>VYXC01001179.1:22831-74793 GCA_013397175.1 Platysteira castanea
TTTTAAACCAAGACATACCCTATGATCAAGAAATTATTGTCTAATATTTTCTACATCTCCTAAGCAAGCTAAGAATAAAACTGTGGAACTCCTGAAAAAGTCTGAAGTACTGTTCTTTCGTATTGTTCAAAAGTATTGAACTTCTGTTCATTTTTTCCCTGTGTATACCCCTATTTCCTGAAAGATGTATAAAAAGAAGTTTCTTCTGAATGTGTAAACCGTGTATTTTAAATAGAACATAATTTTGTAGTTGGCCACCTTCTACATGCTTCGGCATCTGTATTACTGAATATTTAGAAAGACTTCAAGGATTACGATCCTGAAATCTTTCTTTATCACACTGCAGTTTTAACAAAACTGCCACTACCACACTGTAGGTTTAACAAAAGCAATGTCTCTTCTCTACAAGCCTTGCTTTACTTTCATACATATTTGTCATGGATGAGGTAACAGTTGTTGCAGTGAACAATGTTAACCCTAATATCTCTAGTTAAAGGTTCAGAGGGAGCTTTTAAGCACTTAAATGAAAAGAGGAAATCTCTAGAGGTTCTCAGCACTTGATTGTGAGAGCTGTCATCTTCCCAGAAACTTTGAAAATCTGACCAAGGCATCTTGATACTACACACTGCAGCACCATCTTACTGATACAGAAGTTTTTACAAGATATCTTGTAAGTCCATCTCACATGTTCCTATAGTACGGTTCAGTGTGGTGCAGAGCCTGTGCTACAGAGGTGGTTGTATTTCACTAGACTTTTTTCTTAGCAGGATTCTGGAGCCCTTTTCAGCAGGAGGGAGGTCATTTTCACACAGCAATACCAGTGTCAGGATTTCTGGTACTGTCTTACAATTCCAGAGTTTGTTCTGGCATTACAATGTGCTTCCATGCACCACTAACAGTTTGAATGCTACCAGCCATCATCCAAAACCTTGGACTCAAGTCTGGAAGAAGAAGACTTCTGAAAATGTTGGATTTTCTCAGCTATCTGTGATTTGAGGCAGAACTATAGAACCACAAAATCAGCTGACTTGTAAGGGACTCATCAGGATCATCAAGTCCAACTCCTGGGCCTGTACAGGACACCCCAAGAATCACACCATGGGCCTGAGAGCATTGTCCAAACACTTACACCGAACTCTGTTGGGCTTGGTGCTGTGACCACTGCCCTGGGGAGCCTGTTCCAGTGCCCAACCCTTCTCTAGGTGTAAAACCTTTTCCTGATATCCAACTTAAGCCTCCCTTGACACGACTTCAGGCCATTCCATTGAGTGCTGTCACTGGTCACCACAGAAAAGTATCTGTGTTACAAAATGTGGAGGCTGGTGGGCCTGCCAAGGAAGGAACTGCAACAGCCCTCTGGAGGGATAAGCCTTAGGATTTCCTCAGGTTAGGGTGACTCTCCCAAGAGGCCTTGTGTTGATTATGTTAATTATGCAAATGTACCCCAGTTCTGTTCCCCTGATTGGCCCGCTGGCCTCCCCACCCCTTTTTACCTTATGTTCCTTGTGCTAGAAAGTTCTCCACTCCCTGTTTCCCCATTGGTGCCTGTTCCCTTGTCCCGCCCTCGGTATCTCCCCATTGGCTCTTATACCCTGGCCCCGCCTATGCTCCGCCCCTCTGCCCTCAGATGATTGGCCCTGGTGGTCTCCCTGCCCCCACATACAAAACCTGTACCCTCCATTGTTCCTTGTCTTCGTCCCTGGACCTCTTCATGTGTGGCTGGAATAAACCTTCCCTGTGGAACCCTGTATGGAGGCCCTTCCCGGACTCTTTTGTCATCGGCTTGCGTGTGTGTATAACTGCGTGTGTGCAGTGGCTTCGCCGAAGCGGCTTCTTGCAGAGACGTTTTTGGGAAGATCGTGGCACTTTGAGGCACTTTTGTAAGAAGTAGTCTATGCAGCGGTGGGGGAAGATGTTGGAAAATTCTTTTAACTTTAGCACGTAGTCTGTGATCCCTATATTCATGGTTAATGCATAGTTTTGTACCCTACAGTGGTTAGAACAAATGCCAGAGATTAGGGTGGCCTTGTGGTAACTCCCTGTATCTGTGACTAATAAGTCATCTTCCAGCTAATGTTTCCTTATTTACTTCTATCAGTGATTAATATTTACTAAGACACTAGCTGGTATCCTAGTTTTGAGAATCAGGATTGTGTGTCAGAGCAAAAAGTGATGAGGGAAATATGGCATGACATATTTGAGGTAGTATCAAGGAGAAAATATTCATCAGAAGATCCAGAACCACATCCAAACAAGTCCATGGAAATAATTAGCATATATGCATGTGTTCAAAAACGGAATGAATATTTATTAGTTTCAGGAATATAACCTGGTCTGTTAGGTTACTGAGCACACATGCTTTGGGGAGAATTCCCCATGCNAGAAGTAGTCTATGCAGCGGTGGGGGAAGATGTTGGAAAATTCTTTTAACTTTAGCACGTAGTCTGTGATCCCTATATTCATGGTTAATGCATAGTTTTGTACCCTACAGTGGTTAGAACAAATGCCAGAGATTAGGGTGGCCTTGTGGTAACTCCCTGTATCTGTGACTAATAAGTCATCTTCCAGCTAATGTTTCCTTATTTACTTCTATCAGTGATTAATATTTACTAAGACACTAGCTGGTATCCTAGTTTTGAGAATCAGGATTGTGTGTCAGAGCAAAGAGTGATGAGGGAAATATGGCATGACATATTTGAGGTAGTATCAAGGAGAAAATATTCATCAGAAGATCCAGAACCACATCCAAACAAGTCCATGGAAATAATTAGCATATATGCATGTGTTCAAAAACGGAATGAATATTNGTTCCTTTCTGTGGCACTGCTCTCCAGCCTCTCATTTCCTATTCTGTTCACACAACCGGGGTTGCCCCATCTCAGATGCAGAATCTGGCACTTGCCCTTGTTAATCTCCATACACTTGGTGATTGCCTGTCTGTCTGATTTGTTGAGGTCTCTCTATTGGGTCTTCCTGTCCTTGAAGAAGTTGACAGTTCCTTCCAGTCTACTATCATCAGCAAACTTAGTATTCCTTTGAGTCCCTTGCCCAGGTTGTTAATGAAGATACTGAAGAGAATTGGGAGCTCTGCAAAACCCCACTAGTGACAGGTCACCAATCTGATGTCACCCCATTCACTGTAGCTCTTTGTGCTCAGCCTGTGAGCCAGTTGCTCACCCGCCGTGTAACATGGTTATCCAGCCGTAAGCTGGACCTTATGTCCAGATGGATCCTCTGAGAGACAGTATCGAAAGCTTCGTGAAGTCCAAAAAATTACATGAGCTAGGTTCCTCTGACCAACTTACCCTGTCGTAGTAGGATGTCAGTTTTCACAAGCAGGACTTTACCCGCATGAAGCTGTGCAGAAGATCTTGCAACTTTCAGTTCATCTTTCATGTAAGCAGTATAATGTCAATTATTTCACTGAGGGCTTTTTCAACACAAAGCAGATTCTTGATGAGCAACAAACTGAATAAAGTTCTGCCATTCTTAAACTTGGAGATTTCTTAGCAAAAGAAGCTGAGTATGTAAAATTTCAACGAAATCAAAATTCTGTTTTCCTTCTCCATTTAAGCCACTATTTCTTTATTGGGTGGATAATTTTTTTGCTTGGTTATAAATTGCAAAGCAACACTAATCAAAGAGCTAATTTGTTGGTGCTACAGATGAGTTAGCCAAAGCAAACATATTGCTGAAAGAGATGAAAACTGCTGTCAAGATAGGTTTTGTTTTCTTTAGGCATATTAGCCATTCATTGGTGAAAGATTATTTACTTATGTAGGTTATGGTATGCTGGAAAAGACAGGTTTATAAATCATCTTTTTATATGTCCAAGAAGATGTATTCAAAGTTTCCATGTGCACAGAATGGAGGTCTTTAGACTCTTTAGAGGAGTACTTTTTCCTAGTGGACGTGTGCTGCTCTCCTCCCTGCAGAACCAAAGAAAGGAGGTAGGGAACAAAACAAAAAAATCATCCTTTAAAATGAGGTCTTCAAGAAGCCTCTTTTATTGTCTAGAGCATAGGGAAGCAGCTGGACTTTGGTTAGCTTTGTTAAATAATCCACTTCCCCTCAGCCAATATATTTTTTTTTTTAACATAAGTAAGCCGGAAACACAACACCTTTATATATTTATGTGTTTTGGGTCTTGACAAGGAATCTGGGCTGCACTTTGCCAAGCCACTTGAAAGGCTGTGAAGAATTCAATGCTCAAATCTCACTAATATTCAAAGCTATGGAATCCAACACGTACTGAGTCCAAAGGGATAAAAATCTTGATTTGTGTTTGTGTTCAACATGTGGGTTTTTTTTATATATCTTAAAGGCTCTGTTGTTCTATTTTTGCACCATACTTTGCAAAAGACATCTTTTTAATAAACATTACTATCTGCATGTATTCTTTTTAAGATGAGTAATTTATTAATTTAAACTGTCTTAATTTTAATTTAAATTTCTTAAAGAAACATTTGGTTTTAATTTTCAATACTTTTCTCAGAGATTGTTGACTGGCAACTGGTAACCAATCAGTTGGGAATTTCTAAGGATAGTCAGCTATTAGTCTGTTTATCGCTTAGATTTGGCAGTCTAGTATTCAAACCCATAAATATAAAGTATTTTCATAAAAATGCAAAGCTAACTCTTTAGCACATTTTACTGGTCGTTCCCCTCCTTTTAACTGCTTAAATATTTCAAATACTTCTCCATTATAAATTCTCTAGACTCAAGGGTTTATAGAAAATTATTTTTACTCTGTAGCATGTCACCCTTTAGGTACTGGTGCTTAGTGGAGAAAATGAATACTTCTTCATACAGAATGACCTATTAAATGAGAAGCTACTTGTGTTTTGCTGGACAGTACTTTTTGAAATAGTCTAAGTACAGAAAATAAAGTTCTAACAAGTTAAGTAAACAAAAAATGTTGTGATTTTTGAAAATATTTGAATAAGCTTTGCTACAGTCATGTTTCCTTCATTTTTAACCAGAATTCTTCAACTAATTCCAAAGTGATTCATGAGTGTCCTGGGGTGACTGTAGGATACTGTATTCCCTATCGTCTCTCCTGTACTGGACATGAATCCTGTGCCTTCCTGTGTCTTTAAGCTGTTTCTCCAGAGAGGGGGAGAGAATCCAGGCGAATTTTTCAGAGTGGTTTGTGCTCAAGGGCACACACTCCCCTGCGTTCCTGCTGCTGCAGAGCCAAGGAAAGCACCTTCCTGCTTTTAGCCAGATCTCGGCTCCTTTTCTCGGGAGAGAGACAGAGAGTTAAAACTCTTTGCTTTTTAGCTAGCCTGCTAGCTGAGGCAAGAACTTTTCCTTGGACTGTTCAGCTCCAGTCTGGAACACCATCATCGAGAGGCCTCACACCACAGCCCGGAGGGGCCCACGCTGAACCCCAGCTCCGGAGAGGGCAGAGCCACACCCGCAGAAAGGACTCTGAAATCTACCCAGGTTTCTTCTCTATAGCAAGAGATTTTATTATTCAACATTATGCATTCTTTTTTCTGTGCCTGCGTGTACTTTGCTTGTTAAATAAATAGGTTTTTTTCACTTTCCTCCAAGGAATTTCTTTCCGATCCTAGTGGGGGCAGGGCTGCTGAAATCTGCCTTGTAACAGAGGGACGTTCATTTGGATGTTTTCCTCTACATTAGTATCAAACCAAGACAATAAGGCCTTTAATTTTTCCTCAGAAAAACATATTTTTAAGAGACTCTAAAATATTTTCTTATTATCTAAGCGTCAGTGAATAATAACAAATTTTTTACTTGGTTCATTGTTGCTGTATTGAGAGAAGGTATCATTACATTGTATGTAAAAAAAGGCCCTGAGGGAGTAAAATCTAGGGTGCAGTGAAGGAATTTAAAATTGTGAGGAATAAAGAAGAGTTGAGTAGGATTTAATTATAGAAATTTCAAAGAAATATTGTGGCTTTCCTAGTGAATTAAAGGGAGCCGCTTTCTTAATGCATTTAGCTTGACTAGCATTTAGCTTGACTAACAGATTTTGCCTTGCCAAGCAAAAGAAAGGAAGGGGGGATGCAGACTGTTGATAAAGGGGAAGCATACGTGACTAAGAGATCCTGTTTACAGACCCTAAAGCCAGCTTAAACTGGTTCTAGAGTTTGGACTATGGCCAGGGACCTAGAAAGCATGCGCAAGGAAGAAAGGTAAAAAGTTCAAACCGAGGAAGACCACTGGAGAAAATCTTACTTCATCCCAAAGACCCTGGCCCACAACCACCAGGAAGCACTGCACAGATGCAGAGCACATGGAAATGACTTTTGGACTCATTATAATACAAAGCGAGGCTAGGTGGGGCTAGGCAATGAATATGTATAGGTGTATTAGGAAACTTGATGCATATGTAACAGTTTGGGTAATAAAATAAAGGGCAAAAGTTGCGAGAGGAGCGCAAACCTTTGTGGAGAAATCCCGCTTGTCGCCTCGGCCAAATAAAAATATGCCTACTTTATCACTTAGTGAAAAAATCTTTTCCAGATATCACTAGGTGTTTTTTCTCTGGTTTTCTTTTCCTGTTTTTGTTTGGGATTTTTTTGTTTTCTGTTATTTTAATTTTCCTAGTTAAACTCTCTTGTTGATCAGATTAAGACTGTATTGCTGATATACAAGGAAGATTAATGCAATCATACAAATGCAGTGTGTGTTTTTCCTCTGTTTTGATGTAACCTGGCCACTCAATGAAACATTAACATAGAAGTAATTTTGTGGATTTTCTGAAGATCATTGTGACATGCTTAGGACACCGCATTTCAAAAAGCTGGCAAATCAAGATTCAGTATGTAACTGTGATCACATTTCTTGGCTCTCTAGAAAAAGTGGTTGTTATACTGACCACAAGTAATAAGTTTCAACAGAAGCAAAATCAGAATCAAGACCAGCACTAATACCAGCCCAGAACTCAGAAAAACAAAGATTGTTGAAAAGGGAAATACATAAAGTCAAACAAATGGATAATTTTTGGGTGATTGTATTCTTTCAGATTGCTTTGTTTTTCTAAATTGAAACATACCAAAGCGTGTCCTACTTGCTTAGAGACAAAACAAACAAACAGCCCCATCCCAAACCCCAGAAGAAACTGTCAATATTTATTATTTTGAATTATTAAAAGTTGTGGTTCTACTTTCAGTCTTTCTGTGATGTCTATCCTATTTGTTTTTCCTTCCTTGGCACCCTTACAGTCAAAAACATATGTCTGCTAATTGTAGATTACCCTGTGACTGTTTCACAGCACATGCAATAACCAGGCAACCAAACTGACACAAAGATAAAGAAAATATAATTTATCTCCCAAGATCACTATTCAAACAATCCCTTATAAATAACCTATATGGCTTAATATGTGTTCTGTTATCTGCCTACAGTACACCATATTTTGTGCGCCAAAATATTGCTTTATTTCTTCTTTTCTTTTTCCACTTTAGTTTGCTCTGCTTTCTCCCAATTCCTCATTATTATTTCCCCCTTAAAGCTTTCTGCCAAGATGAAGGATTGTAAGATGTTCACACAGTTAAAAAAATTAGAGCCAGTGAAGCTAATTCAAATGCCAAAGTATGCCTCTAGAACAATGTATTTTAAGCTTTGGGAAGAAAGGCTACATATAATTATATCTAGAAACAACTTGCACTTTGTCCTACTTTTATACTTGGATAATAGTAACCTAGCTGAGGCTTAAAAACCGTGGAAAAATAATAAAAATACAGTAACCTTATGGTCTTTTCTGGGGTCATTCATTCTTCTCTTGCTTTCTTAAAACACAAAAATGCATTTATAGTAAAACATGAAAAATGTGGACAGATTGATATTAAAATCTTATAACCTAATAAACATTTAAAATTCACTTATGTCACAGGAGAAAGGATGTATTATTAAAACCACTTAAATAAGGACAAGAATGGTGTATGTATTAGCTTCCCGCTTAGTTTTTTCCTGAATGTTTACTTGTTTGTAAATGTTCATCAGTTTTTTAGTAATTATGTCCACAGCAGGTAATTGATATTCTAAATACATGGTTGTGATTTTAATGCAGGATGAAAAGAAGAAACTCAGGTGATCCCATGGTCAGGTGAACTCGGTTTTGCCTCTCAAAAGAAAAAAAAAAATTAACAGCATATCATGTACTTTAGCAATTGAATGTTTTCCACTGTTTTCTTTTGACTTAAAAAATAGATCCATTTTGACAAGTAAGTATAAAAATATCACAGTTCCATTCTGCAAGATGCACAATACGTTAGTATCTCTCATCTAGCACTTGGAATGTGATCAGAGAGTGGAAAGGACAAAAGCCTTTCAGCTCAGTAATGACTAGTCTGTACAGTGTTGCAGTCAGTACAATGTCTGTGCTGGTGACACTTTTCAGAACTTCATGCAGTGGTACGGCTGTCCCTTGGTATTGCCGCCCTTGGCAATGCCCCCGGCTAGCTTCCAAAAAAGGAGGAAGGGACACGCCGTATGTTTCGGCCCACCTCGTCCCGAGGAACCCAAGGGCCAAGGCGGGTGCAGAGCACGCAGACTCTTGCGAGACGATCCCAGGGCAGAAGGCAATCCGATAGAGAGAGCAGTGAGGCTCCAGGACAAGGAGGAGAAGGAGGAGACAGACCACAAGCCAGATTAAGGAACAGCGGTTTATTCCCAAATCCGGCCAGGAGGGTCTGAGCCGGAGAACAATAGAAACACAGGAATATAAAGGGGGGAGGAGACCAGGGGCGGAGAATACAAGTAACCAATGGGTGAGGGGCATAAGCGGGGATTGGGGAGGGAACTCATTTACATACAACCAATAGGGGAGCATACAGATAATAGACAAATAAACTGACCAATGGCGTGTCGAGTGGAGAGGAACTTTCCAGAAGGAAGGGAATGGGCACAAAGTGATTGACAAGGCCCGAGGGCCGGGTTTAGGGGATTGACAGGGAAGGGCCTGGAACAAAGGGAGGGGTTTGGGTGACTGGCAGGGGCTAGGGGCAGGGTTTCAGCTTTATTAGGGAAATGGGTGGGGAAAAGGAAGAAGGGGCAAACCAACTTCAATTTTTAATAGGGGTGGGGGTGAAACCATTGTACAATGAACTTAACATTTATACAAAGAACAAAAAACACGCACCCCAACACAGTGGATCCAGAGATGTCCCTGCTCCCAGATGGATTTCCACAGCTTGTGTCTCTCTCCCACTGTGATTCACCACAGCCTGATGGGTAACAAGCATGACTCTCTTCTGGCTGCTATGGAGTGCTACAAATGGCTGAGAAGCAAATTCTCATAACAATACCTTATTTGCTCTTCTATCCATAGGTCACAGACTACACATATACGAACATAATTTGGAAGGCACTCCTGGAAGTTATCTGACACTTTTTGGACAAGGAAATGAATTTAAAAGAAGTCGTGTTCAAATGGCTGTTCAAATCCTTCATGAATCTTTTACTTGAATGGAGAGGAACAGGTTTACCTTGTAGCTTATGCCCTTTATTCATGTGGAAGTCTCCCCAGACTATCAACTCCGTCACCAGGGATATCTTTGCTCAGGCTCATGCGCTTATCTCCTCCTCTTCTATAGTGCTTGTGTGTTTTGATTCCCTTCATCATAGACAACACACCTTTGTGTCACCAAGGATGTAGTTGAGTTCTTTGAGTGTAAAAATGACTGACCTTTTAAGACAATGCTGATGATCTGTAACTAGAATTTTATCTTTGTTGGCTGATTGCTTTCAGCGCCAAGATGGAACTGTCTTCTGTTTCACACTGAAACATGCAAGCTGAGCTGGAAGCATACAAAACTGAAGGAAGAAGTAGTTCCTACATCATATCAACACACAGTGGAACAGGTGTTTCTCTGCCCAATTGGATATGCAGGACAAAGGTATGTTTGCATTTTCTGTCCTCAGAACAAGTATAAAGGTGTCATCTTTCAGCATGCTTTTCTATTCCTCTTTATATTTAATTATCTGAAACTGCTTCGTAAGAATAGTAGTTATCGTCGATAATTTAATTACTAATGGCATCTAGTAATTTGTATGACTGCTGTATGTTTTTCAAGATAATCCAAGCTTCTGAAATAAGGGGAAATATGCCATCCTACAACAGTATTGGTTTACTCATTTGATCATTTTGAATTTGTATTTCGATGGCAAACATAGCTATCTCCTGACTTTTTAAGCTTCTAGAAAAATGTGTCTTGTTGGAATGATTGCTTTTCACAGATGTACACTTGTAGTGCTGCTGTATCTGCAATTATATATGTGGCATGGACTGTAGTAAGGACAAGAGCCTATTGGCCTGGATGACATGAAAATATAGAGGGAAAACAGAAGAAAATAAGCATCCACTCAGTTGAATAGAGAAAGTGCAACAGTAGAAGACTGGTGTAGAAATGTGTCATTACCTAGGTGAAAGGCTTAGAAAATGATCTCTGCAGAAACATTCTGGGTGGGTGTAAGCCAGAAGAGAGTACATTTGTCAAGGACATTGGGTTTGCATGACATGGTTTTAGTACTGGGAGAGGGGACTACAGGAGTGGCTTCTATGAGAAGATGCCAGAAGTTTCCCCCGTGTTCAATAAACCCAGCTCCAACCATCTCCAAGATGGACATGCCACTGGCTAAAGCTGAGCCAACAGGTGACATTGATAGCACCTCTGTGATAGCAGCTGGGAGAGAGGAGTGAGAATCGGAGAGAGGAATGAGAATATGAGAGAGGAACAGCTCTGGAGACATCCAGGTCAGTGAAAAGGAAGGGGGGGGTGCTCCAGGTGCCACAGCAGAGATTCCCCTGCAGCCTATGGTGAGGTAGCTGTGGCCCAGCAGCCCATGGAATTCCACAGCGGAGCAGATAACCACACCAGAAACAGTGGATGACCAAAGGAGGCCATAATCCTCCAGCCCGCTGGAACAGGCTGCTGACCTGTAGCCTCATGGAGACAGAAGCCCATGGTGGAACAGGTTTCCTGGCAGGACTTGTGACCCCATGGAGGGTCTTATGCAGGATCTATCCTTTCCTGAAGGACTGCACCTTGTGGAAGGAACTGCTGCTGGAGCAATTTTTGAAAAAGTAAATGGAAAACTGTCCTCTGTAGGTGGGACTCTGTGCTGGAGCAGGCAGAAAACATGAGAAGTAAGGAGCAGCAGAGACAATATGTGATGAACTGACCTTAGCCACCATTTCCTGTACCTCCTACACCACTTAGGGTGAAGGAGGCGTAGAAAACTGGATGTAAAGTTCAGCCCAGGAAGAAGGGAGTGGTGGGAAAAAGGTGTTCTAAGATTTATTTTTATTTGTTATCCTGCTTTGATGTTTGATCGGCAATAAGTGATATTAATATCCCTGACTAGAGTCTGTTTTGTCTGCAATGGTAGTTGGTTTTTGAGTGACCTCTCCCTGTCCTTATCTCGATCCATGAGATCATCATATTTTCATCGTATGTCCAGTTGAGGGTGGCTGCGCACCTTGGTTGAGCACCTTGCATTCAGCCAGGTTCAGCCCACACACAAGAAGTAAGGGGGCAGGATTAGTTAGGGGCAGGATTAGTTTGTACTCTGAAGATCTGAAGTCTTTGTGGCCTGTGAGCTTTTTGTGCCTGAAAAGCCTTGTATTTGGCCACAAAATACTTTTGTACTTGTTGCAGCACAGCACTGCTATAGTTATGTAATGTGAGCATATCAACATGGGAATGAATTTTGTGATGTGACTTCCCTGCCTGGCACCTCTGCTACTCAACTGCTCCCTGTGAAGAAAACAGATGAATTCTGTAGATTTATCTCTGGACAATCAGGATCTGAGAAACCCTAATTAGTACTTATTCGAGTTTGAATTTCTTATATGCATTGAAGGCACTTTCAAATACTTAAGGGATTTTGTTTAACCAAATGAAAGGTGTGTGTTATTGCAGGTCTATTAATCAAAGACAGACTATCACTATGAAAAAAAAAAAGTGCTTTTGCTCTTCTCCCTTTCTCTCCCAGAGCAAGACCTCCAAACAAACTGTCTGTGGTGCTGCATGTTATTTTGTGCTACAAGTTTAGAAATTCAGCTCTGTTTTCTGGTCCTGTTCTTGTTTTTATTTCCTTGATTAATAGTTTTTCACTGTCCTAGTGTGTGGTGGTACAACAGATATTGGTTCACTCTTGCAGCAGATCTTTGCTTATCTACTGTGCAGTGGAAAAAAGAAGCAGCTTATTTCATAGCTTGTAGAGACTGAAACTGGTATGCTGATTTGCTTTCACATAGCTCATTTGACTGTAGACATAGCCAAAATAAGCATGGGAAAAAAAAATTAGCAATTTGTTGTGGGTGCTTGCTCCCATATTTTCTATAGTGAATAGTCTTACTTTCTGATTTACTAAGTCAGCTTTCAGAGCATAACACAAACCTATCTAATAAAGATAAGAGGTTATAGGAAATGAAGACATCTATTTGATGATAGCTAAACATAACTTCATTAATGAAATTCAATGTTTTCTCTCCTTAGCCTTAAACCTCTCAAACTCCAAAACTATTAAAAAAAGGAAAGATTTATGTTTTGTACCTATGAACTGTGTCAGCAAAATCCACATTATTAAAGTGCCTCTAATGTGACCAACCTTCAAAACAGAAGGGATAAAAAAATTAAGCTAAAATCCTGTTCCTCTTAATTCCAGTGTCAAAACTCCCATTGATTTCACTATAGCCACAATGGTCTGTTGTGGCCTAAGAAGTCAAATGCACGTTCAATATTCTCAATGCTGTAAACCTGAGCTTTAAAACCAGAGAAGATTCAGACATCTCTGGTCTGGGAAAGATTCCTGCTTGAAAGTATAGACCACAGTCGTCTACAAATTTTCACAGTTAATATCTCTGTTTTGGGGAACTAGTTTAACATTAACAAACCTTATAATTGTGCCTGTTTAGGTACCCTGGACCAGACTACGATTAACTTTTTCTGGAGGTGAAAACTGCTTAATTATTGGTAGTTTGTGAGTTGCTAGCAACTTACTCTTATAAACCAATGGTTTATACATCACGTCTCCTACCATCTGTAATAGTTCATTGCCAAAGGATTATTGAACTCTAAATAATACATTGCCATGAACTACTATTTTCCTTATGTACAAAAATAATTTTACTACAAGTCTTGTGGTTTCATGACAGTTTAAGGCAACCAAATTACTGAGCTAGAAAATTCCATGTATCTTGTCCCTTTTTTTGTAATCATAAATTGCAGCCATCTTTTTTTATCTTTAGAATTGTGGCTGTAGTTGGGGCCGACAAAGAATGCCACAACACTACACATCGATCATGCAGAGGTGAAGAGTGTCCTTTATTACAGAACTAAAGGCATTCTTACACAGTTTTACTTCCCGATAGGCAATCGCGCAGTTTCTCATTGGCAGCGCTCTCTGCTTCACAAGCATGCGTACAGGCGGCTGCTGTATTGAGGCACCTTTTTTGCTCTTTAAGCTTTCCTAACAGGTGCATCCTGGCTTTCCACCACAACTTCCCCTTTTGCTACTTGCTTAATTCTTCCAGTTGCTAACTTAGCTTAATCTCTTTTTGCTGATTATTATATGTTATGTATTATATATTATATTATATATTATCGATGCCAGATCAGAGTGAAACTCTGCAAGACCCTTGGTCCAACCGGTGGTCCTCACATAGAATGGAGCAATGTTTGCTTTGAGTAAGACTCTAGCTTTCTCTTGGGTAGGTTCACCCAGGCAGTAGGTAGATCACGTCCTGGAAGAACTGATTTTTAGTAGTGTCCCTGAATACTTTACTGAAGTTGCTGTCAATGTAAGGCTGATTTAATTTGCTTATATTTTTTTCCTGTAGTGTCTTGGATGATTAAATTATCTTTTCAAGACTACAAAACTCTTCTGATGATTTTCTGCATATATGCATTTCTATCATGACTCAGCCAGGAAGTGAGTAGACATGGTCAATCATACAAATTTTAGCTCTGATATATGGAAACAAGACATAAACCCCCATTATTTTAGCCAGTTCATGAGCTGAAGCCTCTAGCTTTCATCATAGTGAACATAAATAAAAGCTCTTGTCAAAAAATGTGGCTGCTCCGCCACATTTGGCGGAAAAGACTGAAAGACAGACAACAAAAGGGACACTAGAAAAGTAATTTTACTGCTCAGGAATTTACACACTTTTTTGCAAATATTGATTTCATTATAAAAATGTGACTAGGTCTGGATGGTTACAGAAAGAAGCTCCAACCTGTGTTCATGTTTTAAAGTGAAAAAACTAAATTTTGGGAGATGTATTCTTTTTGAGTGTATTAGAAACTGGTGAAAGAGATATAATATAGGTAGTCTGAATTAGAATTTTTTGCTTTATAATGTGCCTGCCACTAACTTTACCCAATACCTTTCTTCTGGGCAATACATCAAATTAAAAGGATTTCTTTTTGGGTGAGGAAAGCACTTTAGTGCCACTAGTTGGTTGTCCACTAGAAAAGATCACTGTGACCAGCAGCTCACTTCACCCCACCATTCTTACCATACTGAACAACCGTGAAAGAGGAAAAATTTTCAGTCAGTCTGAGTCAAATTTGTTGCTTGGATATTAAATGACTGTAGAGGTTGTTGAATTTTCTTTGAGGTAGTTTTGTCTGTTTTCCATGCTGACGTTGAAGTATTGTACCAGAGCACAAAGAAAAGTCTTTCAGAATTTTACCAGTTCATTTCTTAGATTCAGTTTAAAATTGAACTCGTGCCAGCAAAATATTAGTGAAGGATTTAATAGCAAAAGCTAATAATTAAAGGCTTTCACCATCTTTTCAGAGTGAAGTTCAAGTGTGATAATATATGGTGATGGTCATTTTTATCCAGATTCCACACTCATTCTGTGCAGGCCCAGCTAAAACTTGAGAATAAGTACATATTTCTGTGCATATATTCTATGGATGAATAAAGACTGACATACAAAAAAGATAAAAATTTCCCTGGTAAAATGGGGGAAAAGAGGTATTACTCCAAGGAGAGTTTCCAACAACTGACCTGCCTGGAAGATTCAAAAGAGAAAGCATGGGTTTCTCTGGTGATATGTTGAAAAATCACCTGGCAGATCAGGTGAGGGGAAAACTGCACAGTACAGTCTTGAAATTTCTAGTACTTTTAATGCTATCTTTTTCTGATCTGAAATATCATTCTAATTTTTTTTAATAGCTATAGGTATAGTTTTAGGACATTGAACTTAAAAATACATTATGATTTCGTTGACAGGAAATTATGCAAACACTTTAAAAAAGTCTAATAGACTTAATAAATTTTACAGCAAAGCATTCTTATCAATTAAACCAGTTACAACAATTTTAGTTACTCTTCTTGTAGTACAAAACCGTTATTGTATAGAAAAAAAAGTATATGTAATCATATATATTAAAAGCTACAGGGGTGTCTGAAAACATGCAGCTATGTTCAAAATATTTTTCAAACAGTCCAGAATTTCTTTGTACAGTTACTTTTAGTCTTACAAACAAGAAGTGTTCTGCACGTATGGTGTGGGACAACTAATTAAAAGGCAGAAAAAACATGGCACTGTCCCCGATCCTTGTCCTCCTGCTATGGTGTTGCAAAACGGAGGAAAAGAAGCATAATTACTAACTGTATTTTACCAAACTAGAGGTTTTCTCAAAACTTGGAGAATTGATGTAGTCAGCTGCTGTGCCATTCTCGTTTTCAGTTCTGGCTACAGCTGCAAAACTTGGCCACCATGTGCTGCTCTTGGGTTTTTGCAAAATGAGAAAAGATTCTCAGGAAGCTGCTGCAAGTTGGCAGAGTTTGAAATAACCACCTGTGCTCTTTTAAATGTTGCTAGTGTATGTGCATGATTTGATCCAGAATCAGAAAGCTATAACTAGATCCTTGATATATTCTATTTCTCAGAGGAGAGCAGAAAAAGCATATAACTTATGAGTTCAGTGAATTAAAAAAATACTTATTGCAGTGGAAGCCACACATCAGTGTCCTGTAGATTCAAGTGTGTGCTTGTGTGCGCTTTATCAAACAGCTGAAGACAATGAACAAACTCATGGCTAATCATGATTTGTGTGAACAATGTAATACCAGGGCAGAAAATGGAAAAAAAGGGAAAGAACAAGAAAAAACAACCACAAAACCAACAACAAATCCCCTTTATCTCAATGAATAATTTGTCTAGCTCGGCTGCTAATTTCTTTACATTGTTTGATTCTGTTTCCCTATCAAGCCAATATTACCATATTATTTTGCCATTGACCTTTTACTTCTAATGGCTTACCTCAGTGACTCCTGAGAAATGTCTTCCAGCCAGTAACTTCAAGGGATCCAACAGAATTCACTGTTGCCATGCATTTGGCTAGACAGCAACATTTGCAAATATGTGAAGTCACTAACATACAACAAATGATTGTTCTCTTCTTACATGGCCTTTCTCTAGCAAACTTGTAGCATGAGCAAATGGAACTGAAACACAAGTACAGTCCCTGTAATGTCTTTGGTTATTGTATGTATGTGAAATAGAGGGGAATAATTCCTAGATGCAACTGAACTTCCTGATACAGATCTATACTTCCTGACCTAAATTATGATTTGTTTTACTCTGTGGACAGACTTGAAACCCAGTGATAATCTCTAGTGTAAATTGTATTATATAAAAATTAGTGCTAGTTATACAGATGCTCTAAAGTGGTACATAATAAAACCTTTGAAAGCTGCATTTCTAGACTAAAGCAGCATTGCTGTGGTGCTGATTATGCTTTAACTGTCATCAAAGTGAGATGTGCAATACCTCCCTGAACTACGTAAGTCTAAAACATTATATCTGAAAGAACCTGTCAGAATGTGGCACTTAGAGCCCCACAGATTGCCACAAATATATTAAGTTCATTTTTAAAAGGTAGCTGAGGTAGTCAAGAGTGAAATGACTGTTAATCTTAAAATAAACTGCTCCTCTCTTCATAATTAATAAAACCGAAATATGCCAGATATTGGTAAAGATGAACAGGAAAAACATAGAGTAATACATACTCTTGCCACAGATGCTGTACACTATGAAAATAGTATCATTTAAGCTGATTAGACAAATATTCTCATAGGCAACACCTTGCACTTGCTCCATATACCTTTGGATTTCTGCTACAGTTCTTTAAACGTAAAGGTTGAACAGGACACAATTATTTTGCCTTCAACTTACTTACTTAATTCAAGTGACAAATTTCAACAGATAGAGCACATATCAGTGTCAGCTGCTTTATTTGAAGTAGTGGAAATGCTGGTCCTTGGTCCCTAAGAAAATTGCTTCAACGATTCATCTCAGTGTGAACTGTACAAGTGATTTTCTCATGTTTTATTCTAACACAAAGTCACAGCATGCCACTGCTATGTAATATTCATTTTTATTGACTTTAAGCTGGATCCTTTTTTCAGAAGTGGTTGTCAGGATGGGATTTCTGAGGATTATCTTCACATCTATGAAAAAGTCCCTTGACAGTTTCAGTTTACCTTGCTTAATAGTATCCAAAAGTATGGTAAATGCTTTCTCAAAATAAAATTATGAAAGATTCTACTGTCTAACTTCTGATGCAATAAAATTGTGGGATAAATGAAGAGGAAGAGAAGTTTCCTCATCCCATTGGATTATGCATTATCTTCAGCTCTTTTTCATCAATAAACTAGGATAACAAGCAGTCTGCACATACTCATCAAAGAAGGGTTGTGAAAGGTGAAAAAGAGGACTGAAGGAAGCTCTCAGGTAACTGATTCCACTATGAATTGCCTTTTGTCCATCATCTCAAGAGCTAGAATAGATGCATGGTAGAAGGATTCAGGAAGTATAATTTCTTGGTGGAAGCATTATCTTTTCAAAGCTTTTCACTTTGAACAAATGGAAGTGAATTGAATTCTCAGTTCTGTGTTTTCCTCTTCTATTTCAGGGAACAGTGCTGGTCTGTCTTCCTACTTAGATGTATGCAGTGCAATGCCTTCCTGTAATCTTAAGTAACATAATTTTGGCTCTTGAGGGTCTATTAGATAAGACAAGTTCCATGAAAAGTCTGAGGTGATATATCTTATGCCATAAGGTCAAACTGCTACCTGGTTCTTTGGTGCTTAGGTACAGTATAAGACAGGGGAAGAAACAGAGTGGGCTGTGAAGGAGTATAATAAAGTCTTCAGAATACATACGCTCATAACAAATCTTCTGTATATAAAATTATAGTATTTGGTCTAGAGTTACAATGACATGGATGCAAAGGATATGAAATAAAATGATATGTTCAGGTAACAATAATAATACCTAGCATTTATGTATCTTTCCTTCATCAACAGCTGTTCACACCTTTTGCCACAGTTCAGCACCACTGTTTCATTTACAGCTGTATAAACTGAAAGCCACAGAAGGTCCCTCGGCAGGTCAGAAGCAGAGCCAGAACTAGGATACCTGTCCTTTAGTCTATTTGCTAGGTCTTGTTAGATTCACTTAGGCTTGTATAACATATGTTCTTTTCATAATACTAATTTTGACTCTAAAACCCATAAAAACAAACAAACAAACAAATGAACAAACAAAATAAATTAAAAACCCAAACAAACACAAACAAACAAAGCAATGAAAAAACAGAAATAAACTAAAAAAACACGCCACCATGAGTTATTGCAGTGGTCTTATTTTGCATGGCATAGTTGCACTGTGGAATTCTGTTTACTAACCAAAAATTAACAGATAGAATACCTTACATCATTGTAATTATATGTCACTGCCAAATAAAAACTAGGTGTCAAATGGTTTCTGTGTTCAACTAGAAAGCATATGCTATGCTTTTATTTTCCATAATAAGACCAGACAAAAAGTTTACGCTCTTCTGTGCTATGTGGGTTCTGAAGTTGTTGTTTCTCTTGTTAGAGAGCACAAAACATAAACTGTATCTAAATTCGTAGAGCTCTTTTGCATCACCACTACAACACAGACTTGTATCACACCTACACTGAAGGTGAACACAGCAGGGGTATTTTTTCAGTAATGTGAAGTGCACCACTTTCCAGGTGCCACATTAAGACAGCATCGTATCCAAACAGTGCCATGGGCTTTTACACTGCTGAACAGTTGATACACTCCAGTGACTCCACATATTCCAGTGCTGGCATAGACTTCAGTGCCCTCCCTCACCACTGGTCTGAAAGAAGTGCAATAACTGATGATGACCATCTTTGAGGTCCATCTCTTCTACCACCTGGTACCTATGTATATTTTTGAGGAATAACATTACTTTAAGTACTGTGTTCATCCTGTTGTCAAAAATGTACCAAATAACTTACTTTTAATTTTTGTCATGGAATTTTCTGTGTTCGTTTTCCAATCTAAGATAACAAATGGCAACAACAAAAAAAAGTACTTCACTCTGGTAAATGTCACCATTGTCATTTTTTTCTCTTTCAATATTTTTTTTCTCTGTCAATATGAGAAAATAAACAGTGGAAAATTAGGTATTAAATATTTGAAACAAGACCCTCAGTTTTTCTTAACTGTCTAACTGCTTTTTATCTATCAAAAAGTAATACTTGTCAACTTCTTCTTATTATACCTTGATTTTTGTAGTAATTAATTTCTTTATCTAGGGTTTCTTAACAGTTATCAGTAAATTTATAACTGTTAAATTTTTTAATGAGCTTATGTAGACACCGTGAAGTGACTTTATATACGTGGAAAAACTGCTGTCTCCAAATTATGAGCAGTCACAGAGCCACTAGCACTTGTGGAACTATTTCTCAGTTCTTGCATATCTCAGTGCATTTGGCTGCCTATCTGAGAATGGAGAATATGACTTGGCCTGCAATGGCCATTAGATTCTGGTTATGTTCTCCACACAGTAGGTGACACTTAGCTAGTGCTTATTGAAAAATGAATTTCGTATTTTCCATCTCATTGAAAGTTTTCCACCTTGGGGCATGCATTAATATAATTAAAAGAAAACCAAAAACTGTAGTCATTAATTTCCGGGAAAAATGTTGACCTGCTGTCAAAGTCTGAGTACAGTAGGGTAGGCATGGGAAGATTTTTTCCAAAATGTTTTTAACTCTTGGCTGAAATATTTTCTGTCATCAGCTTTTCAGTGATATTTTTTTTTTCCTTTGTCTTTGAAGAAAAGCAGACACTTTTGGCTGGAAATTTAATTTAGCAAAAATCCTTTGAAAAGTAGTTTCAACATCTAATTTTTAGCTAGCCCTGTATGCAGCACTAAAGGTAAATAATAAAACCTTAACAACAGATTCCGCTAATGGTACATCTCACAACTTGCTAAGTGACAGATCACTACAATGAATCAAACAACATGTAAGTATTTTCACTGAGTTTTATTTTGCCTGAATAAATTTTATCCCTACAGTTTGTCTGCCAAAAGTTAATTTAAACTTTTCATACGTGACAGTTCCTGCTACTTCGTGCTCCTAGAAAAAAAAAACCCTGCCCAGTGCTTAAAACACCTCAGCTGGTGTTCAGTTCCTCTGAACATTCAGAGGTTGAAGAGAGATTTGCTGGTTCCAAAATGTTGACTGCAGTACTCAGTAACACTTTTTTTCTTTAAATTTTGTTAGTCTGATGAGATATCATCAGCCATGTAACGAAATAGTGTCAGACAGAAGTAACTAGGAAGTAAGACCTAGAAACTAGAAGTAACTAGCAACTAGAAGTAATCTAACAATCCATCAGGCTGGGAAATCCTAAATTACATGAATTGATGAAAACAACCCTTACAATTAATGTGGTTTTCAAACAAACTAAGGAAAAATCTTCAAATGAATGGGGGAAAATGGGGAAAAATTAGAAGTCAACTCCTAACTGTAACAAGATTAAGCTATGAAGGTCAGAGTATGCATTTGCGCAGTGTTTGCACCTACACTTTTGCAATGTGTACACTGCCAGAAAACACACCTGTTTAAACAACTTTAGCTACACCTTGAAAAGGGCTCTGGGGTGGCAGAAAAAAAGGAATTTCTGTTTCAGTTTGGTTATTTGGAGAGAGGTAGAAACTTCATAGCTCTTTGAAAAATATAGAAACTACTCTCACTTTTTAGGATCTCAGGAGAAATACAGCTTGTATCTCTCATATTTCCTCCCACGTTCTTCTATGTCACCAGTAAAAACCTAGCTAGAATCCCACTGCAGTTTACCTAGTGAACTAATTTTTTATTTAAAATGTATGGAAATAATGTAGTTTAGTAATGGTGTGAAGGCAAGGGAAGCAAAGCAGTGGTTGCTAGCTGAAATCATAGGTAATGAGTATATTTCCAGTACATGCCTGATTATACGCAAAGATCGTATTGTAAAGGTAAAGGGAGCTCCTGCTGATAGTAAAGCTGAAGAAATGAAAGACCTGACACTCTGCCTGGTACTAGCTGATGTTCGACTGGCTATTGCAACAATGCTTAAAAGGGCTGAATTTTTCTAAGTTGTAATACTGGAGTGATTTTTGCCTTGTGAAAGTTGCATTGCAGTACAGATGACTCAGCCCTTTGGGTGGTTTAATATTAGTATTGATATATTTCCTGGCTTCAGTATTAGTATTTATGCATTTTTATCCTTTTTTTTTTTTTCTGCTTTTGCTAACTCCCTGGTTTTGGTCACCCTCAGAATTACAATGAATGGAACAGGCAAGTTCTTCATTGCATAGCAGTAGCACTCGTAGCCACACATCAACAGAATGTAGAAAACTCATTTGGATGGGCAACCTACAGAACTGAGCCAACTTTCAGTTGAGGCCAGTGTGTGTGCACAGGTCTTTTATGTCTGTGATAAGCAGGTGACAGACTTTTTCTTTTTTTAATGTTTTTTGTGTATGTCAAAACTAGTCTTCTACTTTGTTTAAAAATTTTGGTACCTCCCAGAACAATCAAACCTTTCCTAGAATGATCATTACAAGGAAAATATTGTTGTTTTTGTTTGGCAAAATCTGAGGGGTTTTTCCTTCAAAAAATTACAATACTCTAACTAAATTTTCGGAGTTACTGTAAGTATATTCTAGATCTTTCTTAAAATGATTTTTTTAACCATTTTTCTTAATGCCTAGTATTTTCTTTGATGTTTATAAGAAACAATTTCTTTGGGAGCCTTGAGTATTAAATATAGACAATTCCCAGAGATTTATGAATTTATCATTCCATCAGCCCTTTCAAAGAAGAGAATATGTCTGCTTATAAGAGAAATGAACAGAGGTTAAAGACCTAATTCATGAAACTGTTTTCATATTTCTTTCACATGTTTAAGGCCCTCTAGAATTGTATGCATTAAGGATGCCAACTTGCCTGAGCTCTCACAATTAATATCCATGTTTAAGATTGTTCCCCCTCCTTCTCACTGTGCTTTATGAAAAACTGACACTGGAGTTTATCTGGCTACTATAGAAACTCAGCCCATCAAATATGTTTTGAGGTCTATGTCGTTTATTTTTCAATAGAGACATTCATATTAACCCCATTAACATCAAGATCATGAATGAATCTTTTCTTCTTTCAAAACATACCCTTGAAATGTACTTTGCAAAGGCATTTCCATTTACTACTTTGAGTATCACAGTGTTCAAGGGGTTATTATCTCCTATAAAAGCAGGTAGGAGAAAGAAGAGCTTAATTCAGTGCTGTGATTTCTATCAGTTAGACCAAGGGCAAAAGAAAAGAAGGAAACACTAGTAGATCAGATTTTTGTCGTAGTACTCAATATGAATGCTTCCTAACAAAAAAGACTTCTTAAATTTATTAGAACATTAATCTGCTTTAAGGTCACTGAACATGCAAAAATGTATCAAAGTGTACTGGAAATGGCAAAATCTGGACATTTTAAATTCAGCAATACTTTAATACAATTTAAAGGAAAGTGAGGAGCAAGTTACTTGAAAAAAGAAAGAACATTCACACTTCACAATTTTCTGTAAATTGACGTCATACTGGTTTTGCTAGTTCTAAAGTTGAAGTCTGACACCTTGCAGAGGGGTAATAAATATAATGGACATGTCCTGTTAATTGGTACACCAGTAGGAGGCCGACTTAACTTGCTTCTTTTTGGAATTAAATTTCCAGGAGGAGAGAAAGAAACCATATTAAATCAAGCCTTTTCCAATTTACATCAGTGAAACAGAGAAGGGTACACTTCATTACCTGTGTTATACGAGTCCACTTTTGACTTGCACTGTCTGAATGGTCTTTCTTAAAAGGTAATATAGAGGATATAACTATATATTTTTTCAAACTCACTGACCTTTAGTGCTCATAGATGCTTTTCCACATAAGTTTGCCAAGGCAACACCTGCTGTTATTAAGGCATCCCATGTGTGCAGAGAGAGAATTGTGCCAATTTATGGTGATTTTCAGATACAGATAAAAGACAAGTAAAGATAAAGGATGTCTAAACAACGTGCAGTATTGCTATATATAGTTCATGGTCTCCAGAGGTGAAAGGGAATTTTATGGACACACAACTTAATATATTTTTGCATTATTACACAGTGTATGAGTCCAATCATATAAGCCTTATTTATATAAACAAGCCATGCTTATGTAAATAATCCTGTTGGCACTGCCTGAGGAAAACCTACTTGTGAAAGTAAATGCTGTTATGAATTATACATCAGCTAGACTATGTTAAAAATCCTATTGTTGCCTGGAACTTTAATGCCAGTCTGTTTCTTCATCTTACCTTTTATTCTGCGATATCTTCTGGGTGGAGGTTTAACTTTATTCCATTTTTACAGAATCCACCTTAGTGAAGCACACAGCAAGAAAAGGCAGTGTACAATACAAGAGAATATTATTAAGCAGCTGAAAATACAAACCATTATTTTAATATTAAGCTGTAGAGAAGAGAAAATATAAAAACTTCATTGCAAGTGTATAAGAAAGACCAAAATTCTGTATTTTAACTTGCATAGTAAAATGTACTGTGATTTGAGTACAGACATCACCATGTATATGAAAAGCATAATGAGACAAAAAACTTTTGTCCCTCTATCTCTTCCTTTTTCCAGCCCATTCCTACATGACCACATGATGAAATAAAACTCTTGAGCTCACGTTTTACTCTCGAGCAAGGTGTTATAGATCTAGCCATCTTCATGAGAAGCTTAGTTAATATCCCAGAGTTCTATCTTAAGAAAAAAAAAAATTATAGTCTGATGAGTTGCAATAGTAAGGCTGGAAGCTGCCAAGACTCATTAACACAGAACACAGAGGAATCCTGATTATCCATGTAAGGCTTTTTATTTTGCACTTCAAATACAGTGACATCATAATCTTCATCATTTCCTCATAAAACTGAATGCATTTCACTTGTGAGTGCATCTTCCTTAACATAATCTGAAACATCTCAGATTTTATTCAGAGCTCATTGAGAACCAAAAAGGCCAATTATAAGCAAGAATCGAGCTAAGTAATAAAATTCCAACCTATACTGAGAGAACAGGGCTGTATATTCTGTTTTTATCACAAAGATATAAAACAAATTTAATTTAATCATTTTGAATTACTAAGTGCTGCCAGGGAAATAGTCAGAAGCATATACATTAACTAAGGCAATGAATATTTTGTAGTTTACTTCCTGAATTGCACCACTACTGCATAGTTACTATATTTTTATGCACTATTTTAGTTACTGTTATGGAAAAAGCACTTAAAATAAGGCTTCACAAGAAGATATCCATTGCAGTTAGAGTACTACTGCACTAATAAATTCTTCCTGTGCCTCTTCAATTTGCCTCAGATGTAACCCATATTAAAAACCACAAATACCTGTCAATTGTCTATGACTTTTTAACTTGAAGTATATACAAAAAGTTCCAAAAGCAAAAATATACCATTTCACCCTGATTAGAACTGTTGAGGATATATAAAGCAATGGATTTCCTGATTGAGTATCAGAAGCCAATTTTATAGATACCAGCACCTCACAACCAGAAAATGTCTCTAGCAGCTACTACCAGTCACTGGTTATAGGCTCTTGAATGCCCTGTGAACTGCCACATACATGTATCTGATCATGACAATTCTTCCTATATTTGATTTTCTTGACATATTTTTGCTTCTAATCTGCTACCTATTACTAGGCCAACCATCTCAAGTGCATGTGTACCAATACACGCAGCTTGAGGAACAAACAGGAGGAGCTGGAGCTCCATGGCCAGTCAGAAAGTTGGGAGATTGAAGGGATAACTGAAATATGGTGTGATAACTCACATGACTGGAGAGTCACAATGGATGACTACAGTCTGCAAGATTCTGAATTTGTTTGAAGCAGAATAGAAGCATACCAGGGATGGCAAAGTGGACAAATACCTGTTGAGAACTACAAGTTCACTGCGAGAGAGTGCAAAGATTCAGTTAGAAAAGCAAAATCTCAGGTTGATTTGAAACTGGCCAAAGATGTCAAAATCCACAAGAAAGGGTTCTTTGTAAAGTCCAAGCATAAACAGGAGAAAAATACTGGCCCACAGTTAAACAGAAGTGAATTAGTGACCAATAACGCTGAAAAAGAGGAGGTTCTCTATGCTTCCTTCACCTCCATATTTACCAATGCTGTTCCACCCCAGGTCTTGGGAACAGCAATCCAGGTTGATGATAACATAGGCCAAGAGTCACTGTGAAGATTTGGTGTGTGAACATTCACAGGAGCTTTACCCCCTGCACAAATCCTGACAATATCCACCTGAGACTGTTAAGGCTGACATCATCGTGAGGCTGCTCTCCATAGTCTTCAAGAAGTTATGGATATCTTCCCAGAAGCTTAGAACAAGGTTGTCACCCCCATCTAACATGAAGGGCTTAAAGGAGGATTCAAGAAGTTATAAGCCTAGCAGTCTTACTTTGGTGACTAGAAAAGTTATGGAGCTTTCCTCCTGGAAGCCATCACAAGTTGGATGAAGCACATAACTGGGAAAAGGCAGCACGGATTCACCAAGTGTGCTTGACAAAATTAGTCACCTTCTCAACAAGGTAACCTGCTTCGTTGATGTGGAGCAACTAGTGGACACTGTCTACCTGGATTTCTTCAAGGCTTTCCACAGGGTCTTCAGCAGCCTTAGAGTTACACACTTAGAAAAAAGTGTTGTGTTTAGACCAGTGGTCTGTCTGGTGGGTGTGGAACTGGCTGACTGGTCTCACCCCAAGAGTGGTGGTAAACAGCTCCTTTTCAAAACTGGCACGAGTGGTGTCCCCAGGGACTAATATTGGGCTCAATGCTGTCTTAAGGTTTTCATACATGCCTGGAAAATAGGATTGAATGTAACCTGTGATACCAAACTGAGTGGTGAAGTAGGCACTTTGGCAGGGAGAGCCACTCTGCAGGAAGACCAGAACAGGCTGAAAGAGTGAGTTAACAAGAACTTAGGAAGTTCAGCAAGGACAAATGAGAGGTATTGCACCTGGAAAAACATAACCCAGGAGTGTAGGACAGGCTGGGATCTACCTGGCTCTGGAAAGGTCTTGGTGGACAAGTTCAGTATGAATGAACTCTGTGGTGCTACAGCAGAGAAAGCCAGTGAGATGCTGGGCTGCATCAACAAGGGCATGACCACCAAGAGGTATCTCTGCATCACCAGCAGAGATAAAGAAGTCATCATTCTAATTTACATGGTTCTGGTCAGGCCACAGCTGGAATACTGTGCTCAGTTTTGGTCCCCACTATACAAAAAGATGTGGACAGGCTGGAGAGGGTCCAGAGAAGTGCCACAGAGATAAGAAAGAGAAGCCTTCCCTCTGAGAAAAGGATGAGAGTGCTGGACTTGTTTGGGTTTGAAAAAAGAAGATTTGGGTGAGAATTTATCACCATGCTCCAGTGACTACAAACAAAGAAGATGGAGGGTCCTTTTTACTATAAGTAACAAGGAAAAGAAAAGGGCTAACAGCTAAGTCACTCCTGGGGAAATTGAAGCTGTACACTTTTAAGATCCAGGTGGATAAGATGTTGGGCCATCTTGTCTGGACTGTGCTTTTGACAAAAAAAGTTGGGCCACATAATCCTTGAGATCCTCTTCCAGTATTTCATATTCTATGATTCTTTTGTTCTGTGATTTCTCTAATGTGGCACCAAATAACAGTTTTTAATTTTCTTTTCACCCAGAAGAAGTAATTGTTGGAGAGTCAATACCTTAAAACCTTGTTCTCTGTGATGCGGAGGCCGGTGGGCCTATGGCACAGGGGACAAAGAGGGGCCATTGGTGGGACAGTCCCTAGAAATAGAAATCCTCCCCAGGTTAGGGAACCAGAGAAGGCCTCTCCCAGGATGCTGTGTTTCATAATGTTAGTGTACCCCAGTTCTGCTTCCCCGGCTGGCCCGTTGGCCTCCCTGCCCCTCCCTGCCATATATGTCTCAGTTCTAGAAGTTTCTCCCTTCCCCGCTTCCCCATTGGCCCTTACCCTCTTGCCACTCCCTCTGGCTTTTCCCATTGGTTCCCATGCCCTAGCCCTGCCTGTGTACCGCCCCCGTGCCCTCAGATGATTGGTCCCTGATGCTCTCCCCACCCCCGTATATAAACCCAGACCCTCCTTTGTTCTGGGTCCTTCGTCCCTGGATCCCTTCACGTGTGTGGCTGAATAAACCTCCCGTGGAACCCCATATGAGGACCCTTCCCGGCTCTTTGTCGTTGGCTTGGTTTTGAGAGCTACCCGTGAGCGCGGGTGAGTATATTGTGTGTAGTGGCCTTGCTAAGCGGCTTCGTGGGGAGACGCTTTCGGAAGGTTGTGGCACCTTATCATCCACGCCTGCTGTGACACTGTGGATTTGTAAGTAATGGTTGTACTGACTGCACCATGTAAGTTGATCTTAAAGAATTAATGGGTTTCACAACATTAAAGGCTTGTTGACTGCTTTGATATGTATTATGAGACTGAGAGAAGGCTTCATCAGCCCTCCAGCACAAATATTCTGAATGGATTGGTTAATGAGATATGAACATAGCAGCCATTCCAAGGAATCGAAGTTACTATGAATGGCAAAAAGATCCTTTTTTCTCCCCTTCTTCCTATTTTTAAAAATTATTCTGTAAATAAATGTGCCAGTTTTTTCTGGATGTATAACAGGGCTGGTGATCTTAGGCTCTGTAATGGATATGAAGATGTTGGATATTATTTGCAAACCCTTGATTAAGGAATGTACAGCCACTTAAATTCAATCCAAATTCCTAGCAGTAACCCAATTCTCCTTGTAAGGTCATGCTGACAATATTTGCCCAAAACCTTGCATAATTATGCCGCTTATTGCCTTTCTCTTTCCCATGAGGACTACAGAGAGCTGAAAAGTGGAATTAGATTTTTCTCCTGAGGAAGATACTGTGACTAGATTTAAAACCAATTCTCAAGAAAAAGCCTCCCACTTTTCCCTCTGAACAAGAACCCCTTCTCTCTATATGCAGGCAAACAAGCTTGCCCTGAGCAAGAAAAGTACTTGGGAGAGAAAGAAGAAGAAAAATCAATGTTCCAACAAGATCAAACCAGCTCCAGATGCTCTCAGGAATTTTTGGGGGCATGCAGAAATGTCATTGTGTTCATTATACTCCTAGACAGCATTTTCATTTTCTCTGTGAAAGCAGTGCTGACCTTGCCAGTCCATTAAACTCTAACAAGGGTCTCTGCAGGTTCATAGTTCCAATTATGACACAGTTTATAGGACCCTAGCAATAAATACTTTGACTTGCTCCACTGTGGGTTGATCTTTGCTCCTGCAGTTTTCAAATAAACAATGGCCTGGAGGTGGAAACTCAAATGCCTGCTTTTCTTTCAGAAGTAGAATACTGGAAACACCTTGGCCAACATGCAGCTGAGATTCACAAGGAGACTTTTACCCTGGTCTTCTGTTGAAGTTAATTACTTCTTTTTGGCTAACACAAAAAAATTGTATCAAGTTTGAAAATTATATTAGGAAACAAACTAAACAAGCTAAATAAATATGTACATAATGTAGATGTACATAGTATGTGATAGTATATGATTATTGACTAGTAAAAAGAAGTGAAGAGGTATGTGAATAGATATGGTAGTAATCAAATTACGATTTCAGACACTGGGGTTCAAATTTTGAAAGTATATGTGAAGGAACTAAGATTAATGTTTTGCATTATGGTTGGAAATAATGAAAAAAGATTTGACTGTAAGACTGGTATGTATTTGTTATACCTATGAAAATAATTTTAAACCTAAATATTCAGAATTGGTGGGTATGTTTGCAGACACTGGCAGGGTGACTAATTTAAATGAGAGCAAAATAAGTGTATTGCAAAGTTTGTGTACACAACTAGCATCTGCAAAAGACAGTCTTATAAAAATGGATAATTTTTTAATTCAATAAGAAATATTTTGTTTACTTATATAGACATTTTGCACTGTCATTGTAAGTAAAAATGGAATATTTTTATGATGCTAAAGCTATAAGAAATGTTTTAGAAAATGTTACCATGTTATTTCAGAGTGATAAGATGAATTTTTTTCGAAAGTGTCCTTAATTTCAAGTGTATCAAAGTCCTTACAAAATGCAAATATTTAGGAATGTTGTCTCTGTCTAGCTCCAACAAAAAAGATAGTTATGTGTGTTGTGTTCTAAAATGATGAAAACAGTGATAAATCAGAAAAAGAAGAAATAATAAATGTGGCAGAAATACTATGAAATAATCAGCTTTTGTATATTCAAAAATGCTGAAGAAAAACTATACGAAATCAGCTTCATAACTTTTTTAATTCAGAAAAACTGCCATAAATCCTAACATTTCTTCTCTAGTAGACGTGCTTACATTAAAAGTTACTGAAAATCTCATAAAGCAAAAATGACCCATAGCATACTGTGTGAGTGTTTGTATTTGTAATTAGAGTAAGAAATCTTTGGAGAATGTCATTAGTGGGAACTATGAATAAAAAGAAGATGCAATCTCTTCTCTATCATTCTGAGTTGTCAGAAAGTATGTGTTAATTCACTAAGTCCCCTGCAGAAAGTTTGGATAAAGCTTTATGAAGCCCTGGAATGATTTGAACTACTAAACAAATAGAAATGTGGATCTATGAGAATACTGAAATAAGAAGTGATAACAACAGTCAAGGTTTTTTGTGTGTTTTAGTTTCTATCTAGAGTTAATATATAATTGCTATGACCTTGGTACTACAAAGAAGTAAATAGGATGAACCCAATGCCAGTAAAGTTCTCTGTTTTGTCCAAGAGTCTGAATAATCTTATTTTTTACTTTTTTTTCACAGTAAGGGGTGGAAGCATTTCCGGAGTATGTTTGTTTTGTGTCTCTTACACAGGCATTCAAATAGTGATTTTATACAGAATTTTGCATATACCATTTCTGAATGATTTTGTCTTTTCAAATCTGAAAGGTCTAGAGAATGCAGGATGGTCATGCAGACAAATGATGTGTCTTCCTGACAGGTATGTAGATTGCTTGCTTATAAAGCTCCTAAGATTAATAGTCAGCCTTGAAAGTTATACATGATCTGACACCTTAATCTTAAATACAATCAATAAAGAAATCTTATAAAACTAAAAAAAAGAAAAAAAAGTTTTGTGCTATAACAACATCAGCATCTTAAGATCTTATACAAGGTTCCTTTACAGTTGAGGAAGAATATTGGCATAGGAAGTAAAATTACTTGAATACTTAATTTTTCTATTTGTTACAAAAAAGAAGAATAAAATATATAATGGATAAATTGCGATGAGATGAGCATGATGGAAGTAAATGACAAAAAGAATAGGACTGATAAAGATATTGTAGTGTTAGGGTTATTTGATTTTTGTCATTATAAAGTATGAATTACTGCCTCAACTATTTTTAGTAAATATGTTTTAATATAAAAAGGAATCCTGTTATATTCATCAGTTTTTTGTTCTTGTTTTTCTAAGCATTACTATAATTCAAGGTAATGTTTGTATGTTTTCAAGTTTGTAAATTTTAATGCGCCTTCACTTGGTTAATTCCAGCAGAAATATGAAAATCTGTTTCCTGCAATCTAAGTATCAACACAATTCAAGTGAGCAAAGTTTAAATGTGTTTTCCAGGTTTACGGGCTTTTTCAGCTGCTGTTACTGTCAAAACCAGACAGTAAACAAAATGAGACCAAAATCATAGAACACTCAAAAGAATTAGTGCAAGTCCAATATTACATAGAATACACTGTGATACCTTTTGGAAGTAATAAGTACTAGCTCCAGCACAATGAATTCAGAAGTTCAAACCCTTACTTACTGAACTATTTGTATATCAGATGTTAAAGTATGACTGACTTCTTCAATGCCATCAGTGGCATTTATGCCAATTTTTGTCCTGAGTCTAGACTAGTAGACATTCTAGGCATAGATATGAACTAAAGAGATTCAGACAAGAATGTTGAAGCAGGGGAAAAAAAAAGGGGAAGTAGTAGGAAAGTTATGAAAGTAAGAAAGTTATGAAAATCTATGAAAATTACCTTCATTCTGCTCATAATGTCCTTTTGTTTCACTGGTGCATTGGTTTGAACACAAGATTCTAAACCTGTATTTTTCTTATTATTTCTTTCTTATGTATTTTCTGCTGTTAGATCATAAAACTAAAAAGGAAAGTTCTCTTCAGCACTAAATATTGGCAGATGGAATGGCAAAAGAAGGATATACTGAAGATCAACAATCACTATAATACACAGAACATAAACATATCACTTTGTATTTTTTGTATTGTTAGTTTTGGTTTTGTTTGCCGTATATTTTCTGCATGTGTATGTCTGGTCTTGTAAGACAGAAATATTTATATTACAAGTTTAATTCAAATGAGCTGATGACAAACAGTTACCAAGTCTCATTCAAACACACAGCCTCACACCAAAGCTATTTGGTTGAACAGGAAGTGAAAGGAGCCAATCAGGTTGAAGCAAGTCAGCTACTCCCTTACAAAACCCCAAAATATTATCACTGATTGTATTAAAAACACATATATAGAAAATGGAGGTAACTTCAGAAAATAGCAATAACCTTTAGGAACAGGAACCTTTAGTCCAGAATCAGTCTGTGGAAGGAATAATGAAGTGAGAGTCCTTCTCTGAGTTGTACATGCTGAAGGCTATGGCAAATCCTATAGAAACAACAGGATACATTAACCTTCCTGCTAGAACCTCAACAATCTGTCATTGGAGGTGAGTTTTGGCCTGGTTCAGCTATGTAACCTTGGCTCAGGCTGCTGAGTAAATTGCCAAGCTGTGAGCAAGTTCACAGTGTACAGACATATAGTAAGACAGGTAACATCGCAGGCAGGACTAAGATTGTTCAGATAATACTAGTTAGCAGCCCAAGAATTCAAGAGGAAAAGCACTCCTGTCAGATTATATAAAATCCTAGGATTAAAAAAGAAACAAGACACTGGAAGATGGCAACTCAGCATCACTTCTGCAAGGAGCAAAGATCACAGAAACACAGAATCATAGAATATGCTGAGTTGGAAGGCACTCACCAAGACCTTCAAGTCCTGGCCCTGCACAGTACCATCCCCAAGAGCCACCATGTACCCAAAACTGCCCCCAGCCCTCGAGGTGAGGCCATCCCTGTGCAGAGCAGAGTGGGACAGTCTCCTCCCTTGCCCAAGTGGCGATGCTGTGCCTGATGCCCCCCAGGACATGGTTGGCTCTCCTGGCTGTCAGGGCACTGCTGACTCATACTCAACTTGCCATCAACCAGGACCCCGTGGTCCCTTTCCATGCTCACTGCTCTCCAGCACCTCATTCCCCAGTCTGTCTGTACATCCAGGGTTGCCCCATCCCAGGTGCAGAATCAGGCACTCTCACTTGCTGAACTTCAAATGATTGGTGATTGCTCTGATTTTTTGCCATCTCTGTGCAGAGCCTCCCTGCCTCCAAGGGAGTCAACAGCTCCTCCCACTTTTGTATCATCTGTGATCTTTCTTAGTATCCCTTCCACTTCTGCATCCAAGTTGTTTATGAAGATGTTGAAATGCACAGGGCCAAGAATGGAGCCCTGCAAAACCCCACTAGTGACAGGTAACCAGTCTCATGTTACCCCATTCACTGCAACCCTTTCTGCTCGACCTGTGAGCCAGTGGCTCGCCCAATACATGATGTGTTTATCCAGCTGTGGGCTCTCACTGTCCTCTCCTGACCTGCCCTGATGGCTGCCTGGACAGAAGTTACTTATCACAGGGTAGGGGCTCTTAGTAGGTCTATTAGTGGTTAAAACATTAATTATAGTGATTAAAATATAGTGTTTAAATTATAGTGGTTAAAATATGATTAATAAGCTTTAAACATTAATTATTGTGATTAAGATATGTCATTACAATTATAAATATGTTATTTCATATAATACAAAACTGCTTGAATTTCTGAACTGAATGCTTCTGTTCCTTCCTTGACATATGAATCAAAAAATTTAAGAAAATATGATCCCTTACTTTTAATAATTAGGTAACTTGTAAGCTTTATAGATTCTAAGTTTTGCATCCACGTCTCAGGTTTTTGTTGAAATTTTTAGAACAGAAAACTACACTTGGCATGTCTCTATTTATATTCAAAGAAAGAATTATTTTACACATATTTCCAATTGCCCTGTATGGAGAGATGACCATGTACTCAACAGAGCTAAACCTGAGTAAATTAGCTCAGTAGGAATGAGATGGACTGATAATGTTGTGTTAAAATTTTTTTTTCACTAAGTTAAAACATAGGAAACCATTGGCAAAGCACAAAATACAAAGCTGAAAAGAAAGGTTGATTATGTTTTCACTGTCATTTTAAAACATGTTGACATAACATTTTTTGTTGTTTCATATGTGTCCTGACATACATACAAGGAAAGTGGAATGAATTCCTATTTCAGAGGCACTAAGAGCTTAAATAGAGCCACTTTAGTTTATAATGTTTGTACAAAACTGATCTAATTTATAGTGAGGTAGTGTGTTACGGCTTTTCCTATACAGCTCACACTAACTAGTGGAGTTAAGGCAATGGAAATTTTTTTGGGGGCCCCTACATTCACACTTCAACAGGCACTATCACAGCAGCAGGTTCACTCTGGACAGTAGCTCAGTCACCATCCAGTCACTTGCCCACTCTCCCACAGAGATGGAAGAGAGAATCAGAATGACAAATGTGAAAGAAACACATGGATTCATGTGGAGGCCGGTGGGCCTGTTGACAGAAGGACCGTAAGGGTCCTCTGGAGGGAAGAGCCATAGGAGGTTATGGTGATAGAAAAGGTTAAGGTGACAGAAAAGGCCTCTCCGAGGATGCTTTGTTTCTTTATGTTAATGTACCCCAGTTCTGCTTCCCCGGTTGGCCCGTTGGCCTCCCCGCCCCTTTCTACCTTATCTGGAAGGTTCTCCTATTTCCCTGTTCCCCTCATTGGTCCTTGTTCCCTCGCCACTCCCTCAGGCTTTCCCCATTTGGCTCCCATACCCTAGTCCCACCTGTGTACTGACCCCATGCCCTCAGATTGTTGGTCCCTGATGCTTTCTCTCTGCCCCTACCCACCCCATATAAAAACCTGGTCCCTTCCACTTTCACTCTTTCTTCATCCTCTCTTCACTCTCCCCTTGTCTCCCTGGATCTATTCCACGCCTATGGCTGGAATAAACTTCTCCCGTCGACTCTTTGCTGTCGACTTACTGAAGAAGCCATCCAGAATGTGTGTGCGTGTGTGTGTGTAGTGGCCTGCCGAGTGCCTCCTAGCTGGAGATGCTTTTGGAAGGTTACAGCTTACCACCACGAGACCGCTGCCATAACAGATTGAGAGATAAGGAAAATTGTGCAAGCAAAAGCAAATAAGGAATTCCTTCGCTATTCCCCATGGACAAGTGTTTTGCCATTTAAAGGAAACCATGGCCTCAGCACATGTATCAATTTCAAGGGGAGACAAATGTGATAACCATTAATGTCCCACGTTTCTTCTCCTTGCCTTGAGCTTTTATTACTGAGTGTGATGCTGTATGTTATAGGATATCCCCTTGGACACTTTGGGTCAACTGTCCCAGCTGTGGNTGACAAATGTGAAAGAAACACATGGATTCATGTGGAGGCCGGTGGTCCTGTTGACAGAAGGACCGTAAGGGTCCTCTGGAGGGAAGAGCCATAGGAGGTTATGGTGATAGAAAAGGTTAAGGTGACAGAAAAGGCCTCTCCGAGGATGCTTTGTTTCTTTATGTTAATGTACCCCAGTTCTGCTTCCCCGGTTGGCCCGTTGGCCTCCCCGCCCCTTTCTACCTTATCTGGAAGGTTCTCCTATTTCCCTGTTCCCCTCATTGGTCCTTGTTCCCTCGCCACTCCCTCAGGCTTTCCCCATTTGGCTCCCATACCCTAGTCCCACCTGTGTACTGACCCCATGCCCTCAGATTGTTGGTCCCTGATGCTTTCTCTCTGCCCCTACCCACCCCATATAAAAACCTGGTCCCTTCCACTTTCACTCTTTCTTCATCCTCTCTTCACTCTCCCCTTGTCTCCCTGGATCTATTCCACGCCTATGGCTGGAATAAACTTCTCCCGTCGACTCTTTGCTGTCGACTTACTGAAGAAGCCATCCAGAATGTGTGTGCGTGTGTGTGTGTAGTGGCCTGCCGAGTGCCTCCTAGCTGGAGATGCTTTTGGAAGGTTACAGCTTACCACCACGAGACCGCTGCCATAACAGATTGAGAGATAAGGAAAATTGTGCAAGCAAAAGCAAATAAGGAATTCCTTCGCTATTCCCCATGGACAAGTGTTTTGCCATTTAAAGGAAACCATGGCCTCAGCACATGTATCAATTTCAAGGGGAGACAAATGTGATAACCATTAATGTCCCACGTTTCTTCTCCTTGCCTTGAGCTTTTATTACTGAGTGTGATGCTGTATGTTATAGGATATCCCCTTGGACACTTTGGGTCAACTGTCCCAGCTGTGGCCCCTCCCAGCCCACTGGAGGGTCAGCTGAAGAAACAGAAAAGGTTGTGCAAGCTGTGCAAGCACTACTCAGCATCAGCTAGAACACTGGCTTTTTACCCACACCTCTCTGGTCATTAGTCTAAAACACTGCATCATCTGAGCTGCTATGAAGAAAAAGTAACTCTATCCCAGGAAAACTGAGTAAAATTACATAAAGTATAAAAAATCAGTTTTTCAAAGACTAGTAAACATCAAATTCAAGGCTATTACAAATCCTTAATGCTTCCTCTCACACTTATACTGTTAATACTAGATATATATGGCAAAAAGTGGCTGAACATGAGCCAGCAATGTGCCCATAGATGACCAAGAAGGTGTCCAAAAGGCATCCAAGAAGGCCAGTAGCACCTGTCCTGTATCAGAAATAGAGTGACCATCAATATCAGGGAAGTGGTTCTTCCCCTGTGCTGGGCACTGGTGAGGCCACACCTCAAGTGCTGTGTTCGGTTCTGAGCCCCTAACTACCAGATGGACATTGAGGGGCTGGAGCACGTCTGGAGAAAGGCAATGAAGTTTTCTTTAAGGGCTGGGCACAAGTCTGATGAGGAGCAGTTAAGGGGGCTGGGAGCGTTCAGCCTGGGGAAAAGGAGGCTCAGAGGAGACGTTGTTGCTCTCTACAACTGCCCGAGAGGAGGTTGTAGCCAGGTGGGGGTCAGTCTCTTCTCCCAGGCAACAAATGACAGGACAAGAGGACATAATCTTAAAGTGCATCAGGGGACGTTTAGTTTGGACATTAGGAAGAATTTCTTCACAGAAAATGTGAATAGACATTGGAATGGGCTGACCAGAGAGATGTTAGGGTCACCATCCCTGGAGGTGTTTAAAGAAACACAGAAATGTGCATTTGGTGCTGTGGTGTGGTTGACATAGTCGTGTTTGATAAAAGGTTGTACTCGATAATCTCAGAGGCCATTTCCAATCTATTTTATTCTGTGACCTTGTGGTATATCAACTACTGTATTTATTATTATACATATGGATAATGTAGATGCAGTCATGAATTCTTCTGTTACATAGGAATCCTGCTACTTCAGTACAACTAAATCTGTAAGATTGATAGGATATGAGAAACTGACCCTATTTTTATGTGATGACATATCTCACTAGAGTTCCTGTCTCAGAATATTTTCCATACTGTGCACCTTCAGCTGGTTTCTATGGCACTTTATTAAATATAGATATTGACTTCAGTCTCAGATCGTGCTGGGCATGTTGTTGAGGAAGATGACAAAGTAAACTTCTTTTTTGCTTGATACTTATGGACTAACTAATGTCTATAGAACGTTTCACTTTCTTGCAGAATTTAATTCAGCTGCACTCTGTGTTCCCATTTGCCTCACATTGTGCAGCTAATAGAGCTTCTCTTCTTCTGAATGTTTCCATCCTAAATTTAAATGGGATTAATGCTGTGAAAAGTTCTTTTTAAATGATTATTTTAATAATCTGGAAATTATGGCTACTGAATTAATACACTATAGCTGGTACCAATCTTAGTATTTATTGCAATTAAGTGGAAATGTGTATGTGTCCACATGTGGTTCCCAGGTTCCCGGGTCATAGCTCTACGACGCCCTGATTGCAGACATAACTATGATTTATCTCTTTTTTATTTTATCTGTGGAGACTTAGCCAATACTGAATATGTTCTTGATGGCAGCAACAGCTGTAGATATTTCCAGGGGTCGTATCACAAGCAAGGTGCCTGGCATAAATCTTGGATTAATTAAAATTTTTATATAATGGTTTTATAGCTGAGTGAACAACTCCCATTAATGTAAATTTCCCAGTCACCTGATCTTCTGGCTTTTCTTAAAACCGTATTATTAAAAAAAAAAAAAAAGAAAAGTATGGAGATCATTATTCTGAAAGTTTCTATCTTCCATATTTTATCTTATTGCTTATATTGCAGTCAGTTTTCCTCTTGAGAAATTTTGCTTTTTTGAGAAGGTGGTGTGTATGTCATTCACGGGACATGATTTTCTGTACCGGATATGCCTAAAGTTAACCACATGCCTGCATGCAAAATTGTCCCTTTATCTTTTAATGGTGGGAGCGTCGATGAACCAATGCCGCATTTTTCCCACAGTGTCCCTCGTGGGAACGCTTAGCCGGCACTCTGCCAGCACCCACACGTGCACACGCTCTCACGCCCACAGGCAGTCGCGAGCTCCCACGCACACACACAGTCTGTGTGCGAACCAGAGACAAAAAGGCCACAGGGGTTCTCTGTGTGCGATTCCGAGGCGTTTATTGGAACCAACGCACTCGAAGGGACCAGGGGCCAGTGGGGTCTCGGTAGAGGGAGAACTTTCTGGCACAGTGGTGTGGGGAGAGATCACTTCATAGTAACATGGGGGGTGTAATGTGGACTTAGCCACCGCAATGTTATCTCTCATTTTAAACTCTCCTATTAATTTCCCTTTAGCATTTAAATTGAACATCATGTGAGAAGTACAGCCACCTCTCCTAGATAAGTATAAGTAGAAAGATATGTTGAAAGCATGGATATAGTCAAGATTTAAGAGTCTGGAAATTTTTCAAATTGAGGATTTACAGGTAAGAATGCAGAACCTGTAGACATCATGTAAATCTCTTTCCTTGCACTCCAGTTCTGCGTATGGTAATCCATCACTGTGATCCCAGTCACATATCTGACTTTTTTACACATCTGTCTTTCAGTAAATATAAAAATACCTTCTCCACAATAAATTCTCTTCAGCAAACAAACAAACAAAAAAAATATCCAGTTTTCTAATAACTACTATGAATTTAAAGGTGTGCAAGATCCCATAGTTTTATACACATTCCTCATAACCTCTTTAACTTCATGAAGCCTTTGGGTTGGTTTGAAAAGTATTTCCCCTTACCAAGTAACAGTTTAAGGACTAAATTTTTTGTCTGGACTTGACTTTTACATTAAAGGTGGGAAGCACAGATCAAATATGAGCTTGATTCTACTGACTCCACTGGGGATACACAAAGAGTAAATTTAACTCAACATCTCTGTGGATTTCTGTGGTTATAATTTTAATTTTTCATTGCAAATACTTAGGAAGAATTTCTTTAAGTAGTCACATTTAGAGGACTGATAATAGCCAATTTGATGACAAAATTTTGGAAGGGGCAGATAGAGCAGCTATCTAGCTAGTGAATACTCAGAGGGACACATTCCATATGAACTGAAACTTAACTCATACTAAGGGGATTTCCTTTTGAGTGTCCCCAAGCCATTCTCTTATCCAGGCTGCCAATTTTAGTTGGTAACAAATTCAGCTATGTTTACTGTGGTGAAACAGTAGAAGATGAAGTCCTCTGTGACACAATATTTAAACTCTTTCCTGGCTGTCAGACCAAGAGTAGCCATAAGGGTAACATGACTACTCTGGCCACAATTAAGCATGACTTTATGTGTGTTGCTGGACTGGCAGCAGACTGAAATGCATAATTCTTCTAAATTTCATAAGCTATTCCAAAATTCTGCAGGTTTTGGGGTGCCATCAGGATCTGCAGTAGAAGCTCTTCCTGGCCTTGTGCTAGGAAATGTGCATGTGTGGTGTGGGTTATATATATATCTAATACCATGAGAATCTGGGGACTGCAATTTAGGATTCCTGTTTTGCAAGATTTTACACGATTTATCTTCTTTCTATAGAAGAGTAGTAATGTTTTGACTTTGTTTTTCTTTCCATTTCAGCATATTTAAAATTCAGCGAGAGATATCCTGTAACTGAAATAATGAATGACTTTATTGGCCAAGTGGATATTAATAAATATAAGCATGAAACTGGTGTGTTAGCCATGAGACTTAATTCCATTCCAGACTGACCCAATATAATAACAGATCCCTATATTACTTTCAGATATCTCATCTTGGGAGAATGTGTGTGTGATTATGAGATGTAGTGATGGTAACAAAGAATTTCAGAGATTATTCATATTCCTGAATTCAAGCACTTGTCTACATCCTAGGACATCCTAAGCAAAATGCTGTGTGGAACATCTGCTGTTCAAGGAAATCAGTCTTGGGCATCTTTAAAGAAACTTATATTATTTATTTATTTATTCATTGACAATGATTATCAATTTGAAAAAATCAAGACCTCAAAAATCCAAACATTTTAAGGAAAGCTGGAACAAAATTAAAGCCAAAGTTACACAGCTCAACTATGTTTGTCTAGCAAGGTCAGATACTAGCTATAAAGCATGTGTTAATCTCGGGGCATCTATGCAATGCTTAAATTGTTTGTTTGTTTGTTTGCTTGTTTATCTTATATCCACCCTCAGGTAATTACTTTTTACTAGTCAACACGACTTACATCAATTATGAAAAAGCTTATGATGAAGGATATTAGTAAAATATCCCTTGAGATCTGACCTCACCAAATGTGAATCGTCCAGATAGACAGTGGAGGTGGCTCTGCAAAACAAAGCCAACAACAGTAATCATATCTGATAGCATCCAGCCAAAATAAACAGCCAAAGAATCATAGTCAGCGAAATAAAATATCTCAGTCCCCAAATGCTGTGATAGAGAACCAATCTGCTAATTAAACAACATACCTCTTATTATATGACTTGGTTCCAGAAACAAAAAATCAGAAGAATACAAAAATTTGTAGATGTGTTGAATCATTATTTTTTTTTCCCCCATTAAGCCTTCTAGAATTATTACACATTAATCTCACATTTAGAGAAGTAATATTAACAGAGGCTGGGGGGTTTTGGCTGGTTTTTTTGCAAAATAGTCAGATGATTTGACATAATTTATTCTTCTGTGCTAAAAATAAAGCAAATTAACCCAACATGTGCAGGATTAAACCTAATTCTTCCCAAACTTTTCACATATTAGTCTATTCTTTATGTCTCCTGTGTAAAAATAAAAAAAAAACCTTTCAAGTTTTTATTTTCTCATTGGTTACTTTGATACAGCCAATTGTTTCTCATTTTGAATCCAATTGAATGAAGGAAATGCAATATATTTCAGTTACATTTGGGCTAATCTCTCTGCCAAATTGCCTGGTCTGTGTAAAACTACAATGTGAGCACTGAATGAAATTGATAAAATTAGACTTTGGCTGAGTTGCTCAAGTCAGAATTTTGAATTTAAATTACAAAATTAATTTAAAGAATGGACTTTGCTGATCCCTACTTTATAGCGATATAAATGCCACCAAGAGTCAGATGGATGACAACATTATGAAAACACAGCAAATGGGAAACCAACAGGATCCATTTCTAAATTAGATTTATAAATTCAACCATATGAGAGCAAGCTATGTAGCTGGCATGACATCAGGAAAGAGTCCACATTAGGGGGAAAAAAAAAAAGAGGGAAAAAAAAGTGATTGTGAAATTTTTTCCCTACATTAAATTACTGAATGCATTTCACTCCTCATCTTTCACCTTTGTTTCCATGACCAAAGCTTCATGGCTGAAGTATTGTAAAAGTAACTGCCTCTCTGGAGGGGACTCGTGTTGAGGCTCGTTATATGAAACAAGCCTCACTTAATGCAATAAATGTGTTCATACTTGAATAAAACCAGACATGCTTTCTGGCTCAAAACAAGTGACGTAACATATTTTATTAGTGTGGCATTGAACAGTGAAACAGTAAAAAGAGGTGCAAAGACAGGCTGAATTAATATGAATTTAAAAAGAATATTTCCATTCTTCCTTGCCAGCCTAATACGTTATTATAACAGAAGGGTGTAGCATTTACCACAGATATTAACTGTGAGGCCTGTTCACTGGGCTCATCTGTGTAAGTAGCTCTATGATTCCTTACCTTTTGTTTAAATGACTCTGAACCACTTTCTGCAGTGAAAGCTCGTGTCAGGCTTGTTACAATTAATTTAAAGCCCAGTGAAATCTCTGTTAACATTCATTGGATTCATGTGGGGAAATGAGTTTAAAAGCCTGTGAAAATTAACTGCCACCCTCTTCATATGGAAGAAGGTGTACAGCCACATCAGTTCACTGCTCCACCCAGGCTGGAGAGCCCTTCTTCCACCAGTCAGGTTGTGCCCACAACTCTGGGTGTCCTTCTCCCACCACTAAATTTAGAGTTCATCTGTGTCTCCATGCAGAAGGGCTGCATTGTACTCCATGTGTGTATCCCAGGTGTTTCTGTGAGCTGAGCAGCAGTCTCTGATCTGACTCTGGGAAGACAGACAAGGAGTCAGTTGATCCTGCACCTTTAGAAACGTGGATAATTTGAAGCCTTGTTGTGTTGATGGACAAACTGCCCCATCATATTGTCTTTTGTGGGCCTGTCTTCAAAAATGGTGGTATCATTTTGTGTCTGAAAATGTGACTTTTCTGTCTCCTTAGCATGAAGCTTGTCTCTCCAAAGGTCTGGACTGTTGTGTCAGTCTAGGAGTGTGAAATACAAAAAATTTATAGTCTTTACTGATCTTTACAGTGACAATACTATGCAATACTGCCAGGAGATAGCAAATGTGTGATTAGTGAAAAGATAAAAAACTAGAAGAGACTGCTGTTAAAAAAAAAAAAAAAGACACAGAGTAAAAACCTGAAAACTAGAAAAAAATGGTCCTATGTTAGCTGGGGAAGGTGAGGAAAGATTAGAGAGTTTCTTGGTATTATTAATACAGACATTTCCTGAGCTTCAAGAATTAATTTTCCAGCATTAATGTTTCTGGGTGTAGTTTTTCGTAAATGGAAGAAGTCAGAAATTCTAAGTTTGTGTACTGTGTGGATCCAATTGATGCTTTCTATATGGAAGTTTCATGGGCACTTGTGACAGATTTAAGCTATGAGATATTCATCTTTCCTGTTTTCATTTTTGCTTCTGGGAGAGATGTGGCTTTCTAGACCCTTTCTGTCTTTGGTGTTCTGATTAATTTCTCTCTACACCATCTCAATATTCATTCCTGCATCAGATTTTTGCTTTTGTACTTATTTGCTGATAGAGGTTCAATTTTAAGAAGTGGAACGCTTAGGTTCAGCCTCAGGCACTGTGGAAACTTCAGCTTGGCAAAGAAAAGTGAATCCTACATTTGGCAAGCAATGAAGGAACATTATTTTCAAATATTTTATTTTAAAATGAAAGCATTACACATATGGAATCTTAAATGTTCCTCTAACAAAAGCTTTGTATTTCACTTTCAGATTTTATGTAGAGTTTGTCAGTTCTTTGGCTCTACATGTTCCACACACAGCTTTCAATAGCTCTGTTAAAAGGAAATATAAAATAAATACATGCAAATTTTAAGAGAATAAAGAAAGGAGAAGAAAATCCTAATATAGCCTTTTAATGCATTACTATTACTCAGACATGTACAGTTTTCATTTTATTATTTTTGTTATTTATAGTCTTTTTCATATTTATATTCTTTTTCTTTGGAAAAGAAATTTTTATACTCTTCATGTACAGTATTTTTCAGGGTTGAGGGTGGAGATTTGGTGGGGGGAATGCAAAGAAGAAAATGAAATGTAAAATGTAGAAAGAGCAATTGTGTCACTGGAATGCAAATCAGGGCTTTGGATGAGGATCTGAATGTCACAACTTTTCTGAATATGAGTGCAAAGCCCAGAGTAATAATACTTCAGTATTTCAAAAGTTGAGCAGATACAACAAAACCAAGCTTTTGAAATTGAAACACTTGCCTGGTTTTTATTTGTTATTCCCATATAAACACAGAACATAAACTACTTCCCACTGGTACCATTTTTACCACAAGGCATGAACTGTATAATTTCGGAGCATGAAATGTGAAACAGGCTATTTTTATAAATGATACAATTATCTAAAACCATATTTAATTCACAGTAAGAGTTTCCTTTCCCTTTTCTGTAGGCATATGCCCAAAATGAACTTTTTTTAAATTAGAAACCAACACTTACCTCCAACACATTTGGGCAGGTTAGATTTTTGTTTGAAGGAATAAAGTTAAAATCCAATGTGATATGTTGTTGTTATGAATGGATGATGTGGGTTTAAATGAGTCCCTGCCTTTTGCCAGGCTTCTGGCAGCAAGCAGTTGCATTATTGAGGTGGCCAGCACCCCAAGACCCTCTCTCATTTGCAAGTTCTTTAATAATGGCTGATTTGGTCTATTATAGAATGAATTATTTATTAATAGACACAAAACTAACGGACATGGGAGTTAAAACAGACTATTACTACACAGGAATAAGACAAAGGGGAATACTAGTATTATACGTGCGAGATTAAAGGTACCATTAAATTTACTGCTAGTGAAGAAATAGTATAACTTATGATCCAGTGTTTCTTACCACCAAATTGTTGAAGGGGCACACATCGAAATCCTTTCTCTCAATTTCCGGAAAAGCAGCCACAGAATCTGCATCCAGACTTCCGGAAGAAATCTTCTCACACATTCCCCAGGACTGTGTAAGAGACTTCTGCCTCTGTCATAATTTGTGTGGACTTTCATAGACACAAGAACCATGTCTTTTGGTCGCTGATGTTTATTTTCTTTTTTCTCTTTCCACATCTGCTCTCATGCCAAGATATGTGCTTGGGGCTGGGGCTTAGAGTCTCGGCTGCCTGGAGGACACCTTTGCTGGGCTCTCCGACCCCTTGCTGGGCTGTTAATCTGGTCTGAATTATCTCTTCCAAATGCCCCAGCCATGAGAGAGGGGGGATGTCCTGCCACAGTTATGATGTATTTGGTCTTCTTAACATCATCCGGTGTTGTACTATCATACATTTGCCCTATCCCAGACCCGTAATAGATTACTCAAGCTTGTTTTCAAGATCATAAACAAGATGGAAAGGGAGCATATCCTTGGGTTCATCTCTTCTCTGCCTTATTTTCCTGACCAAGGATGCTTTTAAAAAGCCTCTTTATTACTGTAAGTATATTTCTTTCCAGTGCATGCTTTAAAACTAGAACTCGAACTGCTCTTTGTCCAGTTCCTAATGTTCCCCAGGAACCTATAAAATCTTTTTGACCTACATAGTGCCTAACTAGGAAGCATCGACCATTGCAGAGTTTAACTTGAAAGAACTACTTGTAATTGTTAATGAGAAACAAAACCGTGGAAATAAGAAGACCTCTGAAATGAACTACACCCAGTAAATATGATTTCTATTGCCTGGATAATAATGGAGACATGTTACATCTAAGAGACCATATATGCTCCAGAACGAGAAATTAGTGTTCAGAGTTCAGTAAAGTTTCCTCAGAAGACATATTTTGACAATAGGAAGCAAAGAAGAGAGACAGAGGTATATTGTTTTGGCCTTGGATCTTATATTTAAAAACTCTGCCCAAGGAAGGGCCGTGGGACTTCTGCTGCAGTGAGATGCCTGATTCAAAAAAATAAGCCCTGACTACCTCTGGTATATTTTCAAAAGAGAAGGCTGATGATGGAGTGTGTGCTCATCAAGTTTTCTGATGACAGATAATTGCGAGGTGTGGCTAGTACACTGGAGGGTTGTGCTGCCATCCAGTGGGACTTGAAGAGGCTGAAGAAATGAGCTGACATGAACCTCATGCAACAATGGGAAGTGCAGAGTTCTGCACCCGGAAAGGAACAACTTCAGGCACCAGCACGGGCTGGGAGACACCCAGCTGCAAAGCAGCTTGGCAGAAAAGGGCCTGGGAGTCATCCTAGTGGACATCAGATTGACCATAATCCAACAGGGCCGTTTTCTTGATTGCATCATAGTTCTTTCTGATTGCTTAACTAAATATCCATTAAGGTAAGGAGATATGGAGAAAGGGAGAGTGATTGAATCCATACTTTTGTTACTAGTCAGTTCAACTGACAGATGGGAATTATCAGTTGCTTCTAGTTGCCCCAGAAAATATTTCTTTAAAATGGAAATCCTCCAACAAGAGAGATAAAGACCCAGCCTGTTGTTCCCATTTGTATGAGAGCAGATGTTCTATTAATATGCACACAGCTGGGTTTTTTTCTGTAGTTTGTATTTGCTTTAGGCTTCTTAGGTGATCAGGCCTAAATAGATTTTCTTGCTGGAAAGGTCTAATCTTTGGCAAAACAATGTCTGAGCAGCCAATCTTGACAGAATTTTCAGGAGTGTTGCCTGGTCATTAGAAACCCAGCAATTCTGGAATGATAAATGTGAATGTAGTTTCATATTTACAACCTGGTGGAAATGTAAGTCTTCCTGAGAATTCTGAGCAGTCAGTCGGACTTATGTGGTGAACTTGCATAAATGCTAATGTGTCTAATAAATAACAGAAGTATTGAGTTGGGGAGCAAGTTTTTGCTGTTTAAAATAGTGTTTTACCATGAGGTCAGATGGACAGCAGAGCACAGGTCACCACAGGACAGTAATGAAGTTTGGAAAGGTGTAAAGTTCTCTTTCAGCCACAACTAAGGTAACTGGCTTGGCAGTACACAGTGGTACTGTGTTTAAATATGACTGGTCCAGTTCTTTCTCCGAGGAGCTCTGAGCACGTATCAGGAGCCAGTGCAATGGAATGGAATATTCATACAGAAAATGTGCAGCTAAGTAGTGCTGACGATGCTGTACTCAAGTGATAGGATGATGTGCACCATCTATGCCACTGAATTAGAGAAAAAATATCTGGAGAATTCTAGTTTATCAACAGCTTTTAATGCCTGGTATCCTATGTACTACATAGCACTGTTATTGTTGTTATACTGTGCATTGCAGGGTTTTGTTAAAAATTATATTATTGAGTGTAAGCATCATCTGCTTTTATAACTATTCCTCCTTACAGAGAAATGAATAACATGGTTCAAAGATATACCATATAATTTTCTTTCTCTTTCTGCCAATTTTATTATCTCAATTAACTAATTATACTATTCCCAGAGCTAAAGATGCTAATGCAGAAAGAGAGATGCCTCAGCATGACAAGACATTGCAGATTGATTTATTTACTGCTACTAAATAAATAAAAGCAGGAGTTGAAAATAAGATGATTATGCTGTCACTCCTTTAGCTCAGTAGGCTTGGTTGTAAGCATATTTAGTAGTTCTCTGAACAAGCATCCACAACCAAAAGTCAGATCTTCTGTTGATTCATTTCTACTCACACACTCACTACACAGTTTGAACTGAACAGGAAACAGTGTCACCTGTGTGCACCTCAAAAAAGTCTTTACATTCAAAAGCAACAAATTACTTCCTATTTTTCAACTAGTAGTTGTAACTCAGGTCCATGAACTGACTCTGCATGAGTTTATGAGAAGCAAAAAATGAAGGGACAAGAATGGCCACAGAAAGCCTAAATGATCTCACTCCTAGGCTTTCTTTCCTTCTGCTGGTACTGTATGTGTGTACCTCAGCTGATTTGGAGGAAGCACTGTTGAAATCTGTTGAAAACTGTTTTTCTGAACTGACAGTTAAAAATCACTATAAAGCATATTCACTTTCTATGTTTTGATCAAGGGAAAATCTTATATTTTTACCATGTTGCTTGAGGTCTGTACACACAAGTCTCTGCTTTAGTCCCCATCCCTTCCTCTTCTCCCCTCCTCCTGTACTTGCCTCTTCTGGAAAAGCTCCTATTGGAGGAACAAGAATAAGTCACACAAAACTCACTTTTTTGGGTTCCCTTTCTTCCTTTTCACTGATACCTGACTTGGAGCTGCACGGTGTGTGATGGTGAGCAAATACTATACTAAAGTAAATTTTACAGGTAATAAACAGCTGCATGGTGAGTGTTGTTGAAGAAAACAGGAGTAAGTCTTCAAGGCTGTCCGTCTAACATCTTTATGGAAAAGCAACAACTGTTTCCAAGACTGTTTTCACAAACTGAGAAATGCATGAGGTTGTCAGTGGACTCTAGTACCTTAAGGCACTACCACTGACTTCTTGTTTGTAGTTACAGCTTATGGCAGACTGATGATTTTTCTGGAAATCAAAATCACCTATATATCTATAAAACATAGAGATGGAAAGGGAGTTTTTTCCCTAACAAATATGTTACAATTCTAGGGGGAAATGCCATCTGGAGAAAGTAGATCAGCTGGCCTGTTCATCTAATTACCTGCCTTTCCTCTAAACAGTGAGAAGATGCCCTATTAGTGCTAAATGTACTGATAAATTTGTAAAGTAGACACGTCTTTGTCCTTTGAATGAGGCAAATATCCTCAACCTATCCACTTACTGTTAATCAGTACTCGCATTAGATCAGTGACCTACATTGCTTTTTTCTTGAAAACAAGCTTTCTTAGTCTGAAAAAGGACCTTCTTTCAAATCCTGCACACCATCTAAACACATCCTTTAAGTGTACACTTTTAAAAATATGAAAGAAACAAACATTAGGCAGAGAATGAAATTAATATTAGCCAGTTGTTTGGCAGTGTTCTTGTTTTTCACCTTTCATATACCTTTTTTAATTTTAATAAGCTCTGGCTTCTAAAATTGCTTGTATATTCTCTGAAAACTTATAGCTTATGAAACACAGAAAGTCACCTAGAATTGGGCTGTGATAATACATTCACCAAGTAATTCAAATGAGGGAAATTTTATTTTTTTTCATGTTTCTCCTGTCAAACAAAAGTGCTGACTTTTGAAGGACACAGAAAATTTTGGCTGTAATGGAGGCAGCTGACATCTTAACCACTCAGCTCAGTATTCTCCACAAGAATCACAGTATCACAGAAACGTTTTGGTTGGTAAACGCCTCCAAGATCATTGAGGCCAGCCTTTGAATGATCACCATCTTGTCAACTAGATCATGGCACTAAGTGCTACATTCAGTTGTCTCTTGAACACCTCCAGGGATGGTGATTCCACAACCTCCCTGGGCAGTCCATTTGAATGCCTAGCAACCCTTTTAGTGAGGAAGTTTTTCCTGATGTCTGACCTGAACCTCCCCTGGCATAGATGAAATCTGTATCTTCTCATTCTGTTACTCGTCACCTGGGAGAAGATCCTGACCCCACCTGGCGACAACTGCCTTTCAGAAAGTTGTAAAGAGCAATGAGGTTCCCCCTGAGCCTCCTCTTCTCCAGGATAAACACCCACAGCTCCCTCAGCCTCTCCTCATCAGACTTGTGCTCCAGATCCTTCACCAGCTCCATTGCCCTTCTCTGGACATGCTCCAGCATCTCAGTATCTTTGTTGTAGTGAGGGGCCCAGAACTGGACACAGGATTTGAGGTGTGGCCTCACCGGTGCCGAGTACAGAGGGACAGTAACTGCCCTGGTCCTGCTGGTGACACTATTGCTGATCCAGACTAGGGTGCCCTTGTCCTTCTTGGCCACCTGGGCACAGCCGGCTCATGTTAAGCTTCTGCTGACCAGCGCCCTTGGGTCCTTTTCCACCAGGCAGCTTTGCAGCCACTCTGCCCCGCAGCCTGTAGCGCTGCAGGGGTTGTTGTGACCCAAGAGCAGGACTCAACACTTGGCCTTGTTGAACCTCAGACCTCTGGCCTTGAACCATCGATCCAACCTGTCTAGATCCCTCTGCAGGGCCTTCCTGTCCTCTGGCAGATCAACGCTCCCATCCAATTTAGTTTTATCTGCAGACTGACTGAAGGGCCACTTGATCCTCTTGTCCAGAACATGAAGAGATATAAAACAGGACTAGCCTCAATAGTGAGCCCTGGGGAACCTCACTGGTGACCAGCTAACGGCTGGATGTGGCACCATTCACCACCACTCTCTGGGCCCAGACATCCAGAGGGTTTTTAACCCAATGGCCAAGAGTGCACCTGCCCAAGTTGTGAGCTGCCAGCTGCCAGCTGAGTGCTGTGTGAGACAGTGTCAAAGGCTTTACTGAAGTCCTTTGATACTGATCCATACCAGTATGTTTCTAAGAAGTTGTATTCCGTGACTTTTCCTACCTTGAATATTGGCTCCATGGGAGTGTCTACCAGATGGTATTGCAGGGATCACAACACAGATAAAAGCTGTGTCTGAAGTAAAGCCTAGTTCAGCTGCATTGCTCTGTGACTGATTCGACAGGGACAGTTTAATCCAAATTTGTGCTTGAGTGTCTGAACTCAATGGTCAGTTGTGTGAAAATCTCTAGATACATTTTTCTTTACAAAACTTCCATCAGGGCCCCTAAATTTCCCAGTATTTGCAGATATCTGCAGATACTCTACAGTTGTTCAACTAACAGATCTGGATATAAGACTGTGAAAGTTAGTTCCCATAGGGACAGCTGGCATCTGTAAGTCACCTGAATATAACATGTGTGGTAAACCAGACTGCTGGTCTGTCTTATGGTTACGAGCCAGATGCTGGCCACTGTGCTCAGTTGCTTGTTCTCAGATTGGAACATCAATCCAGAAAAGTTTTAAATACACATGTGAAGGACCCTATCAAATGCTGTTTCTCCCAGACTTGCAGTTGTCATATCTTTGGCAAATAATTGGAAAGTGTGTTGCTGAAAAGTTAAGTAACACTTGGCATCATCCAAAAATTGGGGGGTAAAATGCAGGTCCTGAACTCGATATATTTAGGTACTGGATCAAGATCTGATAAATAAGGACTTTCTTAGTTATAAAATCAATGCATCTTTCATTGGCACTGACTTAGCTCTTTTAAGTTAATCAATTTTTTATTTTGTCTTCTATTCTGGGCCATTTGGAATATAATCTTTACCATTTTCAAAGTGCCAGAGAGAGCTTTTCAAAGAAGACCTTGTTTTAATTTCAACAGATAGGTTGACTGAATTATTCTGTCAGGTTCAGCTTTGAGGTCTGGCCAAATCCTGAAGTCCTCACTCTCAGTTTTACCTGGGAAGAGGTTAATGAGTTGGCACTGGTTACATTCTATAGAAAGTGGAACTCTGAGAAGTTTTTAATAAGGAAGCCCCATCTTGTAACACCTAGTATTAAACCATGCAAACCATCATCTTAATCGGCTGTTTAGAAGTGTTTGCTCTCACTAGAGCATAAGTGATGAGTGTTTTCATACTTGCTATTATTTTTCCTGTTTGCATTAAGCCAAATAACAAAGGTTATTAGGTTACCTAAAATTTAATATGACTTCACCTGACTCTTTGAACTGTCTGTTTCACAATGGTTTCCTGTAAATTCTATATGCAACTTCAAGAGATTTTCTCAATAAAATTACTTTTTGTTAAACAATCAATTAAATAAACAACTAACTAAAACAAACACAAAACAAACAGTGAAGCTCAACTGCTTCTCAAGAGTAGCATAACCCAAGCTCCTCATCGCTGTACAGATGTGGCCCTCTGCAATGCAGGACTAGTTTTTAGCAGAGGCCATAGAAGCAGATGAAAGTTAGGCCTATGTCTGATGTCATACATAAGTGTTGCAGTCATAGAGGAGCATCTCCATCATCAGGGTCATGTAAGGTGTCTTTCTTTAGCTCACATGTTCCATTCTTCTCTTTTATTCTACAGCATGATTCTATGAAATAACTACTACAGTGTTGATTCTAAGTAAAATCTAAGCTTCTGTTCTTGGCCCTCTATGCTTTTTCCTATATAACTAGCCAGAAAATAGCCAGAAAATTATCTCTAGAGGATGACTGAAGAATGTCCCACTCTAAATGAGTTCCCAAGTTGGCATAGAGCCAGGGAAGCATGCATAGAAAGGGTCATTTAAGGGTAGATTTGAGATGTCCTACCTGATTGCTGCAGTCAGTGTAATTTAGATCAGCTATAATGGCCTTTTCAGCTAAAACTGAAAAAGGTAGCTTTGCATCCCTTCCCTTTCATGGCCCACTTCACATCTGCACTAATCACCATTTTTGGAAGTATCTAAAAGGCTGGCGGATGTGGCACTTGATGACATGGTTTAGTAGTGAACATAGTAGTGCTGGGTTAAGGGTTGGATTTGATAACTTCAGAGATCTTTTCCAGTGAATGATACTATGAATCTATAAACATGATCTCAGCATAAGCTGAGACTTTGCATATGATAACTCTACAATGTTCCAGGTTTTCTACCTTGACTCTGAAAATCTTACAGCAATAAACTCTTTGAATCAGGAAAGAAAAGAGTTAATTACTGGAATAATTGACTCAGTCACCAACTCTAAACCTTTTGTAAAGGTTTGTCTTTCAGGGAAAAAATATATTCAAATGAATGTTTTCTGGTCCAGCATGTTCCTGGTTTGCTAAGGGAAAAAAAAAAAAAAAAAAA
>VYXC01001179.1:74799-106942 GCA_013397175.1 Platysteira castanea
AAAAAAGAAAAGAAAAAAACTCCAGAACTCAACTGCTGCTGTCCTTTGGACAGTTTTCCTTACAGAGAGATGCCAACAATCACTCTGATGCTATTTTTTCCCTCTAAAGAAAAATATGGCAGTAGTACATTTACAGAAATGTCACCATTTTGTTGTTGCTCTTTTAACAGACCTTCTGGTCATGCTTTCCTGCTTTCTCCTCTGTTCTGCAGAGCCTTCAAAGCAGCATTGTGCTTAAACTTTAAATGATATTTCAACTTACTGCAAAGCCCCGAGGCGTTGGCACACTTCCAAGGAATTTAGGACTTCTCCCAATTTAAAAAGAGAGAGGAAAGAGAGTGTGCAAGAGAGGTGAGGGGAGGAGGGGGGAGGGGAACAACTTGTCATGAATTCCACACCTGCACAGCTGAAAGGTGTTTTATTATTAGAGGTCTCTAGAGTTTTTCAAGTCAGGAGATTATAATGTAGCAATTACTGCAGTCATTGTAGTAGGATTCATTATCTTAGCAGATTTCTATCACCTGTAATTGACAGAGAATGTTTAATCTGAGACATTTACTAAAATAATGTCTGGACCAGTTACACTAAGGAGAAGGGAAAGCAACCATGGTTCAGGTCATATTACATTTTGAAAGATGAAATAAGCAGTAATTCTGTGGAAATTTCCATTTCCAAGAAAAAAACACCACCACAGATGTGGGTTTTTCAGTGAGACTAAATTTGTGGGGCTGATGCATAAATAAAAGGATTAATTGCCAAGTTTCTTGGTTTTGGCCTCTAAAAAGTCATTTGTGATTTTACTTCATCCACTAATCACAGCTGCTTTCACTTTATGTTTTAAGTAAATGCCTTAGAAAAAGAAAAACAGTCCTGGAAGTACTGAAGGAAGGAGGTAAGGAGAAATATTTTCTGAAGCTGTATTTAGAAAGTGAATATTAGTCTTATCAAAGCATCAGCAAACACTCTAAAGTACTCCAGCTGGGGTCACTCTCTTAACAGCAGTGTAGATGTTTGGATCAGTTCCACCATGACAAGGGGAAACACATTCCTTTATGTAAAACTATCCTTTCTTTTTCCAAGAGGTGGATCCAAATGACAATAAATAAAGTTATCCTACATGTTACTACATCATACCCTAATACAATTCCCATGTTTCATATGTTTCTCTATGATCCAGAAAGAAGAAAGTGCTATTACAACCGTGTTGTTGGTGTCAATAGACCACGGAGTTGCAACTGCTCCCTTAGAGTTGTGCTTATAAATTAAACCACAGCCTTGGCTAAGTTAGATTTTTTTGCAGCTGATATTACTTACTCTTGTCCAGTGTGTGAGGGAAACTAGTGACATCAATACAGCTACTGCTGAACACCAGCTCACAGGGACTGCAAGAGTTCATAGATTTTGGTCAATCCTAAGTGGAGACACAGGAAGGAGCTGTGGAATGTAAAATGGAGGCAAGTTTGTTGCTCAAAAGTCAGTGTTTATAAATCAGAAATTAAAACAGTGTTATTTAAAAATCTTAAAGGCAAACTATCAAAGAAATAGCAAAAGCTCTGATACTCTCTCCACCCCACACTTATTCTAACAATTCTACTGTATGAAGTTTGGTAAACTGCCACATTAAATGAGCAAATATTATTATCTATGTGTGATTTTCTTCTAACCATTCGTACAGTTTATCTCACAATCCCATTTTCCCAGATTGTATTGGACATAAAAAGACCTGTGTCATATGTACAAGAACAAAAGCCAGTTCTTAGCTGTTACATAGCATTAGGAGATTGAGGATATGTGAAATTTGTCATCTAAAATTTGGAAGTGTTTGGAGTAGTTTGCTCTTTAGGCACTTTCACAAATATCTTTCTCAATGGGAGTATAATGAAACTAATTCACAGGTGTTACATTATACTTATGCTCCTCAGAAAAGTACACATGGTGCACGCTCCAGTGGAGATTGAATCCTTCACTGAGACCTAATTGTTTTGAAGGTGCTCAGGAAAAAAAATCTGTATCCTATCTTCCACAGGTGCACTGGAATGGCATGCTGCTTTCTTTTGTATGTTCTACCCAAAGCAAATGATTGCAGTAACCTGAAAATTCTCCTGTGTATGAAACAGCCAGTGTTTCAGCCTTTTTCTTTCCATACTATAATTCATGGACATTGACAAATTACTAAGGAAAAAACACATACCAACCTTTTTTTAACTCAAGACACGAAATGACCATCAAACTTACTGATGTCATACTGAAAAAAAACTGTCTTCTGTTTCTATCTTGAGAAAAATTATGGCAGAAAATAATAGGAAGCATTCTGAAAGAGGAACACAGGACCAGTAACATGTAGACTGATTCACAAAACACAGAGGGCAAAAAGGATGGCTTTTTCACCATTTGAAATAGTGAGATAAGTGTACTTGCAGAACTTTAAAGGTGTGCGGAATATGGTTTTTCATAAAGCACTTGTTGTCCATTTTTTAGACTGATTCCTTTGTACTCTTGAATAACTCTGAAAACACCATTTGATAGCAGCGGTGAGATGAAATTCATGGGGCAAGGGGAAGTTAATTCACACAAGCTCCCTGCTGACCTTGGGAGCTGGTGCCACAGCTCCTGGCTGCGGGAGACAGGCCTGCCCTGTGCAGGCAGCCTTTGCCAGAGTGGGTTATCCCAGACACAGCTGCTTGATTCACCAGCTGTCTGAGGTCCAGATGATCTCCTTAGCCATATGAGCTTTGCCAGGATTTGCCTCATTTAGTACTCAGTAATCAGTTATGATGACTCTGTCCAGGGTTTCATGTGGTGAGGGAATGTGAATTCAGAAGAGAGAAGAGAGTCTTACGAATACTGAAACTTTCACTGTTATCAACATTTTTCTTCAGAAGAGAAGAACTCTTGCAGCCTATACACCTCCTTTTATGACTTTTTAGTCCGTAAGTGCTGCTTGCATTGGTAGAAATCTGCAGCCACAAGAGTCACTTTTATAAAATACAAACCCAAGTTAAGAAAATGTCAGTTTGGTTCTAGCGTAGATAAAAGAGTTGAGATGTGGCAGAGGATAGTCTAAAGCATTTTTGTTAATATTTACCAGAAGGATATGCTTAGATTTTTTTAAAAACAATTTTGTGGGGCAAAAGAAACTAAACCTGCATCTCTTCTGATCCTTTCATATGCTCTTTATCGTGACAAAAAGTCACATTTCTGTTTTTCCTTGCAAAATGGCAGGAAATGACCTTTACCCTAAAACAACAGTTGCGTATGATCTAGGTGAAACCAGCTATATAACTTCAGGCCCAAATGAATACATATAGCTGTTTCAGCAGTGTTTTCATTTACATTACTCAGACTCAGGCAGCAGGCTGCATCTTTATAGGTAATAGCATTAAGATGCTTAGATTTCTGAACAATTAACAACTCATTGGATAGCACTAACAGTTTGTAGCTCCACTTTAGGCTGTTAACTTTGCACAAGACCTTTAAAACTCATGGTGATAGATTTCAGTGGCATTATTACATTAATATTGGTGATGTCACATTCTGTAAGTTTCTGTAGTAGCACATCTGTGGGCTGTGAAGCAAGTTCTGATGGAAGACTAAGAAATTAATGTACACAATAGTGCAGTCTTTTAATATATTAGTAACAACTTGATTATAAAGAGAATTCATGAGCAGAAAATAGTAAAGCTCTCCATCTCTTATATAGTATTGAATGGCACAATATAGAAACAGAAACTCCTCCTTAAAAAAAGTAATCCAAATCTTGATGTTCATGTTTCTATTTTAAGTAAATTCATTAACTGAGGAGTGTCAATGCCTGGGCCTGATAAGTAACCACTATAACTTGCAACATTAAATATAATCAGTTTTACCTACTGAAACAATGCATTCTGAATTACAAATCCTTCTCAGCATTATAGCCCAGTAATTTTTCTTTTCCTGTTGTATGAGACATTGCTATTTAGCCAATGAGAAATGTTATAAGCTAGTATTTTTCCCACCCTGGTAGCTTTGAGATGTCACAAGAGAAAGCAACCCAGGACTTAACAGACTTGTTACTGGCACCTCCTTGAACATGGGAAAATCAAGCTACACTGATGTTCACAGTGCCAGACTTCTGTTCTGAGTTCTTCTTCTTCCTAACTTATTTGTAAATGGAAATATTTTTGCATGGTTTATGCCAAATCATTCATGATCAGAAAATATATTACTTCACCATTGGTTAATCCTATAATTTTAGTGTTGTGCCACTTAGTTTAATTAGGTTTTATACTAACTTCTTGTTATTTGAACAGTAAAAGGTTGGTTTGAGATATCTTTGGGTGAATTCCTTCTAGACAGTACTGTTTTTAAGAATTCATGCAAAGAATAGAAAAACACAAAACTCACAAAACTTTCTCGTACTACTCCCCTCTGCAAGGAAAGGGGAAGGTGATGACACACCTCAGTGCAAATAAACACAGTCAATAGTGATAGAAAAGTGCTTTCACAAAAGCTTCCAATAGATTTAATTGCAGAGAAATTTCACACATTCTGGTTTCTGAAAAAAACCCCAGAAGCCTTATTCTACAGCAAATCGCAAAATGATAGTGATTATTTTCAAAGTTTTCACACATACCCCCAAACTTGAAAGGAGAGAGATGGAACGTTTCTTCCAATATGAGTGAAATTTGAAGAGGGAGAAGGGGAATGTCTGCACTAGTGATGATCTGCTCATACAGTAGTGGCCGCAAGTACACGCCAATATATTGGTTTATTTAGTCCAGAATCTTCATGCTTGTTAGTACAGTACCTGAGTGGAGCAGGGTTCTGATTCTGGGAATAGCCTCTAGTTACAAAGCTAATAACAGCAGCAGCAGACTGGATAAGTACCTAATTTTCTTGTATCTCATTACATAGGGTTGTGAAGGTTTAAAATGTACTTAGACTTTGGAGAACTTAGACATCTAAACTGGGTTTTCTGGTGCTGATTGCTTTCTGTCAGCTGCCTTTTTGCCCTGGGAATACTTGTACTTAAATGTCTCAGCCAACCGGACTTGAGATTTTAAATCTTGTAGGAGGACAGTTCAGTGCAGGGTAAGTTGACACCTACCAGGCCTGACCTCAATCCCAAAACTAGATATTCCCCCAGATAGATTCTCTTAAGCAACCTATTGAAAGCTAATGCAAAAGTATAGAACAGAGCACTGCACAAAATGAATTTGTGGCTACTCTTTCTTAGAAACTTATCCACAAAGAAGGTAAGTTTAGATTTCCTTTTTCTTCAGGGTTTAACACACTTCTGTATGAAATCAGACCCCCATTTACTCTGCAGCCTGCATGGGTTGAAATTGTATGCTTGTATTCCATAAATCTCGCATATTCTTTATGGTCTGTGTTTTTGTTTGCATTGTTCTTGATGAGTAAATGTAGGGGGAAAAAGAGATACTCCTCAAATGCCCCAGTTCAGCAGCGCTGCAATTGAAGAGGAAAAGACTTATGGTTTTTAATCATCTAGGAGGCTATTTGCCAAGTTTGGATTTTAGCAATGACCCTCCCCAAAAACGTGGATTTTCTTATCTAGGAGTAGGTACATAGCAATGAGGCAATAAGGTTTCTGTGTTTTAGAAATAAGAGGTGTAGAGCTGTGTCGATAGGCATACTCTGATGATGTCTCAATAAAATCAATATAACTTTGTACTTCTGAATTTTGTCCCAGTCTGTTGTCCTTTGTTTTCGTCTATCTGATGGTGCTTAATATACCGGTAGGTCTAGTTTATTCATTGTCTGGTAACCATAATTGCCAAGTATTTTAACAAATCATAATTTCTCAGAAAATGCCTTTTGTTTGCATTAAGAACTCATTAATGCTTCATAAGTTCAGTCCAACATTGCCAATTATTCTGGCAGATACATTCAGAAATCAAACTGGTCATGAAAAATAGGTCTGAAGTTATTAGTTTAAAATTTAACATAGACAAGGGTTCAATACCTGAAAGCAAAAAAAAANAAAAAAAAAAAAAAGAAAATCAACTAAAGAAAATGAAGACAATCTGGGTATTCAGTTGTCTGTAAGAAAATATCCTGTGGTTTTCGCTCTACATATGAGTGACAAAAAGATAATATCATGGACAAGTCATCCCTTAGCTGATCCTAACAGAGGTATTCTATGCAGAATATTCAGAAAAATCACTTATCTTCAATCTAGTTCTCTGTCTTGGTTTGAAAGACAGGTGTCTGCCAAGGAAGGTGGGAACCTCCTTGGAGAATGGAGAATATGACCCTCTTCCCTCTGAATTATTATACCTTTGAAATTAAGGGGCTTTCAGACAAAGATATGGGAAAAGGAATAACAGTTCTTTACTAGTATGTATATGAATAACAAGGCAAACAAACAACAACAATGGAACAAACAACAAACACACAAACAAAAAAAAGAAAACCCAGGAAACCCCAAAATCTGTCTCCTCCCTGCTCTCTAAGCACCTTCCCCTGCGCTGCAGGTATGGCCACAGCCGGCAGGGGGCGCTGCTGGCTCCGGGCCGGGCGGGGCGGCTGCCATGATTCCCCCGCGCCTGCAGGGGGCGCTGTGGCGCGCGCTCGGCCGCCTTCCCCTCAGGCGGCAATGGCGGCTTGGCCGAGATGGGAAGGGCTGGAGGAGGGGCTCTGCTTTACAAACCGTCAGGGAAGTCGGTCTCGGTGCCCCTGTGGATAGCAAAATGAGCTGTAGCAGTAAGTTTGGAAGCCACTAGCTGGAATGGAGGAACGAGCAAAATCCTGGGGTGGTAGACGACATGTATCAGAAACTCAGCAGCTGTAGCTGGAACCGCGGAGCATCCTGGCAGGCAGAGGGTGAAGGGCTACAGTGATAGAAAAACCCTGGAGCAGTGGCAGAGGCACAGCAGGGGCCAGGCAGCAGCAGCCTGGCTCCTGACCACGGCTCCCTTTGGGGGGCAAAGGGGCTCCCAGATCCCAGGGTTTCCCCTGTGGCACTCGAGCAGATGGTGAAAGTCCTTTTTTTAGTGGGGTAGGGTGTTAAGGTCCCAGTTCAGTGGCTGCTTTCATGAGCTAAGGCTCACCCACAGCAGAAGAAGCAGGACTGGGCTGTGCTCCAGCAGCGGCAGCAGCAAATTCCCCCCCAGTAAGCAGCAACTCTGCTGTCCTCTTCCAAAGCTGGAAGAACAAGAGAGATAGGAGCTGCCCCAATCCCTTCCCCCCCCTCCCAAGCCCCAGTTCTTGCTTTATCTCTGCCCTTCTGAGAGGANAAGGGCTACAGTGATAGAAAAACCCTGGAGCAGTGGCAGAGGCACAGCAGGGGCCAGGCAGCAGCAGCCTGGCTCCTGACCACGGCTCCCTTTGGGGGGCAAAGGGGCTCCCAGATCCCAGGGTTTCCCCTGTGGCACTCGAGCAGATGGTGAAAGTCCTTTTTTTAGTGGGGTAGGGTGTTAAGGTCCCAGTTCAGTGGCTGCTTTCATGAGCTAAGGCTCACCCACAGCAGAAGAAGCAGGACTGGGCTGTGCTCCAGCAGCGGCAGCAGCAAATTCCCCCCCAGTAAGCAGCAACTCTGCTGTCCTCTTCCAAAGCTGGAAGAACAAGAGAGATAGGAGCTGCCCCAATCCCTTCCCCCCCCTCCCAAGCCCCAGTTCTTGCTTTATCTCTGCCCTTCTGAGAGGAAGCCTCAGCTAAGAGAGCAGCAAGCCACACCCTTCTGGGGCCACTTCTTTTGTCTCTCTTAAGTACCCAGCCATTATTTTGTCTTAGCAACAAAATGGGAGAAAAATCCCTAAGTGAAAGAAAACAAAAGGAAAACTCCTAACCTCCAACATTCTCCTTGTAGCAGTCAAGCAAGTAACATCAGGTATTGAAATTAATTAGGAGATTGTTAGTGTATTACAGTAACACGAAGAACGCGCCCATCTTTTTTTTTCCATTATAAGCTTTCATCTTTCCCACTATAAAACTCCAAACCATTTTGACCAATTACTGAATAAATTAAGGGATCATGTCATGGGTAGGACTTCATGACCTCTCAAGGTCCTTTCTAACCCTATGTTTCACTGATGATAGGTGTCTTAATTTTAGTTCCAAGTGAGACTCCATAGGACCTTATGCCTGATAAACCCTTTTTTCTGGAAAGGAATCAAGATATTAGCCATATACATAATTAGAAACCCAAATGTTAGGCAGGTAAGGTATTTCTGGAAGAGTAATTTCAGGAGAGATGAAGGCAGCATTCAATATTTGGCAAAGAAGCAATATGTTCCGGTTATCTCAGCAAGTCTATCACGCTTCATACATCAGAAGGTGTAAGTCCCTTAAAGGTCCTGCCAGTCTAAATAAGTGGAAAATTCCTTGCTCAAGCACAGAATAAAGGTATGTTTGACATGTACCTGTAGTTGGTAGAGTCTATCTATCATCTCAGAGCACAGACATGGTCAGAGCTGATATGTGGCTCAGAGGAAAGCAAGGAAAAAAATTCTCTCCCAGAGATCAAACTGTCCATCAAAGACAACTCTTTCCTGACTCCTGTGGGTTATTAAAGAAAACGATGGACTATGAAATGTGATTACATTCATTAGCGAAATATAAAACTGTAACATTTAGAGTGATGTCACTTTTCATTTTTTTAGTAAAATATTTGTAAGAAATTATATCTTACTAGTTAGCACTATTTAATCCACTTGTGATTCCTGGTGTTAGTTTGGATATACATACTGATATCAAAGTGAGTCCAGCTGGAAACTCTATCTGGATGTAGCTTCCATCACTCAATTTTTAATAAAATAGTCATTTGTCTTGGTATGAGAAACGGCTAAAAAATGTTATTGCAGTGATTTTGGTCGTCTTCCCTACTCACATTTAAGCAGTAATAATTTTGAGGATTTTTATTCTGCACATTATATTATTCCCACTTTATCCAAGGAATACAGAGTATATTTATCTAAAATTAATATTTGCTTAAATTAATCTGATTCTAGGTCAGCATGATTTTCTGAGTTTCTTTACAAACCTGACTGCAAGGTATAAAAAAATCTTCCTTCTGCAATCCTTCAGAGTAGCAATAGAGAAGGTACAGGGTCTTGTGAAAAAAAAATGCCCACTGTTCATTCACAACAGAATTCCACAAATCTTTAGAAATCTTTTAAGGGTAAGGCAGGGTTTCTTTGAGATATCTCATGCCTTTTGAGCTCTAGTAGCCTTTTGAGTAGCTCTCATGCATGGCTTTATATCTTAGGAGTATTATTCAAACGTTCTAGAAGTTACTGAATTCCTGTGGATAAGGAGATCTCTTAGCATTTCCTTCATTTGCAAGACCTTTAGACTCCTTTGTAAGCTGGCCTGAGGTCCTTAGTCACTCAGAAGATACACTGCTGGATGAAAATGAGCAGCACTTCTATTAACAGGGTAAGTGCTTTAGCTCCAGGTCCTCAATGTTTTTTAATGCATCCAGTCAGGCAACTGCTCTGCATAACTTATTCAACCTGCTGGACATATCTGCTCGTTGTGCATACCAAATGGTGTATGGTCCATTAATAATGGTCCATTATTAGCTCAGCCACATCTTCACTTACCCTTACATCTGTCTGTAAGCATAGGTACATCTATGCATGCTATTTATCCTTGTGGGGCTCTCTTCTTCACAGATAAGTGCCAGCAATTTTTTTTTAATGCTGAGTATATGGTTTGATTCTAAGTATAAAGTAAGAATGATAATATTAAGTAAAATATTAGTAAGCAAAAACATACTGAAATAAATTTATGGCATATGCCTATATTATGTTAACAAAATGAAACAGTGAAATTGATTTCGTATGCATTTTCTGGTTTTAGGTTTTAAGCTGATCTTCAGAAAAGCAAAGAAGGGACTTTTCTCCTATTCATTAATGCCTCCTGCATTCCCAAAGTGTTTAGGTGTATTGTTGAAGCCTTTAGCCTTTCTCTGCATATTTCAAGTACTGTTTTCTTCCAGAGGCATGAGACTGGTTGACTAAGAATCAGATCTGTTATAGATATCTTAGCTCAAGGAGATTTGGAGTATCTTGGCTTTTCCGGGAAAGGGAACACTATTTTAATGAAAATCTAGCCTGAGTTATATCCTGCAATCCCATATTGTCATTCTATCTTTACCAAGGTCTGCATTTAGCCCAATTAGAGTTAAAAAACATGGAATGAAATTTATTTTACATGTTAATGTAAATTTGTCGATTAGAAGTTAATGTTAATGAAGAGTTCATTCTTGTTAATTTTTAAGTGCTGTTAGAGATTTGGATTCAGAGTATTTTAACACTTCAGCATGATCTTTAAAAAGTTTTTAGAGTAATTTTCTGATTGTGAATGAGATTTTCCTCTACTGAGTGGTCCTGTATGCCCGTTATCCACACAGATACTTGATAGATCTGCTTGCTTCCTCTTGGATAATTTCCCAGATTAGTAGACGGCACACTTCCATACCAAGTCTGTGTAGACCATCTTTACAAAATCTAAGGATTTTACTTTTATCAAGATCCTGTGTCTGTGTGACTTGAGCTAGGAATGTTTAAACTACAGAATTAATTAATGTATTTTTAGAAAACATTTTGGTTTGACACTCTTCCATAAAATCAGTCTCTGCATTTTTGTTTTGATCTGCTCTTAGCACAAAAAATCACTGATGCAGAAAACACTACTATAATTCATTTTCTCTGCATTAAGGTTAACGAAAGAAAATACAGAGATTGAGTAGCTGTGAGGAAAAAAATCATAACAACAAAGTAGGAAAAAAAAACTATGTGGCTTTCAGAATACCAGAATCACTGAAATCCTTGTTTAGTAAATACTGCTTTTATGTCACACCACAAACTGGTATCTCAATTCAGATGAACACTTGTGTTCCTCAGATACACCCTCAGTATGTTGTTTAGATATAAACACAATTCAACATTCATAGGCCTTTATCTTGAATAATTTATTTCCATGAGAAGGAAGTTAAAGCAACTTTTCACAAGATGCATATGTGCTATATAGATAGCAAAAAACTTTTATTGTGATATTTGAGGGTTTGTTTCTGTCTGCTGTATAGGAAGATTCTGCAGCTACCTGCTGATTAGTGAAAGAGTCATTCAGATAGATAACAAATGGATTGAGTTGTTTATAGTAGTGCCCTTCATGAAAGGTCCCATGGCTAATAATAGTCAGTTTCTTATTACTACACAGCCAACGTAACAATGACCACAAGTTGTCTTTCTTTTCTCCATAGATTCTGGCAAGAACTCTTCTGATAGTCATGGTAACTCAGAAGGTTTTGATATTCTAAAGTTTAAAAAAAAGTGTAGGATTGAAATCATCTTCCTAAGGGTTTTACATGTTTTGCTTTTCCTTTAGGGACACGTATGTGTCTCCTCCTCTCATTATAAGAAACGGATAGCATTTTCATATTTGTGTTCTGAGTTAGATCTGGAGAACTTCCAATTAACTCAGCTCAGAAACGTCTAAATCCTGAGTTTATAATACTACAATCTTAAAGTTCTTTATTCACTGTGGAAATTTATGTCATCACAGCTGTGGTCTCTTAGACCTTTCTGAAGGTTTCTAGAATAAGGAAGTAGCCCCTGTGTGTTGTCATTGGGTGATATAGGCCAGATGGTTATTTTTGCTTGTTTTCGTCAACATGCTGAGTTCAAATCTTCCCAGCTCTCTATTTTCTCCATCCCAAGGGCAGGCGAATAATTTTGAACTGAGTGATTGCAGCACCAGCATTCACTCATCTGTAAGGATCAGGTAATTCATAATAGTTATATAATGCTATATGTAAGCATTCTTCCTGGAATGTTTAGAAGAGTACCTTTTTGCTACACAGACACAGTGATTTTTTTTTTTTGGCTATAATATGTTTGTTGTTCGGTTTGGTAATTTTGTGTTTCTTTTTTTTTCTTGTTGCTAGCTGAGCTCAGGAAGGAGTTCATTTGCAATGTTAAGCCCTCTGGCCTGGCCCAAAGGCACAAGGGTTGGAGACTGTTAATGGAAACACCTTTAATTTATTGTAACCTGTGATCTGAGTTTTATGTTATGGGAATTCCTTTAACAAGAACTACTGGACCAGTGGTGAATAAGCCTTACTCAAGGTAGTGTAAGTGCAGCTACGACCTGATCTGAGCTGGGTTTGGTGCCCAGTAACTCCACAAAACACACACCTCTCCTGTCCTGAGTGGCCACTAAGACAGGTGAAGCCTTCAAGTCGTGGACTGAATGACCATGGTGGACAATTGTGGGCATTTTACTGACATTTTATAGGGATGGTCTGGGGAGCAGCAGAATCATATCAGCATATCTGTATTGTGGCAGGAAAGAGGAAGGGGGTTGACATTTGGAGTGATGCTTATCTTGCCAGGTAACAGTTACACGTGGTGGAGCCCTGCTCTCCTGGGGATGGCTAAACACCTCCCTGCCCATAGGAAGCAATGAATGAATTCTTTGGTTTGGTTTGCTTGCATGTGTGGCTTTTGCTTTATTTATTAAACTGTGTTTGTCTCAATCCATGGGTTTCTCATGGACTATTAGACAGAGAAGGAATTGTCTGGATGGCTGCATTCAGTTACAGTTAATGGCTTAATGACCAAGTGGAAACTTGTAGCTAATTGTGTCCCTTAATGCACTGATACTATTTAACATTTTCCTAATTACATAAACAGTGAGATTTAATGCACCCTCAAGAAGTTTGCAGATGATGTCAAGCTGACCAGCGTGGCTGATCTGCTAGAATGAAGAGATGCCATCCAGGCAGTCCTTGGCAGGCTTGAGGAGTGACCCACAAAACTTCATTAACTTTAACGAAACCAAGTCCTAGGTCCAAGGTATTGCATCTGAAGTAGGGCAACACCCAATATCTGTACAGACTGGATGATTACTTGATTGAAAGAAGCCTTGAGGGGAAGAACTTGGGAATACTGCTTGATGTAAAATTGTACATTAGCTGGCAATGTGTGCTTGCAGCCCAGAAAGTCAACCATATACTGGTGCCTCCAATGCAGTGTTCATGGAGGCAATTGTCCCCCTCTACTCCAGTCTTGTGGGACCTCGCCTGGAGTACTTAATCCAGCTCTGCGATCCCAGCACAAAGATTTGGATCTGTTTGAGCAGTCCAGAGGAGGCCAAAAATTATCAGGGCTGGAGCACCTCTTCTATGAAGACAGGCTGAGAGAGTTGGGGTTGCTCAGCCTGAAGAGGAGAAGGATCTGGGGACAACTTGCTAAAGACAATATGTATAAAAAAGACTTATGAGAAAGGTGGACAAGACTTTCTACCAAGGCCTGCAGTGAAAGGACAAGGGTTGGTTGTTTTAAGCTAAACCCGTATCAGTTTGTATTGCATGTTATGAAGAATTTTTTTTACAATGAGGATGACAAATCACTCGAACAGATCGCCGAGAAAAGTTGCAGTTGTCCAATTGCTAGCGGTGTTCAAAGTCAGATTGGATGGGCCTTTGAGAGACCTGATCTAGTGAAATGTGTCCTTGCCCATGACAGGAGACTTGGAGTAGATAATCTTTGAGCATCCTTCCCAACCGAAACCAAAACCATTGTGTAATTCCATAGTTCTGTGATTCTCTGATAAGCATGAAGTAGTTTAGCTATTAAACACTATTTTTGTTAACCCAGATTTTTCATTCATCTCTATCTGTATCACTAGGGACCTATTCTACCTTTTAATGAATATTTTTTGACCTTGTTAATTTCTTTATCCTTATCTTGTTGCTATGCAATCTTTTTAAATATTCTCCTATACCTGGTGCAGAAATCACCAGTGTAAGCGTTCATTGGGTGTAAGTACTCTTTAAGATAAATAATGTAAACATTTTTCAAAATTTGCTCGTGTATATCACATGTATATGTAAATGAAAATAATTTAGACATATCAGATACTCTGCTAAGCTTCTAAATCCAGGGAAGGAAAATGTATCACAGCAAACTTAAACTGGTTTTGACTGGGAGAGTTTCCAACAGATCAGTCAAATATTTTGGATTATTTTTGCAGGTACATGTTGAAGTGGGAAATGACTTGTTCCTGGTTTTGATATAAATTAAGCCAACATTTTTTATGATACTGAGATCTTGTCGTGGGATACATGCCTAAACATTGTTTTGTCTTTTACATGAAGTCACATTGAAACAAAAAGTAAACACTCAGTTATCAAAGATTGTTTATTCACATTATGTTTAAGGTTTTAAAATACTCTTTTAAAGTCTGTTGTCTGCTTTTATAATGTTTCCAAGTAAAATATTCTTCCTGATTATTTTATTCTGAAGGTGGTTTAGCATGAGATTTTCTACTCATGCAAGTATACGAGATTTTAGTTAACAGAATTTAAGCCATTTTTCTGTGTGAATAAAATATATTGTTGAGCTAAATAGAAAGCCAAAAACCCAGCCCCAAAACCCCAAATAAAACAAAAAATAAAATTAGAAAAATAATCAAGTAACCCTTGTGCTACTCAAGCATTAATAATATCTTGTATGTTAAAAGAGAGATCATGCTCCATCCATGCTCTCAGAATGAGAACTGACAGTGACAGATTACCATACCAGGGAACAACTTGCCCTTCCACTGAATACCTCAGGTGATAGGAAAAAAGATTTGGAAAAAACGTTATGCTGATGACATGTTTATACCAGATTTACTTGTATTTTGAGTAATTTTCTTCTGTGCATTTAACTTCAGAGAATTGCACCACTTACATGAAAGATGAATTTGATCTCATGGGCTGAAATTTTACAGACAGTCAGAGAAAGGTCAACACCATCAAAATGGGATGAAAAAAGAGGGTCCTGCCCCTACTGCACAATATTACACATTTCCACACACTGAAGAGAATAAGACAATATATTGCATAATTTTCATGTTTCACTAAGCTTAAAATAAAAAAGCTCTTTCTCTCTTCAGCAACTGTAATTCAAGAAAGTGAAGACTAGAACTGCATTATTTTCTTCCTCTGGTGAAGGAATCCCAGACTCTGAAAGTACTCTTTATCTTACCTCTTCTACCATTACATTCTGTCTCTGCCTACTTATGCCAACAACAGCTCCTTTTCATATTAGTATTATTCAGGAGTGGAAAATAGAAAACAGCTTGAGGGTGAAATTGAATTACCAAACTGATTTTCCCCCTTGATGTAGTACTTCACGCAGGCTTTTTCCCCCCCACAGCATATATGTGATAATTATCAGGATAAGAGCTAAGTAAATGCTGGACATGAAGAATTTCAAAAGAATCAGGACATTATAATGTTTGACATTCTCCCAACAGTTGCTCTGTGGTCATTTTATGCTTTCAGATCTGTTGTAGCACAGTTAAAATGCAGACTTCTAGCTATCATTTTTCACCACTTACATATGTTAAACATTCTTACTGAAGGCACTTTATTCTTCACTTTGTTCTCTTAAGCTATCATTATTCTTACAGTGTTTAAAGACACATTTCTTTGTCCTCAGTTGTTCAAATTCCTTTCAGGCTGGCAGTCCTCCTTCCAAGGATAATAGTAAAATGATATAGTGAACAGTAGCAGCACACAGTCCTTCAGAAGGTCCTTGAAAGGCTCAAATTAGAAATGCTTTATATATTTATTTTTTAGAATGTTCAATTTACTATACAGTTACAATCCCACTGAAACATTATTCCTTATTTCTCAACAGTCTCGCAGCCTGTGTTCTATAATGTGGCTAAACTATTTTATGCCTCCTCTTCTATGTTGTCAACCTGTGCTAATTGAAATGTTTATAAAATGCTGATACTGAAATATTACACCTTAACAGTTCAATAGTTCTTTAATGAGCCCTCTGTTTTATTAATAAAATGATTTATAGAAATATTTAATCTCACTGATTTACCATTAGTATTAATGAGTCTAGTTATTAAGCACTTTATTTCAGAATGCCACAAAGATACAAACCCTGTAAAACATGCAGTATCTTGTACTAAATTATTTTGTATTTAGAGTCAATGGTTTTGAAATCTTACAGCTTTTCCTTGGTGAAACACAGTTATTCATTAGCATAAAACTAATTGACTCTTTTATATGCAGTATCTTTGTACTAAGTTTTTTTATATTTAGAGGGAATCAATGGTGTGAAATCTCACAGTTTTTCCTCCATGAAACAGTTATTCATTAGCATGGAACTAGAAGACTCTTTAATATAATCGGCCTGCCATTATTATCAGATTTTATGCAAATAATTTAGCACAGGGCCAATCACAAAAGTAATCCCAGAGACTGAAAATGGAAGTGCATAACGAGTCAGTAGAAATAAAAGTGTTTCCATTGTCCTTGACTATTAAACAAGGACTTCTTGATTATCAACTCTTAGTAAGAATCTGATTCTTTATTACTCTTAATCTGATTTCTTGAAAGAAATAATTTTCTAACGTGTTGTAGGCTACTACAAGGTACTTTAAAATTATACAACCATCACTCATCTTTTTATGTACCTTCCCATTGTTGTTCAAATGAAATGCTATTAGTTGGACAGATTTCAACCAGCCTTATATATTGGGAAGTTAATATTTTGGGAGTAAATTCCTACTATGATGAGTTCAATGAAGAAGCTGCAAAAGTGACTTCCAGAGTCCTGGAAGGTGCTACAGCCATTTTGTTTTTCTCATTGACCTCTCCTGGCTACAGCCTCAGACATCTAGGAAAGAGAAATAGGGGGAAAAATTATCTTCTTTGTTCCATTAGTGCATTTTACCTATTTTTTTTATGTCTAGTGATGGTTTTAATTGGGAAGAAGTGACTTCTTAGTCAAAGGACTGTTACTACATTCCCTCCCAATGTATAGACTCTTCTATGTAAAATTTGTACTTACGCATTTCAATCTATGTTTTCTCTATTTGTAAAATTTGTTTAATGGAAAATTTTAGTATAATCAAGGCAATAAATTTTCATTGAAAATGCTTATTTGCAATTTTTTTCCTTTTAAATAAATCAATAAAATTAAGCCTTTCCACAAAACCAACTGGATTCTCCATAATTTGACTTTGTGTGTATTTGCTGGAAGGTTAACCGATGGTTGCAGATGGAGTTGGAGCTTTCAACAAAGATTATTAGAGGAGCCCTGCTGTTGAGTCATGAGATGCAGAAAGGACCCCCTTGTGTTCCAAACTCCTTAGATAGGAAACAAGGTGTGGTTGAACTCAGTCTTAGCCCCAGACTTTGTCAAAGGTTTAATCACTCAGGATTAAAGATTGCAAATCCGATCTATTTATATAAAATGAACTAGTTATTATGACAAATGATTAGACAAAATATCTTAATCAGAATTATATACTACACAGTATAAAAGCTAAAACTACTAATAGTGTATAGTATAATATAGTGCACTATATTAAAGAAATTAATGTTAAAGCAATTGTATTAAAAGTAGCAAAAATAATTATTAAGTAGAGATTGATGTAACTCACTATGCTAACATTCATGGGCAGGTCTTTTTCACTCAGCGTTGAGTATCCTTGGGGGACATCCCCAAAATCCAAAGGAGGAAACTCCACACACTCCAAGGTGGATTTGTTAGATTGTTAGAACAACCTAACTATATGAAAGTGAACTGGACTTTTATAGTGTAAAGTGATTGACTGCCACATACCTCTGTTTGCCTCACTATCAAGACGTTAATTTGGGGTTGGTGAGCAGACTGGTTTTAGCATAGTTCAACACCAAAACCAGTATGACACCCCTCTCTATCCACTATGTATAGACTTGCAAACAGAGCATTGTTTAAGTTGTGTGACCGCATACCAGGGCAGAGCATCCTGCTATGCCAAGGCCTCCCTAAATGTCTCTGCATGTCATTAGACCTTTTGAGAGATGTCATAGACTGCGGTGCATGTGACAAATCTTCCGTATGGTATGTATAACCAGACTACTCAGTGGTTTTGCAGGAAATTTCTGCAGTCCTAAATTACTTTTGCAGACTCTCAGTTTGCTCCGTTTTTCTGTTTTTAGAGGCTCACTTCTGGTAAGAGAGAAGTGTTGTATTGTGATTAGCAGAGGGCGTTCATGTAGGGATACACATAGGCAGGGACTTATATCACCTAGAGAAAGATTTGGTTACACAGAAAGTGCCACGTTCACTACTTTAAAAAACTGTGATTCTTAATGGCGGATCAGATAAACATTTTTATAGGAAAATGGACTTATGATAAAGCCTTTTTCTTGCTGGAGCAGCTTTTCTCTGTCCAGTCATATGTGCATATGTGGCAATATAATCAGATTGTAAGCTACCTTGTCCAGTGCCAAAGGAAGGAGACAGCAGGGGGCAAAGAAGCTCCCTTTTCTCAAGGGTAAATAATTGTCTGCTCTGAACTGAGTCTTTTTATACAGAATTTACTTTTTACATCATTCTGAGGTTAATCCAGGCATTCAGGCTCTATTCTCTATTTTTTCTCTCCTGCTACATTCTAAATTGCTGCATCTATTTCTTCTGTACTTCAAGGCATTTCTGACTAGCCTGAGGATGACACAGGATGCTGCCTGCACTGCAATTATTATCATCATTATTTCTATTATTATTGCTCTTTCCTCTACTATTAGATTATTATAGTCTCAGAGCAAAAGAAATGCAGTAACTCTTTTTGTTTGGTTTATTGTATTTAAATACAAAACAAGAAAAAAAGAGAAAAATATGTTGAAGCTTGGAAATATACAGAGTGAACAAATCCCTCAGAAATAAATATTTCCCAGACAGTATTAATTTATTAAATCAGACCACAGCTTTGGTTTTTGCTCTAGCTTCTTCCTGCTCCTGTTTAATGTGAGGAGAAGCACCCATTATCCTTTTCAACAAAAGACAGAACTGAAAGGAAAGCTGGCAAGTTTAATTCATTTTGATACACTATGAGTGCGTGTCTGTGGATGTGTGTGGATGTTGATGATGAGGTGCTTTCATTTTTAACAATGTGCTGCGTACCATCCATCTGTGTATTTTAAAAAGTTGTTGGGAATATATGATACGCCAGCCTTAAGCTGTTAAAAATGAGATTCCCAAGTATTCAGCAGCATAAAAAAGCATAAAAAGAGCCTTGCCACTATTTAGCTCTGCCTGCCAGCTTGTAATGTTGATTTATGATCCGTCATAATAAAGCACTGAAATGAATACAGCTGAATAGAAAATTGAAGTTACATGGCCACAGACAGTGAAATGTTTCTGATTCCTCCCTGTCTCCCTCTTCCATCCATGCACATGCACTTGAAGAAAACACACTCTCACAGTGATACTGTTGTAATTCTACTATTTGGCAGCATACAAATGTGGTGCACAGAGACTTGCAAATAATTGGAAAGAAGGTGATAAAAGCTGTTTTATGAATATTCCAAATTCATGCTTTCCACTGACCTCATGGTGACAATGCTCAACACTTTCTGAAGTACAGGGCTACATTTAGGTTTCCTCATCTGTACAATTTCCATACATTTTAAAATTTGTTTAAATGATTTATGTGTGTGTTTGTGTGTGTGTGTGTGTGTGTGTATATATGTGGTTTTTAACTTAGAACAATGCACAAACTTTTCTTTCTCCTCCCTTACTTCTTGATATGAATAGATGTACAAAATACATAAATAAATATAATAAAAAGGCAAGAAGCTCCATATGGTAAATTTAATTAATTTTAATGTTTATGTAGGAAAATCTATTCACAATAAATCACTAAATCAGAAGATTTCTCAGTACTTGTGAGAAAAGATGCTATGCCAGAATTTTTCACACTCATTTAAGAAGATGGTCTGCAAGAAATGGAATTAAGTAGAAACAATTACCCCAAACAGACTTGGTAATAGGAATGTCAATAAACAATATTACTGTGTTAAATAACAATTTCTCCTTTAGCTGTTGACCTGGAGGCAAATCTGTGTCTCAATCCCTATTGTAGAAACTACAACAAAGCACGGAATTATTATTCTGAATAAAATATGTGACACTTTTATGAATTTATGAAAAAGATAAGTCTTTAAAATCTGTTTCTTTTAGCACTCCAGCTGGTCTCCAACAATTTTCAATGTTATGGTCCCTCCCCTCAGTCATATATTCTGCTAACTGTGGTGAAACAAAGTCCATGTGAAAATTGGTCCCATAATCTGTACTTTGTCTAACCTTAACAGTTTTAGAGAGTTGACTTTCAGAACACATTTAGTTGCCCAAGTGTAATAGGAACCAATACAATGTCGCAGTCCGGTTTTGGGCTGCACCCTCTCTGAAGACAGCTTTGGCCGTGGAAAGAATCAGGAACAATATTTTTGGTAGATATTCATGGATGTTTTATTTCTCTGACCGCATGGCAGCCAGGAGAGACAGAGACTCAGCACATGGCAGCCAGGTCAGGCACACAACCTCTTCCAACCGTGCCCCAAGACCCAGGAATCACGGGACAACCACAGCTTTCTGGGCGGGGAAAACACCGATAACCAATAACGAACAGGAGAACACCAGGGAGCTTGGGAGACCCCGTGGACCATGCTTCAGTTCAGCTTCCATGCCCATCCCCCCGGGGGGGAGACCTCCACAATACAAGACCTAATTATTTGTATTATCACATAATTTCTCTCAACTTAAATACATTTTTCGTCATTTCCTCTCTTCTTTATTTTTTATTGTGTTCATGTTTCATACTTTGAGTTTACAACTTTGTTGGCAAGGCTATTATTCTGTGGCAAGCATCTGTCTACATTGAAATTAGCAATATTATTTCTGCGTGCCTAATAAATAAGATTGTAACAAAAAGAATATTTACAATTGTCACATGTCCCAATCATGTGAAAGGTAGCTGGCTATTGTACTTACTTGCAAATATTATATCTTACAAATTTCACACATATATGCACACACGTGCACAGAAATCACATGAACTTAGTTATAAAACTGATTATAAGCACAGAAAAAAAGAATATACATTTAGAACATCCAGTTTCTGAAAATGTAGTCTATCTTTTGAAAGTGAAAACAACATGTTTAAGTGAGTTACCTCTGTCTATTGAAGAATTCTATAAAAAAAAAATGCCCTGAAGGCAGTTGCTATTTGTTTCATTAGCTTGTGTATTTTTTAAAGCTTACAGAGACCTTAGACACTCGGTAAAACACTGCCGAGGTGTTTTAGCCACGGTGTCTCTGTGAGGATACAGATTTAAGTCATTTCCAGATAGAGAGTACTACATGTTGGAATCATTGCGCCTCCTGTCATCCCAAAATATTAGGAAATCCCAAAATCAAAGGAAAGCAACCGACTGTAGCAGGAGAGGGCATTACATTCATCATTCTCCGTCTTGAACTGAACCTCTTCTTCTCAGTGTGTCTCTCTGTGGTGACCAGTCCACTGTTGATCTCGGGTGCTGATTATATTAGCCATTTTAGGCTGTTGCTATGGCCACATATACTGTGTTGCAAAGCATCAGATTTTGCTTTTCCGTGCATTTTCTAGGTGTTCTATATTTTGATTTTAAAAGAAAAAGAAAATTCTATGAACTGATCATCCATTTAGTTTGAAAAAATACAAGGAATAATTGCAGATAAAAAGTAGGGTTTTAAAAATTTCCCCTTAATATATGTGCAAACAGAATTGTTGTATGTTAACATTATAATGGTCTTTTCCAAGTTAGGACTTTAACATGGATTTAAAATGTCCTGAAAAGCGTGATCAATAAACCAAAATTCCTGGTTTATCAGAGCAAGAGAGGTAAATGTCACGCTTTCTCCGTAAACCTGACCAAACCCATGTTTTGTTATCCTTTGTGCGATTTGGATAAAGGGAAAAGGTGCTGGAAGAGAGGGGAGTTTAGCTTTAATTTCATATTATTTCTTTTTACTTTTAATTCTGTTAGTAGTAAAACTTTCTTTATACTGTAATTGCTCAAGGATGTGCCTGTTTTGCCTCACAAATTTCCAGTTTTCCTCAATATAATCCTATTTCCCCTTATAAGAATAACAGATTTCGTGGGAACCTGGTGCTTAGCCAGTTCAAACCATGATACACTAAACCAAAAGTCCTGGTTTAGCAGAGCAAGATAGCTAAATGTCACAAGGAGATGAGACCTTAAGATTCAGTATGTTCTATTCCTTGCCATTAATCAAGGAAGTAGAAATACCTTTTACAATATTTCTTAAGCTCCATCTTAAAATTAGCTAGATTTCTGTTAGATACTAGCTTAATTATTTATGGAGGCAAGTTTCTTTGAAATTTAAATGCTCTGGTAATAAGATTTTTTTCTAAATATTAATTCCATGCATCTGTTCTTACACCAGCTCACACATTCATTTTGCAGAATATTTATATAATTGTGGAGATTCATTTCTAGGCAGAACTCAGATCATGCCTTTATACGGTTAGACTGTAAAAATAAAATTCTTCTTGTTTCCTCTTATAAAAAGGATTTTTCTCTCCCTCAAAAATCCTAGTGGCCCTTCTCTGCATCTGCTCTAAAACAGGTTTAATTAATCTTTTTTCTTTGTGAGTCAGCAGAGATTAATATTGTATATCACAAAATTTCTTGTGTAAGAAAATGAATACTTTCTAACTCTCTGAGCAACATCTAATTTCCAAAGGTAATTTTTTTTTTTTTTTAATCCATGTCTGGCTGAATGGACCTGGGAGGTGTCTCATTCAACAAAAATTAAACCTATGATGATAAAAATAAAAAAATTTATTGGGGGTCATACAAGAAGAGTCTGGGAGTGTCGTTTTGTAGAAACCAGGTTATCAGATGAGAATTTCTAAGACAACACAATTTAAAACTGGAGACATCATAATAAAATGCTTAATATGTCACAAATTTCATGGAACACTTTTCCAGGGTCTACCAGGTAGCCAAGGAAGGTGGAATTTACTGTGTAAATTTAAGTAAATTTAAGTAGTAAATTTAAGACGTACTGTGGAATTTAAGGAGAAGTAGAGGGGGAAAAAGCACCAACTCCCTCCCCCACCATGCCCTCAACAAACAAACAAAACAACAAAGCACAGCAAAGCAAACCAACCAACCAATCCCCAAACCCCTCAAAACTTTAGGATATCTGACATTAGAATTGAATCAGGTGTGTGAAATGTAGAAAAAGTTTAAATCCATTGTAGATCAACTTTTAAAAATATTAATAAAAGTATCTATTTCTTCTTATTGTAGCAGCTGACTTTTTCCTTGAAAAATGCACTGTTGCCCCAGTGAAATCTTCCTTGTCTCTATTACAGACTTGATAATATCACTGCAGAGTAGTGTAAAAGTGAGAGTTCCAGTTTGTAACCAGTGATGGAGATGCATGGAAATTTTGAATCCCATCCATGAATGGATACTTTGAAAATACCTCTTACATATAACATGCTAAACCTTCATGCTTTCCATTTTAAAAACTTTGGGTTAAAATGGTTACAGGTCTAAATTTAGATTAGAATTGAGAAAGCATCACCATAAAAGGCTAATATGGTAGCAAAGAAATTTTTTCAGAAATTCCATCACAAAATTTGCTGACTTAGCAACAGCTAGAAAATACAGGGGACTATATATTTATAAATTAGCTAATTACTCATTCTTTTCAGTTTCATAGAACCCCCTGCCCACTTCTGGTAATGATGAGGAAAATAGATTCCCTGTCCCTAACTACAGCATGATAAGGACAAGTAATACTTATGAACTCCAAGCAGATGCTTGTGATATTTGTAAATGCACAGAACTATATCTGACTTTAAATAACAGGTGACAGAAAGTGCATAATAAAGTTTTTCATAATAGAGATTGCATAGCAATTGATTAAGGGATTATTTTTTCTGAGAGAACAGCAAATGCTGCTCTAAGGCTTAGTAAAAATCTTTGAAGAATTTTTTTTTGATATTTTCACTAGAAAAAATGGAACAGGTAGTTCCATAAATCATTGTTTTTCCTGTATGAGAAATTTCCCAATACAAATGTGTCATTTGTCAAAAATTGGAACTAGTAAAAAGAAATGTTTTTAGTGTATAAAAAAATTATATTTGGTTTACACAAAACATTTCTGGGTATCAAGCAGAAGAAAAAGACCATGTGGCTCCCACTTCGCTCGGTGTTCCTCCCCATTGCCATGGCAACACAAACCACAAGATCTCCACCCAGCTTCCATGTTTACATCATGACTTTGCATTTTCTTCACTGCTTCATGCTTCAACATAAAGCAATAATATTGAAGGAAACATAGTTTCCTCAGTAAACAGCATACAGGACTTATAATGAATTATGGAATTGATAGAAGGTTCTCTAGAACAGAACTCCTATAATAGTTATTAAGTCTTTGAAACTGTATATTTCAAAAGCTGTAAATCAGTAAATCAAGCTTCTAAAAATACAGATGTCGAATTCATACTATGGGTGAAGGTATCTAGAAAATGTGGTTTGGAAAAGAAAGTTAAGTAAATAAACATCAGGAAATCATAATATTTGAAAGGAAATATGTCTCAGAGCTGAGAGAAGACAAGAGACATGAACACTGTTAACTGAAACTTTCTGCCATGTGTATATAAAAAATCAGTATCAAAATCTCTTATATGTACATGAATATTTATATACAAGTTTTCTTCCTTTACTGTGATGTGGAAGATCTGTGCATGGGGGGTAGGGAGAGAGGGACAGAGAGATGGAGATACAGAAGCTTCATTCCTTCCCTGTGATCTAATTGGAAAATAAAAACTAATTCTACCTAGGAAAATCTCATCTAGGGATGTAAACAAACTTTTTCACACATTTTTTTCCCTTCTACATATTGATATTCTTTAACAGGCTTGATTTTTGAAAATGCGTTGTTGAAGGTTGGAAATATTCAAATCTTTTCCTTGAGGATAAGAGGTGTATTCCCAGACTAATGTGGAAAAAACCATAAAGAGCACAGGAACCAACCTGAAACTATCTCTGGGTAATCCAAATATCCTAAATAAAGAGCAATACTCTGTTTTGTGTGGCAGTTCAACTGTTGGTACAATCTCAAAATTATCTGTGGAGATGTGAGAACTGGAGGTTGTAGTCAAAATTGTGTGGCAAATGAATGTTATTTATACTAATTTTTTCACTTGTACTCGGGAAGGTAGTTTTTATGTTACACTGAAAAAATGCAGCTGTGGAAGTGAGGTGTTCTGAATGGGATCTACTTTTGCTTTACACAAGTTTAAGATGTAAGGCTGCTTTCAGAAGCTGTCCTCTAACAGTCTGTGCTATGATTCTTACTGCATCCTAGCTATTCACTCACAAAACCAGGTCAAAGAGCATCCAAAGGTGAAAAAACTTGTATTAAACGTGCTTTAAATATTTTAATATTGTGGATTGTGTGCCATGTTCTTGGACTGTTGTAATAGGACAATTATGTATGAGCATATATAAGTACTTTCTTGAGTTCTTGCCCTCTCGGATAAATAATACTTTTGACTACAGTGAGCTTATTAGTATAGGATCTTATATGATTGAGACACAGGTACTTTGCTTTCTTCGCATGTCAGATTTCTATAAATCATGTTCTTCTTTGATCCAGAAGTTTATCTGGATCCTGGCTTTTGTTTTACTCACTCTGACATCTTTATCAGTATTGAATCAGGAAAGTAATAGGATGTATACTTCTCAAGACTTAAGACATGTTGTCCTACTTCTTCTGATTTTACTCATTTACTCGTACATCTGTTTTTCTTCTTAAATGCAAATTTAGTGGGTAAACCATTTTTTACTCCACATTGAAATAAATTTCTTCTTACTCTTGTAGTCACCCATAGGTGTACACTGTCCTATTTTGGTTTTCTTTTGTTTATGCGTTTCTCAGTAAATAAATCCATATTGTTACCCTTAATTTTATTACTGTTAATTAATTGTCTTGCTTCTTAAGTTGTATTTTTGTTTCTGTGAATTGACTATCTTGTTTCTTTTTCTTCTTTAAATTGTGTGGGAAAACAGTATATGATCATGTAAAGACTACCTCCTAAGGAACAAGTGGAAACAGAGCACAAACAGGCTTGGTGAAGTGAAAATTTCAAACCTGTTATTATTTTGAAGTCTTTAAAAAAAAATCTTGTCAAATAAAAATGAAGTGCTGTGTGCTATAAAATAGAACCATGAACCACATTTATTTCAGGCCTGCCCTTTCTGATTTGAAGAGCACAAGAGTAAATGCAAAATTTAATGTGACAATATGATAGTTTATCCAATAGCAGTCTCATATCTTGTGATTTCTTAATAAGGCTGATGGGCTTTAAATTCCTCTACTCAGGGGAATAACAACATATCTCCTGTGTGTTACCGTATGAAGAGCTTGGAAATTCTTCTGCAAGTGTATTTAGTTAAAAGGTTGTAATCTTTATTTTTAAATTTAAGCTTTCCAAAAGATCCATTTCAATCAAGTTTTACAATTACTTGTTCCTCAGATTTTCATTTACAGAGAACTCTGTGGTAAACAACATTCTTATGTCACTGGAAGTTTTATTTTACAATCTAATTGGCAATCTGTTTTCCTTAGAGAAATATTTATAAGGAAGTGATTCTGCATATGACCACACAGTTCTACAATGCCTTTTATTATTATTTCCATTTCATTGGAATGTCGAATTCTGTAAACTTACTTTTATTTCAGTCATCTAGTGTACTTCAATGAGTAATATACAAATATAATAAACAATGAAAGGAAGCAGATCAAACACTTATCTTTGTGGTTTTCCTTCCATTTCCTCCAACTGACAATTATCTTTTTGTCCCGGGCCTGCGAAAACTGAATAAAGAAGCTGACTGATCCCATTCCTTCCATTAAGGAACCCAGACTGATGAAGGAAAACATGCTGGAAACTTCCCTGCAATTTATTTTGTATTATGCTTTCAAAACTATCTTAACTAGCTCTTTGGATGTCCTGCTAGATATTTTCTTGACAAATGAGAGCTATACATCCAAAAGTAGTACTTGTCTCATTCAGCACTATGCCTTTAGAAAACTTAGTGGCTTTGAATTGGCAGCAACAAGGAGGGCACTGGATTTCTGCTTATCGTTATCAAATACTGCTGGAAAACTCACTGGGAAAATGGATGAAATTATATATGAGTGTTCAATGAGCTCTTCATCTCCACTGACAGGTGACGAATGAAACATCCTTAACATTACAACATGTTAGGAGGGAGGGGAATGAAAGTGAGGGCAAGAAGATGAAGTAGGAATCAAGCAACAACTCTTTTCCTAAAGAAAAACAATGATGTTTTCATATACTCCATTCTCATATCTTTGAGAGACAACTGACAAGTCTGCTTTCTACTACTTATAGTTTTTCCTTCATTGCAAAGCCCTGTAACTCTGTTGTCTGCCCAGCAAAGCTTCACATATTACTAGTTTCCTCTATCAACTCCTCTGTTCCACTGGGCTTGCTCTTCTTCAAGGGCTTTTACTCTTCAGAAAGGTGCCACAGCTTGTAGACCCATCTTCAGCTCTTAACTGTAAGAAAACACTGTCTTCATCTCCTGTTATCTGGAAACTTTTCTATACTAAAATTTCAAGTGATCACAATGGAAAATTACTCATCCTGGGCACATTTATAGCACCAATAACTTCCCCAGAATTGCACATAGTGCAACCTTGCTCATAAAATACAGGTAAATATAATTATGATGAAAACATGAAATGCAGAATTAACAAGTATGAGTGACTGGTTTAATTTAGTTCCTCTTCTGCGCATCTGACGCATAGAACTTCCTCATAACTTTGCCTTCTAACTCCATTAGTTCCTCTGTGAATCAATATAGCTTGTCTTAAACCTCATCCACCTTTTTACCTTCAGTCCAAAACAGAGAGAAACAATAGATGCTCCTGAGCCTGGTGTCTTAGGCAAAAAACTCACTGACTTTCTGGAAACTTCAGCAATAATATCCCAAAACTAAGTTAACATGACTTAGATAAATGAGACACATTATTCAAGAACTGGCATATCTGTGAAATGAGTTTTCAAGTAATTTTGAGATTGAGGATATGCTTTTAAAGTTAATATTGTGATTGACACCTTCTTTTAATCAGTAGCAGAAAACTTGAGGAAGGGAAGGGCAATTTAAATAAGTTCTGTGAACACAGCAAAAAATACTTTTTTGTTTTTGAAGTGAGACCTTACTAAAATTGGTAAACTTATTGTAATATATAATCTAACTCTGTAAATTCTCTTTAAAAAGAGATTATTCAGGGTAGAACTTAATACTGCCCCTTGGCATTCACTTATGACATTCATTCATATCACTGTCTGAAAAACATTTTCCATTGGATTTTTGAGAGAAATGGAGTATTTGAATTTAGTCACTATTATTGTTCCATTTTTACTGATTTTACTTTCCAGAATAGGTCAAAACGAGAGAAAATATTTTAAACTCATGCATTTACTCTTCATGTTTCATCTCTCATCCACATAAATTTCAGAATTTGTTTCTGGGGCCAGATACTCAAAGAAACCTGGTAGTCTAGAGAGAGAAAGTCTCTTAGCTCTAACTAAAATGCACAATTGATACTCATTAAAATAAAAAGGATTTTTTTTTCAAAGAAAATAACTGATATTTTGGTTAAGTCTCCTGTGGGAAAATCTAACTTCCATGCATACTATTTATAGGGATTTTCAAGCTCAATTTACTTACCTGTTCAATAAAACAAAGTAATTGTTATCCCATTCCTTTCATTCTATGATGCAAATGCTACCTCTACAGTACAGAAATGATTATTCAAATTGGATGTTAGAATATGGGGCTTATTCCAGCAGTTTTAACATGCATTTAAGGGGCAATGCATTTGTTTTCAATTAAAAAGAATTTAAATTTTTTTTTATACAATGTAAAAATAATTATATGGGAGGCATAAATATGAGAGGGAGAACATTAGCACAGGGCATAGATGGTTAATCTGTGTTTTGCTACTTAGTTTATGCTTCCCTTCTGTATATTGATTTTCTTTTCTGAAAGCCAAATCCAGTTCTTGGTATTACAACTAGATACCGGTATATAGAGTAATGGATTTCTATATCTGTCATGGTGCAAGACACAGGACTCTCACCACAGATTTGCAGATGCTGGCCTAAAGAGAGCACGCTGTTGTGTCTCCCTAGGGAATGAGATAGATGTTCTGCTTGGGATGAGCTGTAAATTCCAGTCAGCTGAAAATCGGCTGATTTCCCTGGTAATTCCTGTAGAAATTGTGATCCAGAACAAGGACAAAAGGAAAACAGTGTGGTCAAGGCCAGTATGATTTTTTTAGGGCAGCTGGATGTTACTTAGCCTTGAGAACAGTTCCAGGATGAGTGGGGTGCAAATATGTTCTGAAGCTACTACTGTATTTTCTGTGTGATAACAAGAGAGGAGGATTTCATTATAGCAGTGCCACTGCTTCTGCCAGATGCTTTCATTGGAAGGGTGCAGGTATGGTGTAACAGAGAATATTTGGATATAAGAGCTAGAAGGCAGTGGATGTGAGTTAGTCTCAATTTGTAGAGGTCTGTAAGAACATGTCAAATTCACGACAGCTCTTACTTACTCCTTTACACTTGATTAAAATTAAAATGGTATGGTCTACTTTTACAAAGTGGTATGCTTTTATGACTTGTGGACTTGCCAGATGTGTATAGTTCACGTTTCTTTACTAGCTCTGTTTGGAAACTTTATTCTTTCCTCTTTTGACAGTCTTCTGATAGTCACAAACCATGTATTCATGCTATAGTTTTCTTCTTGAGGTGCCTGAATATCTGTATCTACAACAGGCATTGCAATTACTTTTACCAACAAGTATAGTTGCAGACAGCAAGTGCAGAGGCTTTATTTCAACTCTACTGTCTGCTAACATTTGGAACTGTCTTTGGATTTTAATTGAACAGCACACAGCACCCGCACTGAACACCAATTTCAGCTGCAGCTGATAGAAAACCCCTTGCATGATACAGATCAGGCACTGTAGAATAACAAAGATGCAAAATGAACTCTCATTATCTATCCCCTAGCTAGTCCTGCCACTGAAGATGTTAATATAGATTGGAAAGGTGTGAGCACATTGCTTTCTAACAGAGAGAAGTTTGATGTAATATATATCTCTGCTTTGGAGATACTGAAGAATCTCTGAAAGGTGAGCTCTGAGACCTAAAGGGTTTTTCTGTAAATGGGTCTGCTTAGTGTGACTGAACATGTGTGATCTGCCATGATTAAAAAAATGGTAAAGTGTGTTCCAGTTTCTGTCTTTATCAAGTGGTGTGTAAATAATAGCTCAGACTTTCCTTGCTTGCCACCTACATTCCTACACAGATTTAGCTCTACCTTTGCTTGTAGAAGAAAGACACAGTATCTTATATGTCCTAAGGAAAGTAAATTGACAAGGTATTTTTTGATACAAATGCAGAAAAATAACACTGATATATTAGGAGGGTAACAATTCCTGGGTTGTAGTAAATTTAAATGGAATCTGTATCACCTCCTGCCCTGTCTCACTATTGACAAATAGGTTAGATCAGTTTAAAGGACCACTGGTGTCATCTCTATCTGCTTACTGTTCTTCAAGAAAAATGTCTTGCTGAGATAAATGATTGCTATTTCCTTCAGAAATGTAGGGAAAATCAAACAGACAAACAAACAAACAAACAAAAAACCAAACAACACCCCCCCAAGCCCCATGCTAAATCTTTTAAAACACTGTAGACAGTAAGAATATCATATGAAAATTGTCTTAGCCTCCTTTAAAAGTCGTGGAAAAGCATGTATTGGAATGCCTTTTCTGTAAGCAAGATAATGAACTATTTAAATTGAAGAACTTATTCTGAGAAACTGTAGCTGTGAGAATGCTGTTTCTGAAACAAAACAGAGCTGTTCAGCATTGAAAAACATCCCCCTATGTACTAATGACAAGATCTGGTGGGAAAATTTAGATTTGTGAGGAGTTTTTTGTTTGTTTGGGGGAGGGGGTTTGGGTTTGTGTGTGGTTTGGTTGTTTTTGTTTTTGTGGGGCTTTTTTTGTTAGGTTTTTTTGGTTTTGTTTTTGTTTTTTTTTCTGTTGTTGTTTTTGTTCCAGTTTTCTTTGGATTTTCTTGGTTATTGTCCATGGGGAATGCCTTTAAAGGGTAATATTTTTTCTAATCACTTCCAACCCACTCAAGGCAGTATGTGTGTGTTTTGTTCCCCCTCCTCCCAGTTATACAATATGCAACAAATAAGGTGGGGAAAAGAAACCCCACCAAAACCCAAACAAGAAAAACAAAAAAATCAAAACAAACAAGCAAACAAAAATGCCCACAAAACCCAAAAAAGCCCACAAACCAACATCCACTACTATAGTAAATGAGGTCTTAGGAATTCTGCTCAGTAAAGGATGACCACTAATTTCTGTGGCTTTCCAATGATCTACCAATGCCACAGATTGTAAGGAGCCAGATAAGTTGATAGATACAGCTCTTGGCTTCTCTCATGTGTTAAACCTTTACACAACTGAGTTTTGTAGTCTAAAATCATTCCCTTCTGAGGTGGAATTTTCACCTTTAAATCTGCTATATGTGATTTAATGTTCTCAGTTGCTTGATTTCGTGATTTTGACTGAAGAAAAAGTTGGAACACAACTTTATTAAAATTTATTATACCTAAATTACCAGTAAGTCCACGTATTTATCTTTTTGCCATTTTAAAATAATGGTTTCCCTTGTTTAGATAAGCCATTGTAGAAAATCAGCACTAACTCCCTTTAAATTGCTGTAGACTTTTGAATAAAGACAACTCCCTTTAAATTGCTGTAGACTTTGGAATAAAGGCATCAAAAAATAGTGAGAGAATTATAGAAAGGATTTATAGAAAGGCTGCCTCAACACAGATTACATCATTACTTTTGTGAAATACATTTTGGAGTGTATCATCTACTACTAAGTCTGAGGCTGAAAACTGAGCACACTAATAAGAAAACTGAAGTTGTCTCTTAAAAGTATAATAAAGTCTGAGCAAATATTTTTGTTTGATTAGGGGTTTTTTTCCACTTTTTTTTTGCTTTTTCTGTAGTACTTCATAACATGTGGGGTATTTTTTGACATGGCGAAAAGTAATCCCAGTGTTCTGATGTTTTAGTATAGTGGAAAACCCAAGTATCACACTGTAACTTCCACTTTGTACTGTCATTTCCATCATGAGTTAGAAGCTCAGTTTTTTGCTGTGTGCCCTGGATCTTAAATCAAACCTTGCTGGAATAAAACA
>VYXC01001182.1:24897-35000 GCA_013397175.1 Platysteira castanea
TGGATGTGGTGCTCAGTGCTCCGGGCTGGGGACACGGTGGGGATCAGGCTCAGCTGGGGCTCGAGGATCCCGGAGATCTTTTCCAACCTCAGTGATTCCGGAATTCCGTGATTCCCTTGCCCACCACGCCCAGTTTCACTGTACTGAGCCACCAGAAGGAACTCTGGGCCCAGAAAACCTCAACTTGAGGAGCTTCGTCCTTCTCTTCTTGCTTGCAGCTAATTTCTTCCCACAGGTGCTTCCTAGAATGCATTTCCTGAATTAAACTGCTCGTTCTGCTCCCGGACAGAAGTGTCCTGCTTGGGCCTGGAGAATTCCCTGGAAAAAATGGCCATTCCCTGGAAAAAATGGTCATTCCCTGGAAAAAAGGGCCATTCCTTGCAAAAAGGGGCTATTTCCTGGAAAAAAAAGCACCATTCCCCACCAAAAATGGCCACTGATCTGGGAAGCTCCACCTCCAACCCCTGAAACGATTCCTCCTGGCCACAGGGTGTGCTGAGGGTGCTTCTATTTAAAACCTGAGCTAAAAGGAGTCGGGGGAAAGCAGAAGGAGAAGGAGGAAGGGAAGGAAAGAAGGAATAAAACCCAAGGAAGGAGGGGTGGAGAGGTGTTGTCCTGTTTTTTGCTCAGCCTTCTGTTATAACCTTGGAGTCAGAGATTTTCCCACAGTTTCATGTAAATAATGGCCAGTGTTCACTTAACTGTATTTTCTGTTTTTCATTCCTTTTGTGATAAGAGAAAGTTTGATGAGCACCTTTCTTCTCCAGTGGGATTGAGGAGGAAGTGCCATGTCCTCCAACCCCTGGTGGAATTGAGAATCCTATAAAGCATGAGAAATGTAAATAAAGCTTCTCTTTTTTCCCTCTTTCTGCTGCACCTAGCAGGTGTGAGAGTTCCTTTATTGTGCTTTTAGCAGCACAGGGAGGAGATCCTGGCCCCCGTTCCCGTGGCAGGTGAGGTGTGTGGGGTGTGACAAAAACCCCACGGTGACAACGGCGCCTGGGGAGCAGCGGGAGCAGGAGCTCCAATCAACCTTGTCAAGTGGAGATCAGGGGCTGGGAGGATTCTCCTGGGCTAAATCCCTCCCCGGAGCTCTGGAGCAGCCCCGGCGGGTTGGAGATGTCCCTGGTGGTTCCCACGACCTGCAGATAACCCCAAAGGAGGTGGTGGGGTGGCTCTGGGGGGAACTGGGCCATCCTCGCCCCCTGGGCTCCCAAAAACAGAGAGAGGGAGCTCAAAAGGTCCAAATCAAAGCTTTGGGCTCTTCCTGGGGGCTGAGAGGCTTTTAAGAACCCCTTGGGAAATCGCTGAGTTACCCCTGGTAGAAGTGGAGATTTTAGGATTTCACTTCCCGTGAGCCCCGGCCCTGCTGGAGCAGGAGCTGCTTCCCGATGACCCCGGTGTGATCCCTTCCAGCCCGACCCATCCTGGGATTCTGGGATTCCCTGGGGCTGCAGACTCCGGCCTAACACCTAAAAGAGAAGGAATTCCACTCAAAAAAGAAGGAATTCCTTCCCAAATGCCTCGCCTGGTGCTGGGATTGGCCGCGTTCGAGGCGCGTGCTTAAATCTCTGGCATCAAATCCCCTCCACCTGCGTTTGGTTTAAGCTCTGCCTTATTACCAGCTTAATAAAAACTGATATTAACCTCTTCATTTCTTTTTGCAGGGGCTGGGATTATGAGCCTGGCAGCCAGCCAAGGGTTTGGATATTTTATTCCTCGGGTTATGAGCAAAAGGATTTTCCATGGGCCAAGGAGGGAAACGAAGGTGATTTTTGAATAAAAAAGGGTGACTGAAGTGCTGCCTTTTGGTGAACCAGAACTGCTGGGGCAGCCAAGTTTTCTTGATTATTCTCATTGATTTTTCTTCTTTATTTTAAAACATTTTGCTGTCACAACAGACATGAAGGTGGGAGTCCAGTGGTTGTGATCACTCTTGGGGATTTTTTTTGTGCCTTATTTTGTCCTTTATTGCCTGAATTCCCAGCTACAAGAATCACCTGACTCTCAGACTGCTGTTTTTATTCAAAAATTGTGTTTCCTCCTTACAGGAATAAAGAAACACTCGAAAATACGATGCACTTAAACCTCTAAAATCAAAATTCAAATCAAAGAGGTGCTGTTGTTGTTGATTTAAACTCACGGAATCACGGGATGGTTTGGCTTGGAAGGGACCTCAAAGGTGAAATTCCAACCCCTCCTGCCAGCAGCAGAGAATCTTTTACTTGATTTCTTTTTATTAATTATCAATATTGAAATAACACGAGAGCTGTGACAGATTTTGGTGGCATTTAATCCTATCCCAACTGAGCATCTTATTCCGTTCCCAGTTCCTGGAATCACAGGACACCCTGAGCTGGAAGGGACCCACAAGGATCATCCAGTCCAACCCTTGGCACAGACATCCCAAAATCCCACCCTGGGCATCCCTGGGAGCAGTGTCCAAACATTCCTGGAGCTCTGGCAGCCTCGGGAATGTGCCCATTCCCTGGGGAGCCTGGGCAGTGCCCAACCTCTCTCCAGATGAGGAATTTTTCCCTAAAATCCAAACTGACAGCTCCAGCCCTTCCCTTGTGTCCCACCATCCTGGAGAACTCCTCCAAGGTAGGATGCAGCTTTTCCAGGAGGCAAAACTGCGGGAAACAATCCCTGATTTTTCAGCCCCTAGTTCAGCACTCATCCCTATTTTCCCATCCCAACCCTCAATCTTCCCAAATCCCGGGACTGTGAAGAGCAGGGAAGCACAAGTGTGGGTTTGTTCGGGATTTTTTCCCACTTTGCTGTTATTTATCCCTTCAGGAAGAATATTCCAGCTGCCAAGGCTCAGGATCAGAGCTGTCCTTTCCTGCAGCCCTGTGGCATCGCTGACACCTCGAGGACTGTCCCAAAAACCAGGAAATGTCCCCACCAGGCCTGAAGTCACCTCTTGGCAGGCAGAGCAGGGTGGTTCTCTCCAACCACTCCAATTCCAGGGAGAACTGGCCATCCCAGGCATTTCTTCCCCTGTTTTAGCACTTTACTGCCAATCCAAGCAAAATTAAGAATGTGCCCTACACCCCCTGCCCGAGTTTCGATTGTTTTATACTCAAACATCCCCGTTTTATCTCATGATTCCATTTTAATTACAGCACACCAGTATTCCTGGGATTTTTTGGGGGGCAATTCCTGCAAAAACCAGGCTCAGAAGAAGGGAGGATCTGTTCTCCACACCACGGAGGTTTTGTTTTCCAAACCACACGAAATCCTCGCTGCCTGGGCCTCGCCCTGGTGAGGAGCTGCTGAGAAACAGGGAGAGATAGGAGCCCTTGGGAAGGGAAGCGGGAGCTGATATCCCTCGGAAAACATCCCTGGGCCCACTGTCAGCACCCAGGGCTGATAAGGAAGGCGCAGCCTGGGATTTGGGAAGTGCGGGAGGCACCGGGGGCTGGCCGAGTTAACTCTTGCTGGGCTCATTCCCTGTATCCCAAATTTCTTCCCACATTTCTCCCCGTCCACTCCCAAAGCAGGGCCCTTATCCCGAGGTGCTGAGCCCAGCCAGGGCAGGATATCTGTTATAAATACTTCGTGTAAAATTCATGCAGGTGAATAAATATGATGAGAATTTACTAAAATACTCTCTCAGGGAACATAGGAGCACATCTCAATATCCAATTATGGTTTGCTAGTGTTAAGTTTATTTTAAATCTTTTTCTCTTTGTCCTCTATGGTCCCAATTACTTTCTCACGTGAAATCTGTGAGTATTTTTTTTTTGTTTGTAAAGAAGCAGGAACAGTAAATTATATGTGTGCCTTACTCTGAACATTGTTGTCACCTTTGAACACTGTTGTTACCTTTGCTTTAGTTAACCACGATAGTCCTAGTTGATGATATGAGACTGTAAAAGTTATAAATGCTAAAAGCTTACAAGTCCTAATTTGTACAGCAAAATAGGCTAAATATTAAAATATAAAAAGTAAAGAGAGGCACAGCCCTTTGGAAGTTCTTTTTTTCTGAAACCGAAGGAAAACCAGCTTCGCAAGGAACACAAAGGAAGACACCCTTTTCAAGCTAAGAATTAGCATGTACAAAGGACTGGAGCCAACGTAATCTAAAATATCGAGGTGTCCACCCGAACTCTGAATGAAATCTCCTCTCTTCATCCGTGTTAACTGCCCTCAGTCACCGGAGGGAAGCACTTGTTAACAGAACATCTTGACCAGCGACCGCCATTGTCACACCCAGAGCCGCGACGAGGAACTTTTGTCTCCCATTCAACTCAGCGGAGACGAAATCCCATGTTGCCCTGGTTCTTGCTAAGCCTTCTGTGTTTAACCTTGGAGTCAGATTCTTTCACACAGTTTCATGTAAATAATGGCCAATGTTTACTTAACGGTATTTTCTGGTTTTCATTCCTTTTGTGATAAGAGAACTTTGATGAGCACCTTTCTTCTCCAGTGGGATTGAGAAGGAAGTGACATGTCCTCCAATCCCTTGTGGAGTTGGGANGAATTTCTTCCAGATTTCTCCTTCTCTCCAAACCACAATCAGAATTCCAGCTCCCATTCTCCAGGCGTGAACCCTTGGGAATTCAGACACCTGGAATAGGCAGGATATCCACGCTGAGATCCCTTTTTTCCCCCACCCAACCACCATCAATCCCTCTTCCTGGAATTTCTTCCAGATTTCTCCTTCTCTCCAAACCACAATCAGAATTCCAGCTCCCATTCTCCAGGCGTGAACCCTTGGGAATTCAGACACCTGGAATAGGCAGGATATCCACGCTGAGATCCCTTTTTTCCCCCACCCAACCACCATCAATCCCTCTTCCTGGAATTTCTTCCAGATTTCTCCTTCTCTCCAAACCACAATCAGAATTCCAGCTCCCATTCTCCAGGCGTGAACCCTTGGGAATTCAGACACCTGGAATAGGCAGGATATCCACGCTGAGATCCCTTTTTTCTCCACTCAACCACCATCAATCCCTCTTCCCCCTCTTCCTGGAATTTCTTCCGGATTTCTCCTTCTCTCCAAACCACAGCTGGAATTCCAGCTCCCGTTCTCCAGGTGTGGACCCTTGGGAATTCAGACACCTGGAATCCTCTCCTGCTCCGGGTCCCCAGCAAAGGGAGGGAGGAAGAAGGATCGGGAGAGAAATCCATGTGGATTAGTGGATGTTGGGATAGTCCATTCAGTGGACACATGGGAAACCTGGGAATGCTCCCATGGGAATCAGAATCATGGAATATCCTGAGCTGGAAGGGATCCACAGGGAGTTTGTGTTGCCTGATACAGAAGAAAAGCGGGAGAAGAGGAATTTTTGGGTTCCTGAGATGCTCTTCCCAGAGAATTCCTGGGTTCTATCCAGGAAATATCCAGAAAACGGATGAGAAGTTTCCTATGAGGATGGAACACATGGAAGAGTTTTCCCAAAGAACGAAGGAGGCGCCAGGAGATCAGCAGGGAAAGGAAAGGTTTGGTGGTGGATTCCATCAAAGGATATAAAATCAGGAGTTAAAAGGGGGGAATGAGCAGGGAATGGGAGTTCATTCCAATAAAAGGAACTCCGGAATTCCCTGTGGGATATCGTGGCTGACAACATTTGATATCCATCCAAAACAAAACCCCCAAACCCACGGATTCATGGATCAAAGAACACTTTCTTTTTCATGGAATGGAATTCTGGGAGCGTCCAAACAAATAAAATTCCAAAGTTTATGGACACGTCCTCATCAATTGTTTCCCACTTATTTTCCAATCAGGATTCAGGCGAGCCAGAGAAGTTTTTCAGGAATTAAGATTTGGAGCTAAGAAATTATGGCAGATTTTCTAATTTATCACTGGCACATTCCGTGAAATAATGAGCCAGGAAACAGGGAATATTTAAGGATTATATAAAATGGATTATATATTAATGGGGAGTATTTAAGCACATGGAATTAAAACAGGTCCACAAAAATTAAGGCACTTGAAAATGTTTATGAAATCAACCATGTACAGAAATGTTTGGAAAATCAGGGGTAGATATTGGGAATGATATGATTGGGAAGGTCAGGAAGCCACAGCAGGAATTTCGTCCCTGGAATGACAGAGGGAGGAATTCAGAAGGCAAATCCTGACCCACTCACTGTGCTGCTCCAATCCAACGGGAGAGGAATGGCCAGGGGAGGTTTAGGATGGATTTTAGGGAAAAATTCCTCATGGAAAGGGTGGTCAGGCACTGGAACAGTGGTGAGGTTCCAGCGGGAAGTGGTGGGATCACCATCCCTGGAAGTGCTGGAAAAATCTGGGGATGTGGCACCCAGGGACGTGGATTGGTGGTGAGGGAATGGTTGGAGGCAACGATCTTGGAGCTCTTTTCCAACCGAAATTATCCCAGGATTCCTGATAATTTCAAGTGTGGGGGGTTCTTTTAGATATTCCGAAGATCTCCCAACTCCTTCCTCCCTCTGAGTCATTCCCAGATTTTAGTCAAACCCCCCCGTTCTTCACTCATTGATTTTGGACACCCCAAAAACCTGGAAAACTTCATTCTCCCATGGCAAAACACCCCATGTGATTGTTACGGAGAAAAAACACCTGGAATTTGTGAATCCTTATGGAATATTGAAGAGATTGGCCCTGGATCATCCAGGATTCTGTGGATAAGCAAATTAATTTGTTTCCTAATGACCAATGGGCATTACTGGCAACACAACCCAGCACTTGGAACTTGAATCCGGTTGGGAATGATGGAAGATCCTGGAATAAACTGGGAGAGGGAATTCTGGATTTGTCAACACGGCAACAGCAGCGCAGCCAGTCCTAAAGGGATCAGGAATATCAAATTATTGGGAAGGTTTTGTGGGAAGAAGGAACAGAAGAGGAGTTCAGGGAATGCTGGGCTGCTCCATGAAAAACCAGCTGGGAAAAAAATCCCTCTCTCCAGCAGCAAGAACCTCAAGGCTGGATGTGTTCAGATTCCATAGGTGGCAAGTTGGGAATTGAAGCCCATGCCAAGAGCAGGAAACTTCCAGCCAAAACAGGTGGGGAGTTATGGAGGTGAGGAAAACCCTGTAGAGGACTCCTGGGAATTCCGAATCCAATAGGATGCCCATACAATCCCAAAGGCGTGGAAACGGGATCTGAGTTTTTAAACGGAAGAATGAATGAAGTGGATTTTTTTGGATGTGTCACAGCCCCACGTTTGGCGTTCCCTCAGAGCCTTATCCCAGATTTTCCCCTCGGGATCACAGGGATGTGGCCGGAGCAATCCCGGCGTAGCCCGAGCTGGAATTCCGAGGTCGGCAGCGTCGTTGCTGCTCCCTCGAGGTCCTGGTTTCTGCTGAGCTTGGACCACACAGCTCGGAATTGCTCGGGAAAGCCGGGAATGATATCCCAGAGAGGGGATTTGGGGAGCTTTCCGTGGATGAGGGCAGTGGAGTCAGACCAGGCACAAACAGATTCCAGGAGTGGAACATCATCAAATCCTCGCAGGAATAACACTTTAAGTGCATTTTCCCTCACAGATTATCCAACGCAATCCCATTGCTCCAAGAGTTGGGGGGTTTTGCGTAAAGACCTGCCAAAAACCCCAAACCGTGCAGGAATATTCATCAAGCGTGCTTTATCCAATTAAATTCTTGGCAATAATTCCCACAAAGTCACGGATTTACCTGTGCCATTGGGTTTAAATGCATCCCCGGGTGGGCTGGGATCACAACCCCCTTGTCATTCCAAGGTGCAGGAGGAACTCTTGGAATCCTCCAGAGCTAAAACTGGGAGCAGCTGTTGGAAACCTCTGGATCTGCTAAGGAATGTGGGAACGGCTGTCTGGGATCAGGGAAAAGGCCACCTCAGCCCAGCTTCCTGTCCAGGAGGAGGACAAGGACCTTCGTCCCTTTTCTCGGCTCCTGGAGGAGGAGAAGCCGGAATCTCCATAGGGCAGAGGACATGGAGAGCAACGCCCACAAAATTCACCCACCCCAAAGGGGTAGGGGACCCTGGAGGTCTGAGGGGCACCCACACGGGATGAATTCCCAGGATAGTGCGGATGGAATGGAAAACAATTTAATATAAATCCTCTTTCCGGGTAGCTGCCGCTTCCCAGAGGATGAGGAGCGTTTTCAGCTTCAAGGAATCCTGGAACGGTCAGGTTGGGAAGTGACCCTGGAGATCACGTACCTCCATGGAGATGGACACCTCCCACTATCCCAGGTTGCTCCAAGCCCCATCCAACCTGGCCTTGGACACTTCCAGGGATAGGGAACACCTCCACCTGTGCCGTCCTCTGCAACCTCTCAAAGCAGAGCTCAAGACCCATCTTTCCGCCTTTTGTTGATCTTTCGGCATAAGAGGGGGCCTTATCAGCTTTCTTATCAATTTGGAATGTGTACGTTCTTTATCCAACTGCTCCTCACCGGAAAATGTGCGTTTAAACCAAATATCAGCTCTTTTCCTTAGATGTGGAGTCCTCTGGACCTGGCAGGAGAGCACTTCAGGTGATGGAGCGCTTCCTCATCATGGAGATAAGGAAGTTGATGATTGAACAATTAGCCAAGTTGCTCAAAAAGTACATCCATAAATCTGTGAGAGATTCATAGAATCACAGAATTTTTTAGGTAGGAGAAGATCTCCAAGATCATCAAGTCCAACCATCCCCAAAGCCACCATTATCCCACGTCCCCAAGTGTCACAACCACGCGGCTTTTAACTCCCTCCAAGGATGAGGACTCCACCACTGCCCTCAGGTGGGACAATGCTTCTGATGAAGAAATTTTCCCCAGTATCCAACCTAAACACACCCTGGGGTTTGGAACTGGGGGAATTTTAATGTCCCTTCCAACCCAAACCGTTCTGGGATTCGAGGACTCTGGAATTCAGAGATTCCTCTGAATATTCGTATGGGGAGAACATTAATGGAGAGAGAAAGGAATTAAAACCTTCCAGCTCAAATTTGTTCTTCTTTGCTTTTGCAGCCCTTCGAGAGCTTCTGCCACTCCCAGCACAACCCAGAGCCTCTGTGTGGTTCCTCTCAACCCAAACCCCACTGAGGGGTTGTTCCCGGCAGGAACAGCAGGAAGCCTTGAGGGATGTGTGGATATTCCACGGTGCAGCTGAGAATTCCTGGGAAAGGACAAAAGCAAGTCCTGGATCACCCTGTGGAAGGCACATTCATGGAATCACCGAGTGGTTTGTGTTGGGAGCGACCTCAGAAATTCCCTCACCCTGTGGATTCATTTCCACACTCCTGGCTTTGCCTCCCCATCCCTTTTCCCACCCCCTCCTCCCACCGAGGAGCAACCGCGGGCACAGCTCCGAGCTTTGGGCTCCTGACCCCCGTCCTGAGGCCAGCAGAGAGATTTTGGGGGTCAGCTCTGCATAAACATCCCGGCCTCCTCACGGGGCTGCTCCAGAGGCCTTTGCCCTGTCCCCCTGGGAAGCACAGCCGGAAATTTTCCGGAGTTATCCCAGGGATAATTAAAGGAGCAGCCCGGAGACCCCGTAACCTCCTGAGAGTGCCCAGAGCTGCTCTGGCCTCTGTCAGCGCTCGTGACAAGGTTAATTCTGGAGGAGGCTTCTTCAGGCAGGGACCACTGTTTGACAGACCCCGCTCAAAGCTCGTTAGCGGTAATTAATGGGCTTTTTCCGGGACAAATTAAAGAGTTCCCAGTGGTCCATCTCTTCCCTTCGGAATAATGACCGCTCTCACTTCCAGGTCCTGGGCAAAGCTGCTCCGGGCTCTGGCAGATTTAATTAAAACAAAGTGGTTTTGCTCCCTCAGTTTATGTTTGGTGCCCTTTGCTTTGCTCTTCTCATTAAAATAAGAAAGAAATCTGGGACTGGGGTTTCTCTCCGGGAATTTTTTTGAGGATGACTCAGCTGCAGTTCAGCGTCGCTAACAAGAAGATTTTACCAATGCAGAGGATTTCGATATCAGGAAACAAGAGAAAAGAAGAAGAAGAAGNTTTAGGATGTATTTGGGGCTGGCACAGGAATGAGAGGGGAGAATGATGGGGCTGGATCAGTATTTGATGAAAAAAATTCCAGGCCAGGCTGGAAGAGTGGAATCTCTGCTGGATGCTGGGAGCGTTGAGTGCTTCCAATCCACCAGGAGATCCTGCGGAAAGAACACAAACAAGCACTG
>VYXC01001185.1:0-17184 GCA_013397175.1 Platysteira castanea
AAAGGCCTTACAGAAGTCATCTCTTGGTCTTCCCTTGTCAACTTTTGCAGTCACCCCATCACAGAAGGTGACCAGTTTGGTCAGGCACAATTTGCCCTTTTTGAAGCTGTGCTGGCTGTCTCAGACCGCCTCCTTGTTTTTCATGTGCCTTAATATTTCTTCCATGAGGATCTATTCCATGATCTGCCCAAGCACTGAGATAAGGCTCACAAGTCTGTAATTCCCCAGACCTTCCTTCATCCCCCTATTGAAAATAGGCAGGGTGTTTCCCCTTTTCCAGTCACTGGGGACTTTGCCTAACTGCCATGAGTTCTTGAATATCATGCAGGAGGCAGGCACCAGGCAGGTTTTGTGGCAGGTAGGACGAAAAAGAGGTGGTGAAGTGGTTATGATGGACAGCACCTCCTACCCTCCCCTTACACCATGATTCCATTGGAAATGGGGTAGCAAATACCCTTTTCACTATCCACCAGAACAAACAAAGCGCTTTTAAATTTCCAGTGTCTTCAGGTTTTGGCAAGCGTGCAGACACAACCACTGCAGTAGCAATAGTTAACATAGCATTAGGCTAAGGGAGGAAAAACACCAGTTAGCAAGCTTGGAGTGAAAGCATACACTGTCCTCACATTACACAGTTGAAGGAAGTTTAGTTAATTAAAATACATGAAGCCTGGATTAGACGAATGATGAAATGTTGTCAGTTTGACAAACCCTAAATTTGACCTACTTGCCTATTTGAAGAAAAACATCAGGATAAAAAGTTCCTTTTTCCCCTCAAAACTACTTTCCATATGAGTCAATAAAACAAACATAGTTGAAATGTCTTACTTGGGCATTATTTACACCTGGGTTCCAGTGGCCTGGACATGAAACTTGAATGGAAATTTACACTCAGAAACCATGAAGACAGAGGTGATTTTTCACGTCCAGTACACCAAAGAAGAATTTTCTACAGAAGACTTACAAAGATATTATTTAGCATTTCCTTCAGTAGCCAGTCTCATAAAAATACAGAGTACTGTGCTTGAAATTATTCTGATAATGCCATTAAATGTACAGTATGTGTATTCAAACTGAAACATGTCATTTAACTGGGCAGGGGAGAGAACAGGTTGGTAAGGTCGTGTGTTGTCAACCTTCCAACTATGTTTTGAATAATGATTTGCAAGCTTCTGAATAAGTATATTATCTCTTAACCATCTCTACTATTCCCAGCTTTCCTGACGTTACAGGCAGGCAGCTTTTAATAAGCACTTGTCTGCACTAGCACACTACCCACCACTGACACTGGATGGTGGTTGAGGCAGGGCCAAATAAACTATCAGCCTCAGACTAGAACAAAGACTCTTTGGCTCTACAGCTGCCTTTGAAACAGTAGGAAGAAATTTTGTCTTTGGTGTCACAGCAAGGAAAATGATTCTGCACTTCATGGCAGACATGTAGGTGCCAGCAGCAGGTGGGTGTTGCTAGCATGGACAAACCTGGAGCACACATCTTCCCCTGTCCTCCTGCAATCTTCACATGGACTACAGTGCCAGCTACTGTTACTGCCAGGACTTGTGAATGATTCTTTGTTCAATCCCTTAATAGATCCTTAAGGTATTATCTTGTTTGTGTACCTGTTTGCTCTGGCTTCAGGATACTTTAGAGCAAGATTTTAATCACCACCTCCGTCATGTTAAGATGTTACATGGAAGAAAATGTCCTTGAAGGCCTCCAAAAGGCAAAACTCCTTCTTCTACGCTCACACCTTTTTACCAGCTTCTCGATCCTCCTCGGACCCAGGACTACTAAATTTGCAGTGCCAAAATCCTCATTAGCTTTAAGTACCGGGAGAAAAAAGCAACAGCTAGGAATGACTGATACATTAAAAAGATAGAAGCACAAACCAGTGTCCAAAGAGGCTCCTGTCCTTAGCTTCTGAAAAGCTTCTGAATAAGATCAGCATGACTACAGAAGTCAGACCTACCTTTCTGCTTTGGTTCCAGGCAACGACATGCATCAGCTGGATGCATTCTGCTCACAAGGGCCTCCTTTTGCATGGAGTAATACCTGGGTAGTGTCTAAGTAGTTCTACACATTCTTCAAAATTCACCTCTGTCCCCTCAGCAGACAGGGTCTGACCAGGGGTTACAGCATGCCCTACACTCCCAAGACAGCAGAAGAAGACAGAAACTGGGATGGGTGGGTGTTGCCATCCTATTTCCCCCCCTACCTCAGGTTAAATGTGATTATTAATTTAATAATTGATATGCAGAAATCTTCCAAGTGCTCATTTGCATTAACTATCAATATAATTTCAAGAAGGATGCAGCACTGCTTTCCAGCAAGCTGTAAAAACTGTACAGATGTTAAACAGTGCAGCTGCAGTCCTACTGCATGAAAAAACACAAGACTGTCCCAAAGCACCAGGAAGGTTCTGCCAACAACTCCCCTGCCTTCAGTAGGTCTTCAGACCAAAGCTTTCCAAGACATTTATTTTCATGCTGCTTTTGCAACCATGGCTTGAGACTGAGTCAGTCTCCTGCTGGTCTGCCTTCCTCTGACTGAAAATATTGGAGCCAATGCATCTCAGTGGAGATATGCAGGATAACAGACTTCTTCCTGAGCTAGTATGACTGACATGGGGACTGAGTTACCACACAGACACTTTTCTCACTGAGCAATGTGCTTTCTTCCAGGACGAATTCAGAGGGGTGTTAGCCCATATCCTGCTCTCTCTAAATTGTCAGTGATGCAATTTGCTTCTCTACTTAGTCCTGAAAATTGAACCTAATGAAGATGACTTCTAGCCCCAGGATTTTCCCAGTCATGCAGGCTGAAAGACATATTGTCCCCTCAGCAATAAGGCAGGAATTTATGCTGCCTGAGAGAAATGTGCCTGTTTTGGCTCAGGAAGAGAGGCTCAACTTTGTCTTCACAATGGTTGCCCTTCAGCTGTGTGACCCTGAAGAGCCACCAAGGATCTGTACACCTTGGGTGTTTCGAAATAAACATAGCTATGGCTTGAGGATCTCGTCATAAAACAAAACTATCAGTCCCTAATTCCTTGGTTCAGGATTGTTTGTCTTCTCTGCAGAGATGTGCTACAGGCTCATAATCCTCAAGGCTGGACAAGTTTCCAAACAGATCCCATAACCTGATCAGCTGGACTGGACAAGTTTGGAAGGTCCCACGTGCCACTGCTATGCACAGAGCATTGAATCAATAAAGACTTCACTCACTGAACTGCCAGAGTATTGGGTCTGCAATCAGTTTTGGGTAGGATTTGTAGATAGCACGTCTCAAAGTGTGTTAAATTGGTTCAGCGTATCTTTACTTTTCAACATACTGCCACATGTACAGTACTCTGTTTCAGTTCCAGGACACCTGGAAAGCAGCAGAGGATCCAAGGAGCAGCTACAGACAATAGTCCACACAGAAGACTTTGCTCTTTCCCTCCATACATTGTAATCACTTGCCAGCAAATGAAAGAATTATAATGAAAAAGCTTCCCAAAAATACATGACATTAAAATCAAAATATCTTCCAGCTCTGAATTAGGAGAGAGTCCTACCTCTAAAGAAATTATTACTGTTTAGCAGAAAGAAAATGTAAGGTTATTTTAAAAAGGATTTATAATATAAACGATTTACATTTTATGAAAAATTAAAAATCAGATCTGCAAGAAAATCAGTCACAGGCTCAGCTTCTGACATCATAAAGATACAACACAAAAAATAGTACAGTACACATGGAATACATGGAGAGCCTGCTCTCCTTCACTTCAGACTGTAGTTACCCCATCACAGAGGACAAAGCTGGCGGCTCACCCTTGCCGTGTCACATCCCATGTGCTGCTAGGTGCTTCAGGGAAGCCACTGCTGGAGTGATGAGCACATGTCTAAGATGTGGAAACACACCTTTGTCACACAGGCTGAGTAACCCTGCCAAGTAACTGACTAAAAGCTGCGAAGACTGGCAAATTGGATTTTAACTGTTCTTGACTGCTAGATTTCAAACTCAGACCTCTCTGAAGCACCTAACTTAATGCTGTTACCTGACATTGAACTCCACGTTATCTTTACATACTCGTTCAACAAGTCGCTTCTTTGTGCAAATACCCCTTGCAATATACACATAACCTGGCATGCTTTTGAATACTCCATAAATGGAAGAAAATTGCTCTTAGAGGACTGTTCTCCTCATAGGGACCCAAACCCCAAAGAAACACTTTACTGCACATAAGCAAGAAATATGTAAAGCCTTATCTTCTTTAGCATGAAGAGCAGAGCTTCAGTTTGGCTGAGTCAGACAGCCCAGAGCCACCTACCAGCCACCACAGTCACTCTTAAATGCTGCATTTCCCCTCTCCAGCTCCTCACTGTGATTTTGATTTGAATCCCTGTATAGCTCTATCCCTCATTGTCATCTGGACAAAAGCTGAAATGCTACCACGAGAGCATTTTACATTAGTCATTAAATGAGATCAGCAGAAAACAGGAATAGAAATCAGTGTCACCTGCTGGTTCCAGGTGTAGAGCATGCAGAAGTTGAAATGCTCTTAAAATTATTTGTATGTATTTCTCATGTTCATATCATGGGTTTTAGGGCTTGTTTTCAGTAGTATCTAGTTCCCTAAATGCTTTTTTCTGCATAGTAGCTTTTAAAGCTGTTCCTTATGAACCACAAACTATCCATTTCTGCAAACCATGGGAAGTGTAGGAATAGATAGTAGAACAAAGCAAACAAGTGAGGGGAAAAAAGAGAGGGTGAGGGCCTTGATTAAAAAATAGAGCATGCCAAGATCGCTATTTCCATTAAACAAGGGGATGACAGGGACAGTGTTGGTGTTGTTAGCTTCCCTCTGAAACTCACACTAGTTTAGATCAGCTTATTGATTTTATTCTCCTTAGAAAAAAATGCTTAAAAATGATTTTAGAAAACAGATGGCAAGTATCGGTATCATTTGGCCCATCAGATATGATTGTTTCTTTACAGTATCTAAAAATTCTTTGAAGTTAATACTACAAGAGAATCATATGCATTTCCAAAAAGAAAACACACACCAATGCAAGTAAAACAGTTTGAAATGGAGTTAGGGTGAATAACTGGGGTAAGAGTGTTTGTATTTTGACTACTGCAAAAGTAAACTTATAGGGAAGAATTTGGGGGAGGAGTGGGGAAGGGGCAGGGTTGGAAGAAGCCTGAGACCATTTCTGGAATAATACATCATTTTGAGACAGATGTGTCCTTGCTGTGGTTTGAACTGAGATTTCAGAGTCCTGAAAGAAGGTCATACAATCTCCTTCTGCACCACTGCCTCTGATACAAAATGCAATTAGTTATTAATCTGTCTCTCAGGGGTATTTTGGAGTTCTCAGATGCTACTGTGACATTTGTGACAGGTGCCATGGAGGCCCAGAATATCTCAGAGAGTATTGTAGTGAGCCTAAACAGATGTTATGGATATATGGATTACACAAAGACTGTCTTATTGGAACTAAAAGTGCTACATGCATCTTTCTGATCTAGGTACGATGTGCAAGTTGTGTGTGTGAAGAGCAGTTCCAGGAGAGTAATGAGTACAGATCATTAAAAGAGATAACAGGTTTTTGAAGTGACATTCCCCCGGGGAAAAGTGATATATAATGATTTGCCCTGTTTGAGAGGTCTGATGGCGGTTTCCAGCTAAGTGGAAAAACAGCACGCTTGCCAAAAGGGGTCATGTGCCCACGGTCCAAGGGCTGATGCATTGTACCTGCAGGGACCCTACATACTGAGAGCTGAGTGTGCAAGTGTAAAGTGTTCTTATTGCATCCTGATTTTCTAATAGTTCTTTGTTCAGTGAAAGCCAGATGTTTAGCAGTTAACTCAGAGAATGTTAATGCTTCCAGGCTTTATTGCAAAAGCTGTATTGATGGGGGGAAATGGGAAAGGCAAAACTGGAGTGCTGGAATGTTTAAGCAGCAATACCCTGATCCCAAGCAAATACAGTTTACCTTGCAGAGGAGTCCTTTTGCTGGCATGATTTATGTCATCTGAGAAAGCAGTTTAATTATCCCGGCAGAACACCTCCAAGCTGCTGGATAACATCAATAAATTACAAAGAGGCTGTAATCCAAAACCCTGGTCTGAAGGTTCAAAAAATGCAAAAGGAAAATGTGGGGAGCAAGAGGTCTCAGAGCTGGGCAGTGGAGAGGCTCAAGCAGTGATCACCACTGTGGCGGTCACACAACTGACACTGCTCCCCTTTTCTTCGGATACATCAAGTGTCTGTGATGATGGGACTTGGCAATGTCAGTGTCTATGTATAAACAACAGCGCTGTTTGTTATAAACATGCATGTTTCACACTGCTTGTGCCAGCTCTGCTGTCTATGGAGCCATATGCTCTTGCAGAGGGTGTCTGATTAAAGTACCAACTGCTTAACTGTGGGATGAGGGATGGATATAGCACCCCACTGCAGGGTCATTCCAGGCAGAAGGAGTTTCGGGCCTGAAACACTTTAGGATTTTGTTTGTTGTGTAAAATGGACAGAACAATACTGAATTTTCCTATAAAACCCCGGCATGATTACTTCCAGGCAAGGAGAAGAAGAAAATCACCCAGGAAACTCCCCACTCACCTGTCTAAAGGTTCTTCCAGAACTTTTAGAAGAGGGAGTGGAGGAGAGGGAGGGGGAGAAAGATGTGGACAAAGAACTGGCTGTGAAGGCAGCCTTTGGAGAGATGCTGGAAAGTCACGAGTTTGAGTCTGGGACAAACAATATTTCCGATAGCACCATTATTTGCCACACTTATTTTTAAGTTTAAAAATATTGTGGTTGTTTCGTTTTTTTAAAAAACATCACACCTGAATCTCTGATGCTCCCTGGTTTTCACACATATCAGCAGCTCAACAGTACAAGAAATTGGGTTCCCTCTGATTTTTTTTTTCGTTTTTGTTTTTGTTTTTGTTTTTTTTTTCTACCAAACGCGCACGGAAGTTTGGCTCAAAATACTTGCCAACTCTGAACCAGTTCTGGGGGAGACACTTCCCTCTCCAGCGCTGCCCGCAGCCGGTGGCTAGCAGCAGCAGCCCGCCGGGCAGGGCGCATCCCATCCCCGCACTGGAGCGGGGCATTCCGCCGCACACGGAGCAGGAGCAGGGCTGCAAAGGCGACAGGTGCCCGCCCAGCTGTGCTGTGCTGTGCTGTGCTGAGGGACACTTCGCATGGAAATAATTATTTTAACTTTTTCACCTCGTAGCCTCGCAAGTGTGCGGCAAATATGAGCCGAACTTCCAGAGTACCTTAGCTGTAAAGACGAGCCATTCCCGCCCTCAGATTCCCCCCCAAAAACCCTACAAAGCCTTGGCGAAGGGAGCCGTCTCTCCCCGCGGGCACTGCCTCCCCGCCCCGCGGTGTCCCGGGGATGCCGTCCCCGCGCCGTCCCTACCTTGTCCCGCTTCAGCAGCTCCAGGATGTAGGCAAACCGGGTGCTGTCTGCGGCCGCCTCCATGGCTCCGCGCTCCCGCGGGATCACGACGCCCCTGCGCTCCCGTCGCGCCCGCGGCCAGCCCCGGTCCCGGTGCGCTCCGGGGGAGGGCCGTCCGGGTGCGACAGATGCTCTGCCCGCCCACCCGCTCACGGCACACAGGACGCTCGTGAAAACCTCTCATCCTGCAGGGTCGCGGAAGGACTGCCTGGCACCTGGAGGTGCACAGGAGCACGGCCCCTGCTCAGATGCTGCGGCCGCGAGAGCTGTGTTAAAGCTGACAAAGTTACACCTACTGGTGGTCTCATCAAATCTGGGTGCTACTGCATCAATCACTGAGCCCGTGGCATGGGGCTGGTGCGTGCCCACTTGGGCAACACCCAAGGTTGGGCATGCCTCTTTTCAAAGCGCAGCTTGCAGTGGATGTATGCTGAGGAACAGCATGATGCATTTGCTCCCAGGCTCCATCTGGTTTTCTTAAATTCTAAGCTTTTGTTTAGATGAAAAATTGTGTCTAAACAGAGAATGCCTACTAATGTACATAATTGCATGTATGATCTTTTTCATGTGTTTGCACTTGACTGGTGGTGTGTTTGTGGGGTAGCTCAAACAGGAGGAAAACTTCCTATCATCTCTTTTTCTTCATCCCAGGCCTGATGCTACCTCTAGGGATGAGATGGATACAACATGCCTGTATACAACTGTGGCAGAAAAACTGGTCCCAGAAACTCAAGTACTCTCCTCTGCTTGATGGAAGAAGCCCTCAGTCCCACTGAAATGTTGACAAGAGGCAGGAGGACCAGTTATCAGGTGAGGTACTGCACAGCCACCCAGACACAGTGGGCAAGGGAGTTCCACAGGACAGCTGGGGAGTGGTGTTTGAGATGTGGCAGACATCACATTTCTGCTCCTTGCCTGTCCCCACTCCAAGCTTCTACTGTATCTTGCTTCTGGTAGAGGAACTGCAGTTCACTTCATCCAGCAGCCGGCTCATTTCTTCCTATTTTGGAGTCAAACTTCCCCAAACTCAAGGGTCACAGCTGCCTCCAAGACCTGGCAGAGAGGGACAGGTGAATGGCCAGCCCACTGCTGTCTCACCAGTTCTGTTCCAAACTGAGAGCTGGAAGGTGACAAGCCCTTCTTACGCCGTAGCTATCAGGTAGCCCATGGAGCACATCACCCCTGTGTGGTGAAAACGCACCAAAGAGTATTTTATAACCGTATAATGTATCCCCTCAGAGGCTGTATTTCCTAAGATATTGATATAGTAGTAATGTTATCTCAAATTCTCTCTACAGGCTACTCACTGAAACAGTATATCCTTCCTTTCTCAGGAAACGGGACTCATGAATAGCTTGAGACTTTTCTGTTACTAGATATTGTACAATTATATATATCAAATGACTCATTAATCCAGTAGCTCATTATTATGATATAGACAGGCTTTCAGTGCTCCACTTCTTGCTTTTGTGCAAACAGCGCAGGAATAAACAATGGGCAGTGGCACTGGAGACAGTCAGATGTCATCATCCACCCAGCTGACAATTCTTCCATATATAATTTAACTCAGTGTGAGATATTTTGCTTCCTGGTCTGATTTCAGCTCACCAAATGACAGTCATGTAGGGAATTTTCACTGCTGTAATTTCTTTGTGTCAGTGTTGAGTGCTGGCAGAGAGCAGGCCTGGCTGAGGCTGGGAGGACGGACCGCCTGAAGGAATACCTTGCTTCTCCCAAGTCCAGTAGTCATCTACAGGAAACCATGCTGGCGGTGGCCTCAGCAACAGCGGCACTCCTGCATCAAGGAAGGTTGTACCACGGTATCAGTGTGAATCTCCAAACGATAACCAGCACCATGAGCAAACATACCTTTGACCCTACTGCTCTGTAATGACAGACTGTGTGAACAGCCAGGGAATTTACAACCCTCTGTGCTCCACAGTGCAAGCTGTTTACTCCCTGGGAACCCTTTCAGCAAAAGGCACACCTGCACCTCAATCTCACCGCAGCTTTGTCATGTATACATTCAGCAACCTCCATCTGTGAGACAAAGAGTCTCCTCTGCGGCATGCACCATGGATCTGCTCCAAATCAGAGTTTTGTCTTGTGTTCTTTGGTCACAAACCACACCAGTATTTTCAACTATATGCTCTGAATTTCTGGCTGCTATGTCATGATTTTTTTTTTTTCCTTCAACAGTTAGTTGGATTTCGGTTGTGGGTTTGTTTTTTACTTCTGTTTCTGCCAAACGTTGTAGGTTATGGACAGCCTGGGCTGCAATTCAAGGACTTAGGACAAAAAGGGATGATTCTTTGTTCCTCTTCCTTCACCTCCTCATGTCCCACTTCCATAAATTGATAAATGTAAATGTAAATGTAAAGAGATGTAAATGTAGCTCAAGTCATGAAATCAGCCAGGGCAAGAAGGATACAGGAGAAGATAGAAGAAGCTGATGGTTCTTTCATGATCTCTTCCTGAAGTGGTTTTGTTTCAGGATTAGCTCTGTTAGCACTCCGGGTTCAGATGGCTGCCAGTGATACTTAAGCATGAGGAAGCCACAAACCACTTTTGCATTGATTTCACAGCTTCAGCAGTGGCATCCTCCCAAGCAGCTCTAGCCAGGATGATCCTGGCCCCTGTATGACAGCGCTCTCTGCCATCAGCCCTGCAGAAAAGTGTTTTTCTGCAAGTCCAGCAAGACTGAGCAGAGCCTTGTGGACAGTTCAGCATAATTAACACAAGCTCTCTCCAAATATCCAGACTAGCTAGGAATTTGGGACTATCCTCTGCAGAAGATACCGATTCCTGTCGCCATTCTGAGGGCTCCTATTTACTTCCCCTTGGATAGTAGACAGTTTGTGCTAGCCTTTGTCTTGAGTGGCAGAAGGCTGACAGCGGAATGTGCACTTGGAAGGCCGTAGACAGATGGAGAAGCTTCACACTGCAGCTGGTGGCCCAGGGACTTTCACCCCTCTTGGTAACTGATGGCTGTGTTTTGCACAACCTTTACTGAGGTGGGCTCAGTATATGTCAGAAATAACTGGGACCTACTCACCTGTCCCACATAAATCCAAGATATGAAATTGCTTTTCATACTTTTCCTTCTTTTGTTTCGCCTCTACGCCAGTTTCTTTCTGAGGAACCAGGTTGCCTGAAAATCAATTCAAACCTTCTGTTGTTGTGAAATTATCTAAGAGTATGTCATATTATGTTAAAATGAAACATACAGGATCATATTTGTTTTCTGTTACTTAAACTTGAAGCAGGTCTCGAAAAAAATAAGGATCCCAGTCAGATTACCAAGTTATATAAACTAATGGGTATAATTTTTATAATTTTTAATCAGTGGAAAAACTGATCCTGTATTGCAATCCTGAAATGTCATGCAACACAGGGTTCTGCTGTGGCATGTGGGTACACAAATAAAAACACAAAGGAAATTTGTGTTCCCTGACCTCTGAATTACGTTGATTCTCCCAGGACAATGACGACAGCTTTAGATTTTTCTCTTTGATCTCCTTCTCTGTCTTAGTTGACTTCTAAACTAAATCTGAGCAGTGAAGTCTACTCAGATGCTTTTGTCTTTCTGTTCCCTTAGGACTGTGAGATATTTTCCCATTTCTGTTGCACAGGGAATCTAGTCAAGCACCTCAGCAGCTGTCTAGCACCATGGTGAGGCAGGTCTTCTCCCACTGTGCTCCTGTGCACCACACTTCAACTTGTTGGCCATCATCACCTCGGGAAATCTACTTAAATTGTTTAAAGAGTTGTAAGGGGTGATACGGTTAAGGGTTAGCAGAAATAATTCAGTATAGAGAAGAGAAAGGGCACTTCCATTTTATAGTATGTGAGGGGCGAACGGATCTGACCTGCATCTCAGACAATGAGAGTGTGTCACTGAGCAGTAGAGATGCAAGAAAGGTGATGTTAAACGTAGTGGAAAACTGTGCTGGTATTCAGCATGAAATGCTTCACTCTTGAATTGTGCATGTGAGCAAACATTTGAAATCATGAAAAAAACACCTCTGAAATGTGAGTGCATATGCCTCTGGTAAAGACTGTGACCTGCTTTTTTTTCTGAGCAGCACTCAGAGGCCTGCATCCAGCTTGAGTAATATGAAAGAGAATCCATGTGAATAGTTTATGAATTTTATATAAACTCCTTCCTTCCACGGGAAGTGATGTAGATGTGAACTGTCACTGGCAGAAAAAAAATTGCCATGAAACAGATGAGATCTTCTGATGGCTGGAAAGGTGTTGCAAGCAGGACAAATGAGACCAAACTATTTCAATGATCACAGAACTTGCATGCAGACCTAAGCCTCTCCCTGCAATAAAGCCCATCTCTATAGTTTTTCTAGGCATCACTGGGGCATTTTTCCCCCACATTTTTTTCCCTGCCTGTGCTGCTTTGGGATAAACAGAGGAGCAAAAGTCTCTGGAGCCTCTTCACAAGCAGTCAGAAAACTGTCTGCTTCTGCTTCTCTCCCACATTTTAGCTGAGGTCCTTCTCAAGATGGCCAACTCCTGCACCTTCACCCTGACGACCATGTCAATAAATTCCACTCAGGATTCAGATTTAGCCTGGGACCCCCAGATCTGTTGCGTGATGCAGCTGGCAAATCACACCTTCACTTTCTGCTTGAGAATTTGATTTTTACCCTTTCAGTGTCTCTAAACTTCCTTAGTGATCTACTTTTTACCCCCCATCACCACAGACTGAAACAGGGTTTTATTTATTTTTATATACTTTATTCTAATAGAAACTGGCAAGAACATGAAGGTCACTAAACAAGTAAGACTTAATATGGCAAATAAACAACAGGAGATACTGAAGCAGTGCTGCTGCTGCTCTGTGGCTAACACAAAATACTTGGTTGCTAATGGCCAGAAGAAAGATTTTCACCCTTTGCCTGTACCTATCATTTCCCTTACTTCTGGCTGTAAGTCCTCAGGCACAGGCAAATGTAATAAAATTAAGAAGTGAATTCCAAATCCATGATATGTTGGAGCCAGATATTTTGTTCTACTGTGCTCAGACCTTTTTGACACTGGAGATACCTACCTCTAGACTTTTTTCTTGCTCCCTTTAAAGGTATCTGTTCATGTTCCATTAATACATTTATTCAGCATTTTTGAGACACAAACACACAAAATACAGAGAGAGAACTGAATCTGCACTGTTTGAAAAATTATCTTTATGTATGATTTCCTCCTAGCCTGCCCCATGTGACACTAGCAGAGTATCACATGCCCCTGGGAACAAGCTCATTTAAAAAATATGGGTTAAGTATGTAGACTACTATTAATTTTTAATGTACTGAGTATGTTATTAAATATTTATGAGGAATAAGCTAAAGTACATAAGTATGCATACCATGAATATATCATGTGATTGCCATTTTTTGTTGCAACTACAGTTAATCAAGTTTGGCAATACAAAGAGAATTTGTATTTGGGGGTTCTAGAGTTTTAACAAATATTAATTGAGCAAAACACAGCAAGCTTGAGTTTTTTAATTTACTGATTCTATTCAGTTACTTAAACGAATGTGTCTAATGAAGAAATCAGAGACATGCAAATCAGAGAAAGACAAGGGAAAGATGAGCACTGCTGAGATCTGCATGCAAATGTTGTCATGTATGTTTTAGTAATTTTGTATGTTTTGCAAAAGAGGCAGGTCTGTAACTGTGAAGGCTCTGAAGAATGAAGCATAGACATGAAAGCTTTTTAGGCTCAACCGGCCTTCAGAGACTATTACACCCTTCTACAAAGCCTGTCCAATTCATGCCTTCAAGGTTTAAGTGTGTCAGCTGGGCTCCTGCACTTTTCTTTCAGCTTAACCATACCAAGATGAGGTTTGACTTAACTTTCCTTTTTCAAAATGGCATGCTGTGCTCCTGCAACGAAATTCATCCCCTGCATTTACCCTTGGGTTAATAAAGTTTTTAATCCCATCTAAAGGTGGATTAAGCTCCCTGCAGATTGCCTTTGCACAGAGCAAGGTGGATGCAGACCCCACTGTGCCCAAGAGCTGACCCTCCCAGTGTCTCACAGCACCAGAACGAGCCTGCCCCTGTACCTGTGTGCCTGCCAAGCATCTGAGGATCTCCAGATCCTCCACAGCAGTAACTCCATTTAACACCAGCATCCAGCTGGGATCAGCATTTAGGTTGCTGCATGAGTCATGACATCTGTCACCTGCCTGCAGGAGCACTGACTCTGCTGCCCCAGGGCAGGCAGCACTGCACTGAGGAGAGTTCCTGTGCCTCCTTCCTCTTCTGAAGGATGACAAAGGTGCTGGTGACCTGTCAAAGAACAACTGGCTCAAACACAGTTGGCTTATGTATATAAAGGGGTGTGCATCACAGAGCAAAAGGCCAGAAATGTCACTTAGGGCCGCTTGTCTGAAATCATTACGAAGCAAATTGTTCCTTGTAGTCTTAATAAAGAGCCAGGGGTGGAGCACAGTGACACTTCTGCTCCTTGGTCCCGTTGTGTGGAGTGTGGAGAGGATCTGGGGCATATATTTGTCCTGGATCTGAGATGGATGCTAAGGCTGGCCAGCAGTACTTGGGATCCAAACCCCCAAATCATGGCTCTGCCTGGCTCTCCCTGTGTGTTGCAGTGCAGGGCAAACAGAGCGTCACGAGGTGCAGAACCACAGGGTGCAGAAGGAGAGCTGCAGCTCCAAGTGTTGTCCCACAGACACCACAGTGCGACGTGAGCTGTTGCCAAACTTGCTGGGTGAGCTTGGTCACCTTCAACTCAAGGGTCACAGGCAGAAGCACAGTCCCTCATGATGTGAGTCCCTGCCACGGGCCCACAAGCACTTATGCACTATTCTGGAGTTTCTAGAAAATGAAATCTCCCTGGGTTCCCATGCAATTTTCTTTTAATTCCTTCGACTTCTACAGACTGCTTGACAACTTCAGCAGTTGTCGTCAGCATACTTGAGAAGGCCTCCCTGACACAGCAGCCTGAGTGGAACAGACTTCCCTCCAATTCACTTACAACACACTAAATCCACAGAGGCACACTCACTTTGCCCTGCTGTGGAGAGGAAAGCCAAATGCATGTTAGTGTGCCAAGGGTGACCCCTCTCAGTGTCCTTCCCAAATAACTTGTCAGAAAAGGATTTCAAAGAGGTTAAAGACAAACTAACTCGTACTAGTTTGGAATATTGCATTATTTATTATATTTTTACTGCATTTATGTTGAACTGAGGTGTGTAAAATGCTGGCAAAATGGGCATTTTAGCCTATTTTTTTAGGGTTTTTTTTTACCATTAGTTTAAAGCAAACAAGAATAATCTGTTCCTGACTCACAGCAGTAGATGAGCAGAAGCGTTTAGGCTAAAGCTGTCTCAACCCATAAGAAAAAACACACCTGAAGTGCCTGAATCTTCATTTGCCAGTGTTTCCAGAGCATGGATCTTCGCTGGAGTGACTGACATCAGGGCATTAACTTACTAAAAAAAAAAGGCTTTCTTTACATCCCTGTTCCCTCCAAATCTGGCTAGTATCAAAAAGCACCAGAAAGCTCAGTTTGTTCTGACAGGACAAGTGGTCTGTGGGTAGCTGGAGTAGGCTGGACAGCCAGTAAGGGGATGGGAGGGGGGTCCAGTCCAGACTGGCTTTTAGATCAACAGCTGCTGCAGAATTTAATTTCCTTTTATAGACAGGAATCTGTGGGAACTGTTGCTCTCCACAGTCAGTGGAGCCTTCGGCTTAAAAAACTGCCCTCCCTGGGGAACAGACGCTACATAACATCTCAAATGCCAGCGTGTTTGCTCAGGTTTCTGCTGCAGCCAAAAACCAGTGCGCTTGTGTTTGCTTTATGCAGGGACCTGCGAAGCCTCCCTTTTCTGTGGCTTCCGGACCATGACCTGGAGCCACAGGAGATGAGAAATCCTGTAACAGTCCCAAGAGGTTACAGGCAGATGGTAAGGGAAATGCAGTGCTAGGAGCGTCCAGGGGCAGAAGGAGAAATGTGCCAGGAGCCTACCTGCTGCTACGCACGGGGCCCCGTGGGGCAGAGCACGGGCTCGGGTGCCTGCCCGGGTCTGTGCTGGTGGCCACTGAGCTCGGGAGCGTGACCGCAGCTGTCACAGGGCTGGGGAACAGCTTTCCCACCTATAGCTGCCTTTCCCAACTCGTGCTCAGAGCTGGCAATGCCCCTCAGCAGGAGTAGTGTGCATCCCGGGCAGAGTAAAAGTGTGCCTCTGCTGTTTCCTCGCTCCCGTGCTTAATAAAAACTAGGATAAACCAGGGCTGGCCAGAAGGGAATGGGGCAGGACTTGTCTTACAGCCAGGGAAGCTCACCTTGTTAACACAGTTAACACCTTCTCTTTAGATGCCCGGCATTCCAGTCCTCACTTGCACCAGCAGCTCCTGATTCTGTAGAAGGAAGTTGCTTGAGGCTGGAGGTTTTTTAGGCAGAAAACAGATGTCAAGTTATGGAGCCATCAAAAAAAATTGGTGGTGGTAGTAGCAGTTTGCATGGTGTGCACAGGAAGCTATCTACAGCAACAGGGAAGTCACAGAGGGCACGTTATCACCGCCCTGCAGGACTCGTTCTGGCCACATACAGGGAGTTATATATAGAGCCGTACACAAAAATACAGAAGAGCCCTGTGCCTGTGCTGGAAAGCCTCATCAGGACTTCTCTTGAGCAGACTCCTGTCACTGGCCTCACCAGAGAACTGCATATTTCAGAGGATATTTTGGAAGGATGCTGGAGAGTGAGTACCTCCCAAGGACAGCTGACCTGTAAATTACAAGTGTACAGACCAGAGTGCATGTATGCCCAGTCTATCTAAGATTTCTGATTTCCTCTGAAATATTTTTGGGCTATTTATAGAAACCTTTCCCTTGCCCTGCCTTCCCATTTCTGTACCTCACAGACTGGCTCTACAATAAGCCATCTCACTAGAGCAAAACCCTCCTTGGTTCAAGAATTCACAGGCTAGGGCTTCAGAGGAGGTAGGGGTGGTGTTAAAAAGAAATATTGAAGTGGAACTAAAGAAATGGAAGTGGAACTAGAGAAATAGCCCAGGAGGGTCCTTAAGAGCCCACCAAAGTGCCCCAAGGCAGGATGAACTGTCCCTACACCATGCCCAACAGTCCTTAGTCTAACCTGCTGTGAAAGAGCACCCCTGACAAATGCTCGCTGGGCAGCAGATTTACACAGATCATGCCTTTCCACATGATACTTCCCCACAATGAGTCTGAATTTAAAGGAGGCTTTAATGATAAAATAAGCAGAATGGATGTTGGGACAAAGATTAAAATGCAGTTTTGTCAAGTGAGTTTATTTTAGTAAGGCTTGGCTGTAATTTAAAGAAGGTTGTTAAACAAAGACTTCTGGACAGCACAACAGCAAATAAATATAGCTCTGTGCTTAGGGAAACCTTTAAACTAACCAAAGGCAGCATGCAATTTCAACAGCAGTCTTGCATACTTAGCTTTCTAGGCAGCATAAGCACTGCTTAAGCAGTGTCCCACAAGCACTCAGGAAAGGCGATAAACCACAGAAAAACTTGCTTTGACTTTTGTCATTTTCACTTCAAATTTTCCTTTTGCAGCTTTCACATAAAAGGGTAAGATGGGATCCTCCCTCCCAGGGTGAGGCAGAGCCTTTGTCTCATGTGCTGGAGCAAAGGGAACACAGGGAGAGTTCTGGATGGAAGCCTGCGGGCTGTCCGGCGTAATGCCGACCCTTGCGG
>VYXC01001190.1:0-94918 GCA_013397175.1 Platysteira castanea
GAGGAACAGGCAGGACTCCTCCCGCCAGCGGCAGGGCAGCGGGCTGAAAGCGCGAGTCGTGCCCCGGGCGAAGGAGTCAAGCGGCAGAGGGAGGATGGCGGGGTAAGTGCTGCGGCCGAAGGGATCGTGCCGGGGGTGCGGAGCGTGAGCCCCGGTGGTCCCGGCGCTGGGGAGCCCCGGACGGAGGGGCCGGGTCCAATCCCGAGCCCCGTGCTGCATCCCCTTTTCCATCCCACGGGCTCTCCTGGCGCTGCCACGTCCCCCGCGGGATGCCGGGGCAATGCTCCCCCACAACCGGGTCCGGAGCGGCGTGGGAACCCACTCGATGCTCGCTGTCGTGCGGCGCGTTTATCCCGCGCTTGCGGCCGCGCTGCTCCCAGCCACTCGCGGGTGCGTGGTGTGTGTCGGTGTGCAGGCAGGCGTGGCGTGTAACCCGAGTGTGCGTGGGCCGCCGGGCCGCCGTCTGCCAGTCGTGGGCGTGTGTGGCTCAGGAGTGTTCGGATGTAATGCCCTTCTGGCAGACCAGGGCCGCGGCTGGCAGACTGCTGCGCAGCAGCGAGTAGGGTGTCCCAGCTGCCCTCTGGAGCTGCCCACGGCTGTCCTGGGAGGCGTGCAGGGTGGGGGGCTCCCGAGGGGGATGTAGTATAATTTAGGTGGTGGAGACGCTGGAGGGGCTTGCTTGGCTCTGCGGGACGGAGTCTGTCTGCTGCCGCTCTTGCTGCAGGTACCTGGCCTCTTGGCTCCTTCCTCCCATAATGGGCCCCTTGTAAGCACTCCACGCCGCAGCTTCCCATGGCTTCAGTTGGCTCAGCCGAAGGAGGCTTCCTATGACTTGCCTGGCAGGGCTGCTTCCAGCTCCAGTCTCTGGCTGCAGCCCTGTGGAGGTGGAGGGGATATCATATGGCGAGGCCAGCTGCTCTGTTGTGAGGGAAGACTGCGAGCGGGACGTCTGGCGCAGGGCTGATGTACTCTTCAGCCCAGGGCCCCTTCCTCTGCGGTTCCCTTGCTGCTCCCCCGTGGCTGATGCCCTTCGAGATGAGCTACTCTGCCACCTGGGCAGGGCTACCAAAGCCATCGAACAGGACTTTGACCCACCTGTGTGGCACTGTGTGTGTCTGCTCTCATGTGAGCCTTGCTAGGGGGATTATGGGGGCAAGGTCTGGGCTCACAGCCCTCTGACATGGGCAGAAATGTCTCCTGCTAACATCTGGTGGGGACCTTCACTACAACACAAAAGGTCTGTCTGTGAGTTTTCTCTCTCCCCTACTCATCTCTTTGCGAAGTTTTGAGACAGAAATGTTTTCTGTGCCACTCTCTGTACTTTCCTTCAACAGATTCACAGAAGCACCAAGTTTGCTCTACTTCCATTACGTTTGATACATAAAGTATCACTAACAGCTAGGCATATAGGTTCTGAGCTTACACAGTTCACTACCTTGGCTTGTCAGCCACTCAGAGAAGGAGTCTTGGGAAGATCCAGTCCTGCTCAGTTAGATTTGGACTTTTTTGGGCTCAGAAACATTTTACCCTTTCTGCAGCTGGAATGCTGTCAGTGTTGCTTTGGGATCGCGTAGCAGTTTGGTTGAATTTGAGTCATCTGATACATAGCATATTTGTTTTCAGACTGCAGCTGCTTCTGGTGACAACAGCTGGCCTGCGCTGCTCTCAGGAGCATGTGGGCAGCCCCAGGGTTCACATGCTCTGTTCAAAAGAGCGCTGAACCTTTTTGCAAGTAGCTTTCCAGGGTGTAAACAGTGATGGTTGGCCCAGCATTTGCACACAGTTTACGTGTTATCATCCATATCTGAGAGTGCCATTGCCTCCAAGCTTAAAGGAAGGAAGACCTGTGTCCTAGTGCTGTGTTTCTCATTCTGTACTTTCTGCCTCTGCTCTGCACTGGAAGATCAAGGCTGGGGATACAGAGTTTTCTCCAATCCCCAAGAACTTCAGTTCTGGAAAGTGCCTATATTGGCTTTCTGTCTGTTCTGGAGTCCAAAGCGGCACTTTTGAAGCTTCTCTTTAATCTACTGTCTTTGGAACTTAAGAGAAAGCCTAGCTGAAATAATTGTCCATGCGGAACCACATGGCATTGCTCCTCGTGGAAAGCTAGCTGCTGCTGCCTCCAGCCACTCTGTGAGACTCTGTCCTTCCACCTCATCCATCTTCTTACGCCCCTTGCTGCACCAGACACATTTTCATCCAGGAAACTCAGGGCCCCTAAAATCTTCAGTTTGTGATGTTTCATTTTTTTTGCTGGGTGGGATATTTTCTGTTCTGCTATTTACACTGACTTCCTGCTGGTCTCTGGTATGACCACCTTCATTTTCCCTTACTCAGGTACTTTGCAGGCACACTAAACCCCGGTGCTATTTATTTATACAATTATTTTGGCCTACAATCTCAACTCCTCCATGTGTTGCCTTTCCAGATTCCCCAGTCAGAGCTCTCTGCTGGTACCTCCAGGGGCCCTGCAGAGTCCTGTGGTTGAAAAACCCATTTATTGGCACTATATGCATTTCTAGATAATTGTTTTCTCACTTTGTCTGATAGCTGCATACACAAGATTGAGTTTCTTTCCTGAGTACTCTTTGGATATGTCTGCCATCCTGCTCATGTCTGACCTTTTCGCAGGTGTCACTTGTACGAACAATTTCATGAACGCATCCAACTTCAAGACTTGCAAGAGCTGGGGTTTAATATTTTCTTCAGAAGACTCATTGTGAGATGACTTTTGATATCCCAGCAAACATCACAGAAAATTACTGACTTCTGACACTGAGTGAGGAAAACAACCCAGCCCTGAAAACATCACTGCTTTCCTGTGCTCAGCTTAACATTCCTGTTTCTCCAGCTGCTCTGACTAGAAGGATTTTCCTCTCGAGTGTTGTGGGGTAGGGTAACCCCAACATATGCTAGCTATGACTGTACCTATGTGCTGGATGCATCCCTAATTTGGGCTGGCCAGTCCTGCTGGGAGGACACTGTGGGCATCTCCCTCTACCTCTGTGTCCCTTGGGATGTGTCCCCTCTTGTTCCTCTGCCCTGTGGCTGGGAGGGTGAGTCACAGTGATGAGGAAGGTGGGTGATGGGGAAGCCTCTACTTCTGGTACCTGCCTGGACAATTCCAAGGGGCATGTGAGGCTTCCCAAGTAGCAGGTAGAGAGTCCCACACTCATTCTTTCTCCCTCCCATTTTCTTTTTGGGCATTCTACACCCCAGTTCACATTTAATTACTGTTGTAGACACCATCTGTGGCTGTATAATCTTGCTTTACCCAGGCTTTGTGGCATATAGGTTCTTGCTGCAATGTGTTTATAGGATTGCTCAGGAGCGGAGGCAGTTAATGCTGATGTGGACTTGGCAGAGGGCTTTCAGTGACTCATTGATGCCAACAGCCTTTGCTAATGTTCTTCGCTGGGTCTGACTGCAAATATTTCATATGCATTTGGATGAAGTTCACTTGCCTGCAGTGGAAAGGCAGACCTGATGATCTAATGGTCCCTCTGGCCTCCTGTGAGGGTGCTGTAAATGGCCTAAATGGAGTCAGCATATCTGGCAGCATAGAGTTCTGTGTAAAGCTGAAAGATGATGCATAGATTGCTATTAAAATAAGTGGTGAAAAAAAGGGTTCTACTGAATGCTTCAGAAACAGTATGTGATCATCGCTGTAAAAGCCACGATCTTACTACTGTTTTCTTGTTTTCCCTCCCCCTGGTGCCTGTTACGATCTTGGTTCTTGTTTAAGATAACACCCAATCAGCCCGAGTCTGATCCTGATGGTGGCCTCTGCCTGCAGCAGCAAAGGAGGGGATGACGGAGTGGCTTGTGGCAGTTCCTTTGCTCAGGTCGAAGGTTGTGCCAGGGCACCCAGTCAGGGCTATGAATGGTACTTCTGGAGGCTTCATGGCACTGGCATCAGCTCTGTGGGGAGTGTCAAGAAGATGTCTACCCCAGAAAAGGAGCAGGTCAGTGAATAGTACCTGGGAGCTCCTGTGCACCAAGCTCAACATGCCAGGGATTATACCTGGGCATGGATGGTGCATGCTAGCCACAGAATGAAGAACAAGCTTGGTTTGCAGTTGCTTACTGGATCCTAAGCTCAGGCAGCTGCTGAATGCTTCAAAGTTATGAACATGGCCCTGACTTAGGTCATTGTTAGGCCTGCCAGGGGCTTGGTGTGTCATGGGACCCAGCAGGTCCTCTTGCCTGGCAGCTCTGCATGCTGCTTTGGAAGCCCATGTTCCCTGTGGGATCAGGGGTGATCAGAGGCTGCTCAGTGTCTGCAGGTAGCTCCTCAGGAGTCACTCCTGTTGTAGCGACACTTGTTTGTTCTCCAGAAGCAGCACTAGATGGAGAGGCCCAGGGCTGGACGTGCCCCACAAGGGGCTCATGCTTGAGCCTCATCTTTGCCTAAAGTGTTGGTGGTGTTGTGTGCAGCAGGACAAATGGGTGTGGAGGCCACCACTCTCTCTCAAGCACCATCCCTCAATATTGTAAATGTGCCATGCTCCTTAAACACCATGGGATTCATTCTGAATTCTTTGTAAGTCAGTAAAAACCACATGGTGTTCAAACCAGGCGAATGACAACAAAACCCTTTAAGTACAATGAGATGTGCTCAGGAATGGGTCCCATGCAGCAAAGCTCCCATAGCTATTTTCCTGCAGCTGATGCTTTTGCTTACCTGTGCCTCATGTTCTGTGAGGTCTTGCTCATTGGGCTTTCATCAGGAAATAGTCATGGTTCTTCTCTACTCTCCAGTACTACCTACATGTCATTCCTTCCAACTGTTCACTTCCAGTCTTGGAGGTCCTCCCTGCTTCCATCTCTTCCCATTCTCTCATCCAGGATGTTATGGTAGGAAGTAACATTTCCATCCAGGTACTCCTTCAGCCCCTGCCAGGGTGCTCCCCTCTGTGCATGCTCGGCTGTCCTCCCTCCAGCAGCATTGCCCTGGTTGGTGCTGGCATCTCCCTTCACCCGGGGCTGGCAACTCATGTCTGGGGTTGGCAGTGACACAGAGTGGCTCTAGTAATCAGAGGTTTGTGCTGAACGCAGCAGGGGTTTCATGACTTCAAGAGCGATCTTGTCTGCTCAGGCTTGGGCCCCTGTTTTAGCCTTGTATCTTTCTTCCTATGACCTCTTGCTTGGTGTTGGTGTTGAGAGCAGCTAGCAACATGCTCCCTCCAGCATGCCTGTGAGAGATGTAGATAAAACTTAAACTTTAATTCCATGAAGAACTAATCTTATAATTCAAGGCCAAAACAGCTTCTCTAGAGAAAGTAGCTATTTTGCCTGCAAGAAACATGATTATCTTGATAAGCTGAGGTGGGAAAGGGCAAGGGCTTTGCTCATTGAATAGACTGAATATGACTTATGAGGTGTCTTTCACCTGCGCCAAAGGAAGAATGCGAGGTGTGACAGTCTAAGTGAAGATGCTTATGCTGCTGCTTGGAGTAGAGTCCCTCACTGGACCTTAATTACCCAAAGAGCTGCTCCAGCTCAATGGTTTTCTCTTTTTTTCTGATCAGGACACCTTAAAAATGTTAAAGGCCTTGTGGGCTCTTATGCAGTAAATAAAGTAAGGGTTTTTTTCATTGGTTGCTTTCTGAGGATGTCTTAAAGAAGAGACGTATACATCTCTTTGAGTTGACAGGGAAAATGCTGGAAATTGGTGCTCTTGCCCAGCCAGAGCAGATATGAGTGGGTGCTAGAATTGCTTTGGCTTGTTCTGCTTGCAGGAAGCCCCACCAAGGGAATTTAAGTGCTTTCTCCCTATAAAAATCTGCCCAGATTAATAAAACATTGATTCTGAAGTGTATAACACTTTAAAAATGATGTGGCTTCTCAGACTACTTCCCTTTCCCACATGGAGCAATTGTACCTCTACAGGCAGCTTCATTTATGAATACCAAAACAATCCTTGGCACACCTGCCACCCACTGTCCTTGGCTCTCCTAAAATGTGAGCCCCACAGCTTGACCTCTGGCACTTTTAGAGTCTCATCTCATGCCATTTGGATGCAGGAGTCAGGAGGATGCCATTTCAGAGCAGAATCTTCCTCTGACCCTGCTGTGTTCATGTTAAAAGTCAACCCAGAAGACAAATGTGCATGTTACTGTGGTTCCTCTAAATTCTGTCAGCAGCTCCGGTTTCCTTGTCCAGCATTAGAAATAAACCATACTCCCCACTTTGTTTCCAGAGGATTTCCAGAGCTTTCAGGCTGTCTATTTCTAACTTTCTATCTTTTGACAACTGTTCTTTCTCATCTACCTAGACATGCAAAAGTTACCTATTCCTAAAATCTTCCCTCCATGATGTGTAATACTCTTGGAGAGCACCCTGGAACTTGTTATTCCTTCTCATTATGGGCACTGAAATATGACATGTCACCAGAGGAAGCAGCATTAGCTGCCTGCTTGGGCATGGCAGACCACCTCTTAGAGGCCCAGTACCGTCTATGATAGCTGTATGCTGACAGTCATCCCTACCTGGAAACACATAAGAAAGGAGAGATGGGGAGGATGTCATTTATGTAAGAGCACTCAAAAAGTTGCTGCAACAAAATCCTGGATTCAACACTCATGGAAATTATTTGAGCATCTTGGAATCAGTGTAGCTCTGTGCACATCAGGTAGACACAAATTTCATAGCACCAGAGAGTCCTCAGCCCCCTGGGTCACTGCACTAGAGACAGATAACAAATGCAGGACTGGTGTGCTTGCAAAGGGAGAGCAAGCTAGGGAGCGTCCCAGCATGCGGCTTCTGGTGTGCCATCCCTCCCAGGGCAGGGCTGAGCAATGAACAGCAACAGGCAGCAGCAGTTAGGTGAAGAATGAAGTGCTGTCTTAGGCTGAAGCAGCTCAGGACATTTGCGGAGGCGAGATACTATGACCAAAGTTGAAATCGGGCCCAATTTACACCCCAATACCATGAAGGACGATGAGATCTGTAATGATCTTTGGCTGCTGGCCTCCAGTTTCTCTCAGGAGGAAAATGGTTCCTCTGAGCACTGTGCCAGGAATCCAGCATAATGCCAGTTCAAAAGGGAGCTACTCTCTCAGGGATCGCTCACACTGAAGCATTCACAATCCTCGGGGGTTTCTTTTCCAAGCACTTAAACAACTCAGCCCTTGTCCCATTGGTTTTGATCTCAGCTGCTGGTCCATCTGGAAGGAAATATCAGATGCTGCAGGAAATAATTTTATGGGTGACTCAGAGGTGATGGCTGTAGCAAGACCTCAGCTTCCCCCTCTCCTAACCACACTGCTTTGTCTCTCTGCTTAGGCCAAATGTCTGTGGCAGACAGTGTTGCCCAGGATGGACCACAGCTCCAGGCACAAACCGCTGCATCAAACGTGAGTATGGCAGTCTCAGCCAGTGCAAGTCTCAGGACCCCTAAAAAGTGCTTGAATACAGCTGTGACCCCACACACATCCCACGCACTGTGCCAGGACAGGAGATAAATCACGGGGTCTGTGGAGGCAGTGCCACAACCTCACTGCAGGACTGCCAGGTTGTAGGTCAGCTCTTCCTGTCTGCTGGCAAAGTCTGAGTATGTGAAGTAATTGTGGTTTTACTTCGTTATCGTTATTAGTGTCCATCCATGGCAGGACCTTGTTGGAGCAGGGCACCGCAGTGGCACATTTATGTGTGAGTTTTGAGCCTTGAGCTCTCACTTGTCCTACTTGGAGCAAGGACAGGTCTGTGAAAGTCCCAGCAGTTGGGAACCAGCAGACTGAGGCTGTGCTCATGTGGGTGAGCATTGCTGATGCTGAGTGGGGAGTCAGGGCTGCAAATTAGTTGAGTGCTACTAAGGAAAGCAATTAATGGATTTGGCACAAGGGCTGGGATGGGTGGGGCTGGAGTGTGGAGCAGCACGTGGGATGTAAAATGGCAGTGAGGTGCAGGGTGCTCCTGCAGTGCAAAACTGCCTGGCCAGGAACCTCCTGGCTACCCACAGAGGAAGTATTAAGTGTTCTGCTCATCCAGGCAGCCTTGGTACAGCCCTGTGGGCTGCGATCATTGAGGGCTCCCTGACACAGCGCTGGAGGAGAAGTTGCTTAGGTAGGCACCAGTGCAACGCACACCAGAGACAAGTGAACCCATCATCTTCATTCTCAAAAGCTCCACAGCCACAGACTAACCTCTGCTGTGACCCTTGTCCCTCAATAACAGGGTTGCACCCCGCAGCTCATCTGTGGGCTTCCCAAGGGACTGCTGGCCCCGTGCACCTGGCTGATCCCAGGGAGGTGCGGGGCTGCCTGCGGTGCTCGGTCAGCTGGGAGGGCAGGGAGCACATGCAGCGGGCTGGGTGGGAACGCCCAACCCAGAATAGCCGGGAGCATCTGCCTTTACTTGAGTGGCAGCAGCTGCCCAGATGTTAAGCAAGGAAGGAGGCTCAGCTTTGTTTGCCACGGGATCTCACGGCGCTTTGGCCGTGCTGGGGTAATTGCATTAGCAATCGCTGTTTGGGAGCAGGGGGCCAAGGGCTGACTCACCTCCCTTCTCCCTCTCCCCTGCCGACAGAAGCCAAACGGTAGAGAGCGTGCTGTGCTGCCAGACAGTGTCTGTAAACACAGCGCGGGGCCAGCCATGGCAGCATCTTTCTCTCATTAGGGATTTTGGTAGGAGCAGTAGATCTGGGCTTGCAGCCACGCAGGCTGCCTAGTGATTGCTCAGGTGCTGAGCCCTTGTTCCCAAGGATTCATTAAAAGAACAGTGTCAACATGATCGGGCCTGACAGTGTCCGCCCGACAGGGGATGGTAAAGTTCAGGCAGGACTTCAGTGGAGACTGGTGATGTGTAAACATAATTTGATTCCCAGCTACCTCCCTCTCTGGGCTTTTATGCTGGTGTTCAAGCTGCTGGAGACATTCAGCAGTTTTTAAAGCTGCTGAGGCAAGCGGGACAGCCCATCCCACTTAAGTTTCTACACTGTAATGCTGTTTAACGTCTGTTCCCATGGTCTTTGATATGTGGCATATCAAGGAAGTTAGTGGGGTAGAAATGCAGCCAGAGGGAACCTCTTAAGAGTGATGAAGCATGGAAAGAACTGGCATTCAGGTGTTGGACAGATCCTTGGTTTTCAAGCATTTGAGCCTGGGTACAGGAGAGAGGATAGGTCAAATTGTTGCCAGTCCACTTCCTCTCACCTACCAAGGGTGGTGGTTTCTTCCTTTGCCCATGCTTTTTTAGGCACTTTACTCTTTCAACATCCCTGTGTATGACTTAACTCCAGCCTTAGGAAGGTGTCTCTCAGTGTGTTCCAGATTTGAGGACCAAAGTTGCAGTGAGGACTTGTGGAATTTTCAGTCTGTGCCTAGGAAGATGAAAAGAGAAATATTTTTCCCTGGAGTAACAACATCTCCTGGGAAAGTGGAAATGAACTAAGGGAGTTTAGGAGGAAGACATTGGCTATTTGCAGTGGGCTTGATTTCTACCCACTCTCTGCCAGGTCATCACACTGAGCTGCACACAGGGGCTGTATGCTGTGAGGCTCCAGAGGTCTTCTCGTAGAAGGGGCCATTAGGGATAGTGAGCTGTATCTGAATGTGGGCCTGAAGGGTTCAACCTCCTGCCTGTTTAACTTCGTTCTGGAGTAAGACTCTGGCCATTATGTCCTTAGTTTGGTGGAGAAGAAACCTGTATACACAAGCTGGCCAGAAGCCCTCTTGCACTACCCACATTTTAGGGGCTGCAGTGGCTGCAGTGTACACTTGTCTGTAATTTAGCTGCTGCCTATTAGCTCATCATACTTAGCCTCTCCATGTTAGTTTATCAGCCTCCACTTTCCTCAGCATTATTCATTTTATTCCAGAGATGGTACCCTGGGCTGATCTGGGAATGCAGCATGAGCTTTTTTCTGACATGAATATTTTAAAGTTTAAAAGAAAAAATTTTAAATCAGTGTGTCAGGAAGGACTAAATAAATGAATGCACTTTCTAATCTTATACAGATGGTCTTGCAGTTAAGATGGTGAATAAAGGTGCAGGGATTCCAGGCTGAGTCTCTGGCTCTGCTGTGGCCTCACAATGTGACTTCAGAAGTCTCATTAGCATCTGGAGCTCTTCCACGTCTGCAAAATGACATTCACGTGCCTCTTCTTTTGTCTTTCTTCTGAATGGTGAACATAGGGTTTTTTGAACCCTGGCTGATCTTCATTGAAGTTCTGTTTCCTCTCTGTTATTCCTGCACTGCTGTTCATCTACCTCCCTGTCACTCTGCACAGATCTCACTTGTGTTAAATTGTCCATCCCTTCTGGGTGTGCTCACATAGTCAGAGCGATAAGTTAGAACTGAGTTTACCTACATAACTTTTCCATCAGAAAGTGGACTAAACCACCCCAGTGGTACAAGTCCTTCAGCACCTTCTCAGTTTTCCTGTGGAGGGCCTAGCTGATAGACAGGTTCCCCTGCATTTTAAATGGAACTGCACAGGACCTGCTTCCAGTGAAGATCTACATCACTCTCCTAGATGAAGAGCATAAGCAGAGCTGCAGGGACTCAGTAATTGAATGTCACCTTGCATGTCATTGCTCAACCCTGGGCCAGGTGTGCCTGCAAAGCAACGCAAGGCTGAACTTGCTGGCATTCCCCTCTGACAGGCCTAGCTGGGTGGTCAGAGTCATGCCACAGTCATCCCTGCTGTGTGACCTTGCTGGGAGGACTTACCTCATGCACCGAAGGCTAGACAGCACCAGATGATCTGTGAGGGCACTGCTAGATATTCTTGAACAAACTAGCTTTGCTATTAGTGATACTTCAACAGTGCTCCAGGTCTTATCCTTTTATTAAGAGTTTCGAGATGACTATTTTTGTTTTCCCTAATCCCCAGCTCCTGGAACAGGTGATTACATGACACTACAGTGAGAAGAAATGAGTGCCTGTCAGCCTAACAGAAACTGTTTATGGTACCCTTAGCTGGGGAGCAACATCTCAAAGTAACCCCTGAGGTCAGAAAACAGAAAGCAAAGAGAAAGATCTCAAATATATATATGTATTTTAACCATCTTGTTTCTCAGTCAGTGTTGTGGTTTGGGGGGCCTGAATAGTGATTTCACACACTTGTCACTGGCAGTGCTGCCACTGACTGATTTGCTCTCCTTATATTGCTGATCTCCTATATATAGCTGAACTGAGTGAAACCCAGCAAATTTTAAAGCTCTTTCAAGTTCTTCCCAAGTCTGTAAAGGCAGCTAGGAAGGGGATTAACCCTAGAGCAGAAATATTTCAGCCAGGGCAGCTCCCCATCCATCCTGCTTGAAGAGACCAGAAGACTAATCCCATTCCCTTCTTCCTCTTTTCTATGTAAATTGCCTTAGGGGCTTTTTAGAGTGCCTGGTCGCTTATCACCACTTTCCTGCTGAAGGGTGCAGTCTTAAGGTGACGATATTGGTGGGAGAGGTTGTGAGAACGGCTCTGGTTCCAGCTCCCAGCATCGTGGCTCTGCAGTATTTCAGCATGTGAAGTGGTTGTTTTCAATGGCAGGCTTCCTGGGCTGGTGGCCTTTGTTAAAACAGGCATTTATTGGGAGATAACAGTAGGGACTGGCAGCTTATTTAAATCACAGCTGAGTTTTGTATTATAAATTACATCAACTTCTGGAGTGCCAGACTTCCCAGAGACAGTAATTCCTGCCTGACTAGGACCTTGTCCCTGTTCCAGGGACTGCAGTGTTGGCTGATTTATTTTACTGGGGGATTTCACCCTGGCTTTAACCTGTACAGCTCTACGTGACTTGGGGTCTCCTTTTCCTTGTGTCTCCCTCTCTTTCTGAGTGTTAACATGGTAATAAATGTCACATGAAGCATTCCAGTGAGCATGTCCCTGATCTAGTTAGGAAAAGCTGATGGCAGGCTAGTTTTGGGATGAGGGAAGGGTTGTGGGGGCTATACTGCTGTGAAAGGAATTCAAGTGTCTGCATAAGGACTTCTCTTACTTGATGACAGCAGGATGATGTATGGATGGCACACCAGGAAAGAGCTGTCTGTATGTTTGTTGTCCAGAAGCAGTGTTTCTCACAGGCATGCTTGTATCTCACCGGAGTGGAGAGCACAGCCAGAAAGGGAGGGACATGTTCATGAAAGCCCAGCAGCTGTGTGTGAAGGTGGTGGGATGCCCCTGCAGCCTCCCTGGGACAGTCCTGGGAGAGGGGATTTCAGCAGAAGCAGTGGCTTCATGGATTGAAATCCATTCACGGGGTTTCCATGTGGCTGGAGGTCCACCTTGTGTTGTCCAACAAGGTTTCATTACCCTTTGACCAGCTGGCACCTTCTTTCTTTGAAGGACAGCACTGTTTTCCAGTGCCTTTTCAATTACCCTTGCTCAGAACAACGAGCCTGGTCCGACTGGAGCAATCTGTGGATTCCTGGCTGCCGCTGCCTGGGTTATAAACCCAATTTGGCATCTGTTGACTTGGGAAGTGTTAGGGTCCTGTATATAATTAATAGCACTTTCCTCCCGGGGCGCAAACTGAAGCTGATGTGCTGTAATTAGGAACACACACAGGCTCAGAGGGTGATTTAGGCATAAGGTTAATGAACTGTAAGTCCCCATAGCAGTGGAGGAATTTGAGCACAGTGACTCCAAAATCAGCTGCGGAAGGAAAGCTGAAAAAGCACTGGAGGGGACAAGCCAGGGGCACTGTGCAAATCAGACCCAAAGTGGACTAAAGGTAACGTCCAATCCCTTGCTTTGGGAATTAGGACCTATTCCTGTCCAGAGCACTCTGGGCAGTGCTGGAGGCCATGTGCTCTCTGCAGGCCATGCTGCTTGTTTCTGAACTTTCTGAAATGAATATGGTTGGAGAAGAGCTCTGCAGAGTGTGGAGAGTGAAGGTGACCTTGTGTTAGGGGCCCACAGCAGTTTTAGCACCAAGACTGTGAAGGTCACCTGCCTGCAGAGATGAGATGAGACTGTCCCAGCTGTGCTGCCCCAGCTGGGTGTCACCACCATGGGGCTAAAGTCCCATGTCCACTAACTGCCTTTCTGTGTCTCCTCAGCTGTCTGCGACCCGCCATGCCAGAACAAGGGCTCCTGCAGCCGCCCCCAGGTCTGTACCTGTCGCTCAGGCTTCCAGGGCTTCCGGTGTGAAGAAGTTGTTCCTGAGCAGGAGTACCACCCGCCTGGTGCCGTTGCTGCCTTCCAGCCCCCCACAAGCTCCCTCCGGAGGAGGACCAGCACAATAGGGCGGGATGCCTCCCCGCAAGGGGCTCAGGCGCCCATCCCACGGCACGCCCCAGCTGTGTAAGTCAAACCTGGTTCCTGGCAGGATGCTCCACCAATCTCTCAGGCAACTAACACCTTGATCAGTTGGGCCACAGTTTCTGCTTCATGAGACCAGGCAACTTGGCTCTTGACGAGAGCTCCTCCGTGGGCTGTGGGAGCTGACAGAAGGGATTCAGGTCCTGCTGTCTCTCCAAGGGACTCAGTTTGTATCCATCACTTTGTCACAATCCCCCAGCACACACAGGAATGGGACAGGCTAATGATGATCCCATGAGGAAGTAGAGCTGCGAAGGTCAGTTTGCCCTTGTCCTGTTGGTGAATAGCCTTCATGGTAGCAGCAGGGTGGACAGAGGAGTGGTGGGTAAATCTCTTTCCCAAGAGGATGTTTTTAGAGCAGTATAACCAGGTAGTACCCACAGAAGAGTACATAGATCTGAGGTGTGCTTGTAAGTACTGGTATTAGCAAAGCAATGACACTCAGAGATGTCTTCTGACAGACTCTAGCAATTATTGAGCTATTTGTTCTGTATTTCTGAGTCATTGTACTGTGGTTTGGGTCCTTTTGATACCCAGGTGGATGCCTGCATATTGGGTGCAGAAGCAAAGGTGGAGCTGTTGGAGCTCAGAGGTCCATGCAGGAGGGACTCTGGGGAGTGTGTTAAGCTCAGGATGACAACTGTGGCATCATCTGGTCTTTTGGGTAAGGAATAACTTAGTGCTTCAGCACACCTGCCTCAGATCAGTGCTGAGGTGCTCTTGTACCTGAGCTACAACTCATTCACATAACTTTGTGTTTTGTGATGTCCTGCTGGAACTGTAGCTGTTTTTGCTGAATGAGGCAATAAAGATGGGAGAGATGTCTTTCCCTGATAAGCACTGCTACTGTGCCAGCAGCTTGGTGGGGATGGAGAGTTGAGAGTAGTGTCTGCTGCTGTACAACAATCCATACATACTGTTAGTTTGGGTTTTTTTAGACCACCTCCACTTTCTGTAAGAATCCATGAACATGGGAGCAAAGTGTTAGGCTGCATCACCCCTAAAAGCCCCGCTTTCTTCGAGCTGTTCACTCAGTTGCTGGGCCAGAAAGACTGGTTTTGTTGGTAGCCACCAAAGCAGAGAATTTTCTCATGGCTTCCAGCAGGAGCCCCTCAGTCACAGGCAGGAAGACATTACAGAAAATTAGAGGTGCTTAACCAGAAGGTAACTTCAGTTTCTCTCTTACTTCTCTGAACTTTTGGCTTTCTCTGTCAACGTCACTTGGAGCTGCCCGAGGAGAGGGCAATCTGGCCTTTGTTTTTCTGTTTTCCTGTGGGTTGTTTTCAACGTACTCATTGCTTCTACAGTAGCTATTGCCTTTCTGTCTCTTTTGAAGCAGAGGCAATGCATGGCTGGCAACATTTCTAGACCCTTGGCTGTCAACGATTTTGGAGAGGCTCAAATGACTCGCAGAGATTTTACTGGCACCAAGTACTTCACTGAAGCTGATGTATCTTGGTGCCCAAATGGGGCAAATGATAGAAACCAAATTCAGGAAAGGCAGAGGTGATGCGGGCAGGGAGAGGTGGCCAAGCCCCTGTCATTGCTGCTCTGAGAGAGGCTTGCTGCCCAAGTGAGCATGCAGCCCTCTCACGTGCCTGCAATCCTGGGCATTGCTGACGAGTTTCCCTGCAGTGATGACCTCCTCCTACCCCTCTGTGCTACCACCCTGTGTGGAGGGACTGGAGGGGAGGGAGAGCAGTGTCCTTGGAGATACAGCACCTGTTGAAGGCTTTCCCAGTAAGGAACATGACCTCAGGCTCTGCACAGAGGACGGAGGACTGTGCAGGCAGTGGCAGAGCATTCTTGTCCAGTCAGTCAGACATAGCATCTAGTGATCACTGAACTGGGATTGCTGAATGCCCAGCTGCCTGACGTACCTTAAATCCTCTGGCACTGTCCCAAAGAAATAGGACTCCATTAAGGAGTCCACGTGCTGTGCTGTTCCTCCTTCCCTCCCCATGGAGGCCATAGGACGTCACCTTATCCCATGCTTCAGCAGGAGAATTTGACTATCATCCTTCGCAATGGCCACAGGTAGGACACCAGGACAAGTCCCTTCAGCAGTCTGTGGCTCAGTGGAGATTTGGAGTCATGTGTCTGAGGGAGCCTGTGGGGACTTGTTAGCTGCTGCAGAAGCTGAGAGGGAGAGGCCCCCCTTCTGTGCTGGTTGAAACAGCGAGTGCTCTGGAGAGCAAAATCCTGAGGGTGTTAGAGGCCCTCCCAGCATGGACTAGCTGCAAATCCTCCCTTCTTGATCTCAGCCTGAATCTCTGCCTGGAGAAGCAAAACCCTGATGGATGATTGTGCGGGTGGAGTTGCACCTCAGCCCAGAAGCTGAGCTAAATGGAAACAGCTTTGTTTTCCTAAGGCTGGAGTATCAGCAGAATTCATGTTTATTTAGCAGGGAGTTCCCTTGCCCCTTACCCTCAGGATGGATGACCTGATGCCTTTGACTCTGGGCAGTGTGTGTGGAGGGTCCTGTTGCTGCCACCTGAGAAGGTCCCTTCTGCAGGAGGGCTGTGCATTAATCTGTAACAGTGTCTGTGCAAGGGAGCTGTGCTGCCCGGATAGGATGTATGTGCTGGATGGTGGCTGCCTGCAAAGCAAGGCATCCTTCCTCTTCACAGAAAAGAAGAGATGTCTGGGACCTGCAAAGCATTTTCCCAGTAATGCAGGCAAGGGAAAAGGACATAGCTGTGGTGTAAGGTGCTGAGACACTGTGCAGACAGCTGAGTGCAGCTAAGCTCTTGAGGGCAGGGAGCTTCCTCTGAGAGGGTTCTGTTTAGGCAAGGCAGTTGCTGGGAGTTGCCTGGTGTTTTCAGGACGGGAAAGGGAGAAGGCTGAGTTGCAACATGCCTGGCCCACTGATTTCTGATCTTAGACTCTCCTCTGCAGCACCCTGGAGGAGACATCTCCTCCCTTCCTGATGAGAGGAAGGGCTACATGCAGCCCTTGAGGAGCTGTGGCGAGCGCTTCTGGCCTGGGAACACTGGGAACACTGGGAACCTCATGCCAGCAGGAAAGCTCTGCCAAAATCTCTGTTCTCTCTCCTGGAAGCAAAGGATTAGAACAGCAGGGAGCAAGCAGATGGGAGGATCTTGGGTGTGTGGCAGAGGTTTCTGGATGGAGAAAGTATATTTCGCCCCATTTGAAAATTGTTCTGTTTCATTTGAAAATCCTGTTCTGGTGGTGGTCAAATGTCAAGCATGGTCCTTTGCAAAGGGAAGCGGAGCCCATGGGTGGATACAAAGCTGTCCGCCCTGGGGTGGCCACTTAAAACACAACATTGAGAACTGCGGCTTGGCAAAATCAGCTTGATGAGCTTGTTGTCACTGAGGACTAGCAGATAGAACAAAAAGTTCACTGCAAGGTCACTTGCTTTTTAAAGATGCTGCTCCAAACAGAGGCAGACTTGTCTTAATTGTTAAAGCAGGATCTGGAGCCTCCTGTCTTGCCAGCTTTGAACTTTCCACATTTATGAGAAAAAGGGGAGCTTGCTTACTGCCTTACTTGGGTTGCTGACGAGTGTTCAGGACTGTTTGTCCACCATATGCAAAGCACTGGGAGGAGGTCTATACTAGCTGCATGCCTATTGAATGCATCTTCTGTTCTTCTGCTCACTTGTGACTGTCAGTTCACATTTATGAGTGTTAAAATTTATTAATATCCAAGTATCAGGGAAAATAAAAGCCAGCCCTGGATGAGAAGTGTCTCCCTGTTTAAGTGCATTCCTGTGGTACGGGCTGTGGCAGCTTTCCCACTTCATTTGGTATGGGACCAGCCCAGGAGATCCATAGTGCATGACGTTGAATTCCCAGGGTAAAACACTGGTGCCGGCCTTTCACCACTACTGGGTCTTTATGCTTGTTACTTGAATGGCATATTTTGTCAGTGCAGATAAGCCCTAATTGCAGCTTTCTAAGGTGCTTCCCTTTGGCAATATGGCAAGGTGGCCAAACATTTGCGTTCCTTGATCCAAAGCCAACTTTGAGTAGATATCTGAGGCATTGTTAAAAAATTGAAACTAAAGAGCCAGTGCCAGTCCGGGTGAGAATATGTGAAAAGAAAAATATGTCACTCAGGGCAATGAGATCTCCTTAAGTTCCACATCTCGGTCCCTTTCCTGCTTTGACATAGTCAAAAGTCCTTGGCAAACTGGATGAGAAACCTAAAGGAGAAACTCAAGCTACTCAAGAGGAGTGTAAATGCCATTTTTCTTATACAAAAATACTCCTATTTTTGAGTTACATGATATACCTTCTCTAGTCTGGTACCAGATACAGTTTCTTTATTTTCTAGTGTTTTAAAGCTGTCAGCACCATTCTGGTTTATATGTTTTACGTATTTACTTTCTAGGGGATTGCATACCCTTCAGAGCAGCAGGAGAATAGCTGGCTTTCAGGCCCCTTGTTTAAACTCCAAATATGGTCTTTACATTAGACCTGGTTCTTCTGCACCTCCTTGGGAGCCATTCCTGTAGCTTAGTGCAGCCTTTAGGCAGTTCAAAGGCACTTTTCTTTCTAACTGGAAGAAGAGTGCTGCTACTGTCAGCTTAATCTGACACTTCATGCAAGAGAGCAGAGTGCAGGGCAAATACATTGTACGCGTGGTAGGTAAGGTAGTACAGAAAATCCAGTTTATAGCCTATTTTATATACTATACATATATCATTTGGGACATTTATGACAATACAATTTATATAGCAGTTCTATTAAAAAAAAAAGTTGTTAGAAGAGCACTAAGGCCACATGATCAAATGCTGGGGAGTTTTCCTAATGCCTGAATTAGGATTGTCATCTATCTTGCTTTCAGCTCCCTTGTTCGTGAGGATTACTGCAGTTTCTCATACCTGACTGTGTGTTGCCTTTTTTGGTTTAAACTGGTACTTCAGTAAAATCAAAGCTGTTCTCTTTAGTTACGAGTGTTTCCCATAAATCACCAGTGCTAGCAGGAAACAAGGGATTAATTGAAGCTGATTTGATACAAAAAGTGGTTGAAATGAAGATCTAAAAGTCCCTATATAAAATCTACTTGTTCTCTTTCCCGTTCTTCAGAAGCATCCTGAGAAATGTTGCCCAGAGTGCTTGGTGCTTGGTGGGATTGGTACCCTGCTCTCCACACCATCTCATTTTTTTCTCACCTGTGTGAAGGCTCTCATTTAGGCAGAAACGAAACTTTTAGGCAGGAATTAAAAAGACATTTAGCCTGGAAAAATATTACCTGTTAGAGCTGAAGGAAGAATATCCTCCATGGGAGGAAGAGATCTGGAAGGAGAGGCTGAGATTTTTCAGGGCAGAAGTGAACAGCAAATCAGGCAGTAGAGGGTAATGCATGTGGTTGCATAAGAGGGACTGACAGTGCTTGGGACTTTGGAGGCAAAAGACCCAAGTGACTCAGATGAGTTTTCTTCCTGTGCACCCTGGCGTCCTGCTCTCAGTCAAGGTATTCTTTATTCCCAGAAAAGATCTTGACAAATTGGAAAGAATTCTGAGGGAGGGAGTGAGGGAGCTGAGGGGAATGGTTTACAGACTCACATCTGCAAAACTGAGCCAAGTGTTGGCCTTGGAGGATGAGGAACATACTTGGAGGCTGAGGCTATCAGGATGGGGCAGACTGTATTAGGTTGCCTGTAGCCTTGGCAGAATGGCCATGGTAATTTTTCAATGATAATGGCTTTCTAAAAAGCCATGTGCCAAACTATTCCAGGGATGTAATGACAGGTTGATAATGACACTGGAGCTTTGCCTTCTCCATGACTTCGGAGCTGTGCTATTGCAGAGCTGGAGTCCAGGCGCTGCCAAAGCAGGCACAGCACTCCACATCCCTTCTCAGTGAGGAGTCTGTGAAACCTGTTCCTCCCTGATAGTCCTTGGTGTGGCTACTGAAGGCCGTGTGAGAGAGGTGTAGAGCAGATCTGTGGTCATGGTACTCCTGAGGGCACTGGCTTTGCCATCAGGCATCATGCTTACATGGCCAGGAGTGCTCCTGGTTCCCAGACAGCCACTAGTCTTCCAGCTAGTGAGCAAGTGGAGGGATGGAGCCAGTGCAGAACAGTACAGACTGAAAATCACTGGGATACTCATTCCCTGATCCTCAGCAGGGATGAGACTTCAAGAGTGGATAGCAAAGGTTAAATCCCAACTCAGCTCTCATGGATTGAGTGCTGCAGGTGCAGGAATCCCGTGTGTGGCTGGGGATGGAGTGATGTGAGGAGACCTAACCACTGAGGTAATAGATCCAAAGGCCAGGGCATCCTGCTGGGTGTTTAACCATTATTTTAGCTTAAAATATGTCTTAGATCTCCGGTGTTCCCAGGATGAGTGGGAGACCACCTGCTGTAGATGAAAAGCCTTCACTTCTTCAGATGAGAGCACTACACACATCTCTTCATGTTGTTGCTCTCATGCTGTGTGTGTGTGTGTTAGCCACAAACTCTTCACCCCACTCGCATGCCTGGGATGAGAGAGGCTTTGCCAGCCCTCTCCATGTCCTGTGTAGAGCAGTGGGCAGGCAGCTGGCTCCCCCCGTTCCCAGGGGTGCATGTGGGTGTGAGGATGAATAGGCTAAAGTGTTTTTTCAGGGCTTTGAAGCTGGCAGCCTAGTGATGGGGGTGGGTGTTGCTAGTCAACAAGATGGAAATGAAACTCAAATGTGCTTGTTTCCTCACTGCGTTATGGGGGAGATGAGTGACCTCCCCACAGCCAGTGCTGAGCTTTTCTCTCGCTAATGCCTCTGCAGCGGGTTTCGTTAGACGGCAGCCAGGCCCTCAGCTCGCAGCTGTTGTGTCTTGTGGAAACAGAGGGCCCCTTGAGATGGAGATCTCAGTGTGCTTGTGTGTACAAGCACAGGTTTATATGTTGTCCTCTCCTCTGGCATGGCACTGCCCTAAATACAGATCCTTCCCTGCCAGGAAGGACCCTATCCTGGGGGGCATGGGGAGTAGGAGAGGGGCAGAGGAGGCATTGCTGTGGTTGGTGGGGGGGTTGAAGCCTCAGTTGGGTGGTCACACTGCATGACTGCCAACCCAGCTCTCCGAATATGCCAGCAGGTTATGCCTGGGTTTGTGGTGTTGCGAAGGCTGCAGCCATGGGATGATGTCTACAGTAAGATGGTGGCATTGATGGAGACCTGCATGTGATGGCAGCTGTCAGGATACTTCTGGATGTGTCTCTACTCACTAAGGTGTGAGACTACTTGTGTGACTGCATTTGGCAGCAGTGCTGTGCCTGTTGGTTGTGCTGCTCAACACCAGCCCCTCCATGGAGCAGGGAAGCCAACTGAGGCAGCTTTCTCATTGTTTCAGCCCAGAGGAGTGTGCAGCTGACCACCCCAGGCCAGCCTGGGCGGTTCTGCCAGAGAGGTGGTAGCTTGCCTAGTCTCCCTCACCATCTAAATCCCTGTTTTAGTCTATGGAATGTTCAAGATATGGCCCAAATGTGGCATTTGTAATCAAGTAGCTTGGCATGTTTCCTCTGCTGGCTTCACTTGAAGCTCAGAGCAGTTGCAAGCTGCATTTTTATTTTTCTGAAAGACATTGGCCCGCACTTCAGCTCTGGAGACAAGCAGATTGCAGACAGCTCTTTATTACATTTGGCACTTGGAAATCATGATTCCGGCCATTTTATGGGTCAGCACTAAGGTCTGGTGGATCCAACCATGAGCACAATCTGCAGCTCCTGGTGACCACCTGATGCCATGCCCTTGTGCAGGGCATGTTTCTGCAGCCTTGCTGGGCCAGGCAGGTGCTGTTCCCATGCTTGGAGAGCTGGACTTCTTCCAGGGATTCAGTTACTCACTGCCTAATACATGAGAGAAAAGAAGAGCACTCAGCAGAGTGGCAGGTGGCACGTGTGGCACACATGGCAATGGAAAGGGCATTTACTGTCAGCAAAGAGCTGTGTGGAGGCATGTGAGCAGCCACTTTGGCTAAGGAGCAAATTGGATCCCAAGAGACTGGTTAAAAAGAACCTGTTAGTTGTCTGTGAGCTCAGAGGGGTTCAGTTACATATGTGGTGTTTGCCAACTCCTGAACAGATAAAATTAGAGTTCACAGCCCTCTCCCTCTTTGTTCTCACACAGTATAGGGCAGGCTGGGAGCCAGCTAGGATGGCCCTGCAGCACTGGCACTGCTTTAGGGGCAAGAAGGAGGATGCCAGGGTGGTGATGGTGGAGTCTGAACTTGGTGGCATGGGGCAGACAGCTGGTGACTTTGCTGTCCCAAGGACTTGCACATCTGTTGCTACAGTTTGTAGTGAGAGATTCAGAAAAATCTTGGCTAGCCACTGGCACGTATGTCAAGTGGAGCAGGCAGCTGGAGTTACCACTGCAACATGGCACAGGTGAGAGCCCAAAATAAGAGCCATATGGGCTCTGTGACAGTTTCTCAGTAGTTGTGGTAAGGGATAGGGTGGCACATGGGTGCTAGACTGACATGGCCCTTGGCATGTGCCAGTGGCACTGAGTATGATGTGGGGCAGGGAGCCTGACACATGTTCCTGGCCCTGCAGCCCCACTTTGTGAGTGCTGTTTGTGCCCTCCCACACAAAGGCAAAGGATGTCATCAGTGACACTCTGCCAACAGCAGCTCTAGAGGTCTTGAAGGGGGAGAAAGATTTGGATGACTTGCACCTTGATGTCCCTGTGATGGTCCAGGTGCCTGTGTCTTGTGTCCCATCTTGCATGACATATGGCTGTAGGTGTCTGTGGATCTGGCACAAAGGTGGTCCTTCCTGTGGCCGTCACGGTACATAGATTCTGCTTGGCTCTCCCAAGAAGGTCTTATGCCTGTGGGATGCTGGTAGCTGCTTCTCCTGTGCAGGAGAACTTCCTTTGCCTTTCACCAAACACTGAGGAGTGCAGGCTTCAGATTTCAGGATCTCTCTCATTTAAATGGGAGCTACCATGGCTGAAGACAGTATCAGGAGGGACAGCAGGCAGGTTTCAGTGGTATTTCTGCTGGTCCCGGGGATAATAAACTGAGCCATGATTTATGGACATAATGTGGGTGGGCTTGAAGTCAGGTGCCTTGTATGGTGGTGTTTCCCCCCTCCTCCCAGAGTCTTAACAGAGCTGTCTTCCTTGTCAGCATGTTTATGAGCTAATTGATAATAAACTTCAGTGCTCTCTAAGCAATGCCTCTCCTGTGCTCCGGGGCCTGCGGACTGAGCCATGAATCCTGTCTGCCTGCTGAGGAACCTGTTTAGAGTCCAAGAAAGGGGAAGTTTCTGGTTTGCGGTCAATTTACTGCTTTCCAAGGCTGGCTGCTTCTCTCTCCCCTGTAGACACAGATGCTGGTGTTACGGCTGCCCATTCTTCTTCGATGCTTTAGTGGAAAATCAGCAACTGCTGAGCATTACAAAGGGGGAAGTGAATCACTGATTTTGGTCCCTGTGGCCCCAAGCAGAGAGGGCATCTTGCCAAAGGGACAGGCAGATGGACAAGACAGACACCAAATATATTGTTCAGCATTTAAAATCCAGGGGAGAACCTGCCTGTTGTCCTGGCAGGTTATCAGGGGCTGAGCATGACTCAGTCCCTTGTCCTGGCTGAGCCCTCTCATCTTTGAGATGCACATGCAGGCTGTGGTGTGCAGGAGCTGGGGTGGGCTTACCAGTGCTGCAGTGGCTTCCCTCCGTGGGACTCTGATCCCAGACCCGCAGGCAGCACGTGTCCTTTCTGGGTACCTGGAGGCAGGAGCTGTATCCCAAGCAGTAGGCTGGTTATATTTGGAGAGATGGAGCTTGTTGGGCCCTGGGATGAGAGTTTCTGGACCCTGGGAAGATGGTTTCTTCTCTGAGAGCTGCTTATCTTCAGATTTGTTTTGGCTAGTGCTATTGTTGGCCTTCTGAGAATTGCTCCTTAAGTCTCAATAGTCTCTGTCATCTCTCCCCGATGTTCAGTGTGGCAAAGATTTGTTTCGAGCTGGAAGAGTGAATTCCAATCCTCATCTCTCCAGCCCTTGCCTTGTCTGGGGTTAGTGCCCCTCCCTGCTGACCACACTGCCCAGGACTCACTCTCTCCACAGTGCTTCAAGCCATCCACCCTGCTGTGGTCTGTCAGGCTTTGGCTGGGGAGAGGGCGAGGCAGGCTGGATGAAAAACCAGTAATACTCATGTGGTACTTGGCTCTGCATTTCCTTTACACAAATAGAAAAACCCCACTGTTTCCCAGCTCACTAGCAATCTGGCCAAAGTCAACAGTGGGATGAAGAGCGGCCGATTGAAGCTAAATCCAGGAAAGACTGAGGTGTTGCTGCTGGGGAGAGGGAAGTGCTTTGAAGAGTTTGCCACCTTTGCCTCCAGTTCCAAGGAGGATGCTTGGTGTTAAGTCACTAGGACAACAGTTTGCCCACCTGTATTCCCTCTGGCTTTTGCTTACCCAGAGAACCATGATCATCAGAAGTGATCAGAGATTTGAAAATGCTTTTTCTATACAATGGGTTAGGAAAGCAGTATTGTTTACTGGATACCTTGGCTCAGTGATTTAGACGTGGTTATTGTGATTCTGCATATCTAATCTTGAAATTGCAGGCTTTAAGAAAACCCCTGTGGTTGATTCAGAAAACAGAGATCCTCCTATCCATCTGTGCAGTTGCTGGGAGTCTGCCAGCTCAGTCCTCAGTGGAGTGACAGGAAATCACTCACCTGTTCTGTTCAGATAACAGGCACCTTGTAGATTCATCTGGGACTCGCAGTAGAGCCATGATATCCAGGGCATACAATATTTTTGTACCTTCTCTACCCTCCTATGACTAAAGTAAATATAGAGCAGAGTGCAGGTGGTATCAAAATTCATTGAAAATGAAACATTTACACACAAAAGTGCTGTGGTGATGTGTGGATTCCTTGCTGAATGAAATACATGTGTTATTTGGGTCCTGCAGGGATATGTAGCACTAGAATGTAGGGGACCAGACCTCCCTTAGTTCTCTTGACTTCTAGCATGCATCCTCAGGCTTATAGGGAGTCCAGGTCATTGACCTGCACCTCAGAATAGGGCAGCTAAAAGTGCTTGTTGGATAGTTTTGAACTGTTACAGATGTGGATCAGTCTGTCTGCACAGCTCCCTCCCATCCCAAATCTCTTAATTTTGGTAAGTACCTAATACCTATAGGTATTTCCATGTGAGGGTGACTGAGGCCTCTCAGCCAGTGACCTTTCAGCTGGTAGAAATCAGCAGGATTTCATGCTTCTGGAAGGAGAATGCTGCTCCATGCTTCTGGAAGGAGAATGCTGCTCCTTCTACCTTCCCTCCCATGTTTTCTCCTGGACCATTGCTGCTGTGAGCTCCAGAGGTGGGTGCTACAGGACAGCCCAGAAGGAGAGATGTCCTAGGAGTCTGCATGCTGATTTTGCCCCACAGGCTGTGCCTGACACAGAGAAAGTTGTCAGCAGCTCTGATGGATGAAGAGCAGAGAAACCAGTGGCTTGGCAGGCAGTTGTCTGTATAGGAAGAGACCACTGCCTCTTTGCAGAGATCTGTGCTGGCCATGTGCCTGGCTGAAGGAGTGGAAGTGAGTAATACCATGGTGAGGGAGACTGTAAGACTGAGTGATTATGAGGTCCTGGGACTTTAAGTGCCTGGAACGTAGTGCTTGAAGTGTCAACCTCCTCTGCCTCTTCAGTGCCTCTTCTCAAGCAGGAGGAGAAGAGCAGGCATGGACAGCAGTAACACAAGCTCCACACTCTGCTGATTTGGAGCCACCGCATCTGTTTCCCATCCTCTCTCTTACCTCTAGGGCAGCCACACCAATGAGACAACCTGTGGCAATGCAGATCCCTGGAAACTGGCCAAGCTCTGGCTCTATGTTTATTAAGATCCATCAAATGGATAGGGATTGCTGATGGCTTCTGACTGGATCTGTATTGCTGTGGCGAGCTCAGGTTTATTTCCTGAGACACTTCAAGCAAGCCAGTCCCTGTCTGTCCAGCACGGACTGACTCTGAAGGTTTGAAAGGAAAAACTCTGTTTTGTATTTCCTGACCATGAGCCAGCTGCTTGGCATGACAAATTGAGATGGAAAGATGCCTTTTGCCATTGATTTCTGTAGCCAAGGCTAGAATGGTATTACTCAACTCAGTCCACAAATCCCAGTGCTCATCCGCCTAGAATAGAACCAAATAAACAAACTAATTCAAAGCAAATCTGACCCCCCCACACCTCCTCCCTGCTTCAACTCACACTGGAATGCTTTGCCAATGGCTCCTAAGTAGAATGACTTTTCCTCAAGTATTGCAAACCATGGAGTAATATTCCTACTCTGTTTTTCCTTTGTGAAGTTGGCACTGCCCCTTGTAGTAAGGTCATGTAATCCCTTTTTCTTTGGAACTGAAATGCTAACGATTATTTTATTTAAAGCCCTTCACATGTTGTTGTTTTGGGGTTTTGTGGGTTTTGTTACAAAATTTGGTAACCCTAGGAATGACAAGGGATGTTCCTAAAGCCAAAGGGTGAAATTCCTTCAGGTAGGCAGTGGATAGAGCCCAGCCAAGCTCTCCTACTTGCACATAGCATGCTGCCTTTCTCAAGGGTAGACTTGATGTGCAAATTTTCAAGCAGAAGGGCTGATATTTCCCTGTGTTATGCTACCAGCCACCTTCACCCAGTGACTCTTCAGAACTCAGGGCCAGCACCAAGACACTCTCTGTGGTTCGGGGGAATGCACTTCTTTTTCTCGAGGTGTTTCCATCTCTGCAGTAAAAGACCTTGGAAACCCAGCCATGTTCGCCCAAAAGACTATGCTTGGGATCTCTTACTAGAGATCAGAGAACGAATGTGCCTGAGCATCCAAGGCTTGGTAGCTCTCCCCTGGCCTCCCTAGAGTTCCATATGGCTTTTCCTTTGTCACTAACAAAACTAGCAGTAGCACACCAGATGACAAAGCAGTACATAACAGGCAATCAGAAGTTCCCCTTCTGGCTGCAGGGCTAGATTAGTACCTCAGAAATGTGTGGGCAGGTCATGCCTGGCTGCCCTGGCCTTCTGCGCTAGCTGGTACTTTGCAGAATCTCAGGGGGGCTTCTGAAAGGGAGTGAGGTAGAACTGAAATAAGGTTCACTTCTCTTCAATTATTCTGGCTAGCCTTGCTGGCTACTGAAAAACAAGCGTTATTTGCTGTCCTTGGTTTAGATCTTGATTTTAACAAGAAAACAAATATTTTTGTCAGCACATTCTCCTCTCCTGAGGAGATGGTATCAGGAGTTTGGGAACCCACCACTGAGGTTTTTGCAAAAGGAAGTCAGCTATAGTGCTGCATGTAGGCATGCTTTCTAGCAAGGAATCATTTGGCTTCAGTTTGAAGATGTTGGCTCTTTACACCTGGTGTTTTGTTCCTGTGGAGAAACCTGTGCCCTGTAATCAGAGCACATCTTCATCTTCTTTATCTCAAATTGAGGAGATTGTATACTTTCGGTCTCTTACAGAAAGGCATTTTCACCAGCCCTCCAATTATTTTCTTCATGTTTTTTCCTGTATTCTCTCCATTTTTTGTCACTCCTTAGAAGATGTGACATCAGAGCTAGGATGACGTTATAGCATATATACATCCTACTGTGATGAGGACATGTAGCGAGGCAAAAATACCTCCCTGTTCCTGCAGTGTTTCAGTGTTCTAATGTCAGGGCATTGAACTGACAGTTCATATATAATTGCTTGTCATTAGCCCTGAAATATTTTCAGAATTGCTGTTTTCTAGGATCATCTCCGACTATCTGCAGCTGCTGCCTGCATTCCTTCTTCCTAAAAGTGTAATCCTGCATTTGGCTCTATTAAAATCGCATGTTGCTTGGATGTGTTTACCCTCCACAGAGATCCAAACTGCTCTGTGTGATTGCTCTGTTCTCATCACGATACACCACATTGCAAATTTTTGTGTCAGCAGCACACATTATCAATGTCAATTGTATGTTTATTTCGAAATAAAAATATTTATTTCCAGATGAAATTCTTGAATCGTGCCAGGCCTCATACTGATCACCCTGGAACCCATCTAATTCCCTCCCCAGTGACAACTACTTCTTGTGTTCTGTTACACAGCCAGTTTGTTATTAATTTTGCATGTGCCTGATTGACATCGTACTGCCCTGTTTATTTTTTTATTGAAATAGCATAGGCTCTCAGCTTGTTGGTGTGCATATGTCTAATTCTATCAAATTACGAAAGTGGACTCCTTTGACAAGAGTTGTTCTTCACAGACCTCCTTGACTTGACCTCACTTTGTATTCCTTTTGTTTAGTTCCCAATTGATTGACCTGTGCGTCATCTTTTCCATTGTTCAGGGCTGATTTTGGGCTCGCTGGCTGACAGTTACCTTGTATGTTGTTCTTGACCTGCTTGAATACCAGCACAGCATGAGCTCCCTTTCCATCTCCCCAGATCTTATTGTTATTCCAAGCTATCCAAGGAATGTCTGCAAGGCAGAGCTGCTGTCAGCCAACTCTCATTGAATCATCCAGTCCTGTTTGGTTTAGAAATTTGTGTTCCATGTAGACACTGTAACACATCTCCTGTGCTGACTGTGACAGGGAAGATGGTAAAAACCACAGAAGGGGATAGGCCTCTCTATCCACTCTTTGCCCCAGCCATGTAGTCAGAGGTGGAGGTGTTGGACAGGGTATGCAGAAGAGTTGTCAGTACTGAAGTTCAGTTACAGAGGCATCCAAGGCTGGGACTTTCACAGATGTGGGCAGCCAACCTGTTGTGGCCCTTGGCTGTACTAAGCCTTTTTCCTTGCAGATGAGAGTCAGATGCATTTGTTGAAAAGCAGAGCACCCTCTTGGAGGCTTAGTGCTTCAGTCAGTAAAAGGAAATGGGAGCAAGTGCAGTAGATCAAGATCTTTAACACAAAGAGCTTTGCCTTGTGGTCTACATGGCTTTATAAAGGAGTGTGTATGAAGTGTGACCTTGAGAGCTGGATGGCTTCTCCTAGTCCCCAGAGAGCACCAAAAGCCATAAATGCAGTTAGTGCAGAAAGTCGTAACTGCACTTACAGATTTGAGTTCTTGGTCATTCTCCCTTAGTTGTGACTCTCGTGGGCCAAGTTTTGTGTATTTGCTTGGTCTGGCCTCTTCTCTGACTGTCTTACTGTGCTTTTAGTGCTTGTTTGGGGCTGGGAAGGCAGGTCCTGAAAAAACTTCCACCATAAGAACAAGTGTATTTGGAGCTGCTTATGTTTGCTATGGTCAAGGAAGAGACCTTGGGCGTGATGGGCAGGCAGAGGTTCTTCAAGGCAGCAGAAGCATCCCTGTGGAAGGACAGCCTGATGTGATGGTATAGAGAGGGTGTCTCAGTGAATAGTGTGTCCTGCCAGGCTCAGGACATGGGGCGTAGTTCCTAGAGGGAAACAGTGCCATGGGGATGACTGAAAGCAGGGGAGGAGTGGGATCCTGCTCAGGTAGACAAAGCTCTACGTCCAGGTGGCATCTCAGGCAGCACAGCAGTGAAGGCTGCTCCAAGGTACATTGGTGGACAGGCACTGTGGGTCAGTGCAGTCACTTGTGAGGAATACTGGTTCATTTTTTCTCCTCCACAGGATTCAGAGCAGAATTGGCTCTCCTGTCTCCCCTCAGCACTCAGGGTCATCAAGGACTGTCCGGCGCTACCCACCCAGCAATGGCCAGCTCACCTCTAATGCACTCCCCAATGGGAATGGACATGAGCAGAGCAGCTCTGGCCCACATGCTGTTTCCCAGGAGCACACCTTGTCTACAAAGGGTAAGGCCTCCAGGGCTGCCACTCTTTTGGGGCTTCTTGTTGTGGTGTCATGGGAAAGGGCAACACTTTGACTGGGGATCCCCAGGAAACCATTGACTCCCAGGACTGTGCTGCTCAGTGGGGTGAAAAGGGAAGGTCGGCATGGGCATTGCTAGGCTTGGCAAAGAAAGTGGCCCTACTAAAGGAGGACCTATCAGGGGAGCAAAATGCTGATGGCTTGAGACAGGAGCCAGGGGATATGACAGTTGCATCTCAGAGATGTTGAACATCATTCCGGCACACTGCCCTGAAGGGGAATTGCCTCAGTCTGTAGGAATGGTGTCTCCCAGCTTACTCCTCAGTCTGATCAGCGCTCAAGGTCAGACTGTGCAACCAGTGTCTATTTCTTCCCTTTGGCTGCTGCCTTGATGCCTTCTGACATGAGAAGGGATTAGGCCAGGCTGCTGGGACATGCAGATGCTGAGCCTGAATGCTTTCCCAGCTAGGACAGATGCAAGTTGTCTTCTGCAGCTTGGCTCCCTCCTGAATCCGCAATTCCCCGAGGAGGCACCATGTGGCACCTCAGCCCCTATGAGTAGGGCCATGAACCTACAACATGGTTGAAGCTGTAATCGGAAATTGGCGAGTGAAACAGGGAGTGGGGTGAGGACAGCAAGGGCAGCACATGACTGTCTCATCAGGGTGGGATGGAAGGCCCTGGTGTCAAGCCAGCTGGTTACACAATAGTTCTGTCTGTTGACCATTTTCCACAAGACCCCAAGAGCTCTAAGTGTGATCTCTCATCGTATCTAGTGTTAGGATGGTGAGGGACCAGAAGAGAACCACAGATAACTCAGGAGGTCAGGGGACACTTGTAGGGAGACAATGGTTTTCTTAAGACCTGATGCTCTCTTTTATGGATGCCAGTGTGCTCATGTGGGAAGACTTCCAGAGGTTTAGGAGCAGCCAGTCTTCCGACTGCTGATGTGGCTGGAGAGGGAATATTGCTTAAAGCAGAAAAACTCCCTTTATGATGAAGTTAGTACATGTGTGTCCCTTCACACTGTTATGCCACTCCAACTGGGCAGGCAGAGCATGCTGCTTGCCATTGTTCATGTGCTGACAAACTCTTACCGATGCTGGAGCAAAAAACACGCTGGAGTGAGCAAGGGCCAAGGAGAGACAGAATCACAGAATCACAGAATCAGCGGGGTTGGAAAAGACCTTTAAGACCACTGAGTCCAACCTATAACCTAACACCACCTTGTCAACTAGGCCATGGCACTAAGTGCCACATCTAGTCTTTCCTTAAACACCTCCAGGGATGGTGACTCTACCACCTTGGGGAGGGACAGACCCCTCTTTGCTCTGGGAATGCTTTGGAGCTTGAGCTGTGAATTACAGCTCCCCTGGCCTGAAGATGCTGTTTCCACTTAGCACTCTTTTTCTTTCATAGGGGCCAACCTGACAGAGAAGATTAGGAAGATAAAAATTGTCTTCACACCCACCATCTGCAAACAGACGTGCCAGAGTGGGCGCTGCTACAACAGCTGTGAGAAGGGAGACACCACCACTCTCTATAGCCAAGGGGGGCATGACCACGATCCCAAATCTGGCTTCCGCATCTGTAAGCACCCCTATGGCCTCCACCTACTTTCTTGCCTGCTTACCCACTCTACCCTTCCTGCTTTTCCTGACTTTACAGACTAAGGGCTTGGGCTGCTATAGGGAGGGGAAGTGATGGCTTCTCTCAGAGTCTTGGAAGATGTCTTCTGGGGTCTTTGGGGCTTACTTCCTCTCTGGGGGAGGAAGATGGACTTTGCCTCATTGCTCTCTTTCCTGGGCAAGCAACTCCGGTTTCCATCTCACCCTGGGTAGAGGGGATGTATGTGTTTGAGTCAGGCCTGCAGCCAAGCCTCACCACCCCCTTCTTCTCAGAGCCAGCTCTCTGCTTTCGTTGGCATCCAGTCTTGGGGCTGATTTTCATCACCTAATTTCCTCCTGTTCTCCCCTTTCACTCACATGGCAGCCAGGAGAGCTGGCTGCAGGTTGCAAACTGTTCTTATAAACAGGGCTTGCTGAAACCACTGCTTGCCTTTCAGAGCCACTGGGATTGCTCATCAAGTCACTGGGATATCCGGCTGTGGTGTGGGTTGGTCACATTGTCTTGGAGCCAGCTGGTGGGAGCAACATGCTGGACTTGTTGGGACTTGTCCTCTGAGTGCCTCTGTATCACTCAAATTCTTCTAACACTGAGAGAATGAAAAGTCTTGCTCTTGTGGACACTGATGGAGGATTGTGTTCACAGCAATTTCTGCCTAGGTCCCAGTCCAAAAATGTGTCTCCTCCCCCAAAACTGGATGCTAGTCTTGAGCAAATGAACTTGAAACAGGATGGGTGTTCATCCCCTGGGATGAACCTGACAAGCCATCCAGAAATGTGGAGCAGCAGTGTCTTGTCCCACGCTGAAATGAGTCAGGATAATCTGTCAAGGAATCCCATGCGTTGCTGGAGTGTAGTTCACACTGAGATGCTCTGGTTGCTCCAAGCATCTGGTGAGGTCAGAAAAGACATGATTTTGGTTTCATCTGTGGATGCTTTTTCTGAGCCTGTGCAGATGAATTGCTCCTGATTCTTTTGTCCCACTCCATACTTCTCCCACTTGAACTGCTGGCAGGGCCAGGGCTGGATGTGAGACAGGCTCTGAGGATGTGGCTCTCTGCCTGTTCTCTCCGTCTGCCTCTCCCACCCTGCTGAGTTCCCTTCTGGGCTAGGAGTAAAAACCTTGCCAAGTGGGGAGGGGGCACTGCAGAAGTGAAGAAATTGGGCAGACTTGGCTACACATGGCTGCCATAACTCCTGACCCACTCCAAGAAATCCTGCTGTGTCAGCAACACCACCTTGGCAGCCCCCCAGGACAGGGGTGCCCCAGCCTGGCTGTGGCCGCAGAGCCCAAGGGAGGGTTCATCCATCTTCAACCCATGACTCCAGTTGTGAACAGAGCTTGGGGAAGATGGTGTTGCCCAGCAGGGAGCCGAGCCTGCCTCCAGGCTGCAAGTGCTGACCCCAGCCCGTGCTGGGCTTGATCCTTGGGACATGATGGGGTTAGTGCTGTCCAGGTCCAGCTGCCTGGCGTCCCCCAGCTGCCCTTGGCTAGAGCCAGTGTCTCAGTTTCTCCTCTAAGCAGACCTCTCTTTGCCTTGCAGACTTCTGTCAGATTCCCTGCCTGAATGGAGGGCGCTGTGTGGGCCGGGATGAATGCTGGTGCCCCTCCAACTCCACGGGGAAGTTTTGCCACCTGCCAGCAGCCTCTCTGGAAAAGAAGCAAGGAGGAAGAGGCCCAAAGACCGCAGCTGGCAGCTCCGTGAGACACTCCACATATACCCTGCCCTTGTCCAACCAGCTGGGTGAGCATGGCCAGTGGCTCCAGACCCCACATTTTACTCCTACTTGTGTGCTCCTTTTAACAGGCCTGAGGAGGCCGCTACCTCCTTATGCTTGCTGTTTCAGGCCAGGTTGTTAGAAAGGAGGTTTCCCTAGTTTCTTGTGAAGGTTTTGGTAGGTTTGTCCTGTTTTTGGGCCAGAGGAATATATTCTCTTAGATGAAGTCTTCTTCTAGATTTCCTGGTGGCCTCAGTCTACCTCTCCTCCCTTGTGACTTTGCTCATGATGATACTCTTTGGATGCCAAATTGTTGCCAGATTGTCACAAATGTGGTGTAAACTCATCTTCCAGCTTCCCTAAACCCTTCTCTGGTGAATGTCCACATCAACCACCCTCCAGAAGCCACTGTGCAAATTCACCAGGTGGCCAGGGTACGGGGTGATGCGGAGGTGTCGGAGGAAAACAGTGTGGAGGCGGTCCTGGTGCCTCAGCTGGCTGCTGTGCCCTGGTACACCTATGCCCATGGGAATGGCAACAGCATTGCCACTGAGAGCGGACAGCAACAGCAGAGAGCCCCGGGGCTGCTGGGGAGGTGCTTTCGGGAGGCTCTCCATGGGCAGGTAAGAGGTCATCTATTGAGCGCTGGAGTATTTCTTGTTCTGGGGTAGGGAAGCATTGGCTTTCAGGGTGTGGGGTTGGCTTTATGCTGTGAAGCTGTTCAACATCAACCTGGGCATCATGCAGGTGCCATGGGCACAGGCAGCAATGTGTTACTATTTGGGAAGAAAAAAATTCCTTGCTTTGATCCAACAGAGAGACCTCACTGCCTTGCCCTGACCAGGCTGCACCCTGGGGCACCACAGCCCAGACTTGATGGCTTTCACACACAGTCTGGTTTTAAAAGGGTGCCCTATTTATAGCAACATTTACAGCCACACTCCGCAATTATTGTAGGAAACGTATAAAACATAGGAAAATTCCTTTCCCTCTCAGACGATAAATGGAAGTCTGATTTCCATGGAACGATGCCTTCCTGGAGAGCTCGACTGGGTCTTGGGAAGCAAATGCACGTGAGGGACTTTCTCACCCCTGTCCCACAGTCATCGTAATTTCTTATTTTGTCTTTCCCCATATGTTTCTCTTGCGTCACTGGAAAAGCATTGGAGGTTTCTGGCACCCACATGAACACCTGTGAGCTCCCCCAGAGCAGTTCGTGCTCAGAGAGACCCCCAGCCTGGCAGTCTGGGACTCAGCCCTGTCCCCACTGCTCCCCAGCCTTTTTGGGGCGGGCAGCTCCCCATTCCCATCCCATCCTTCAGTCACTCCCATCCAAGTCGTTTCTAGCAGGAAATATTCTTAGCCATTGTCTAGTGCGAAAATAAATGAAATCAGAACCTGGGGCTGGAAAAGCCCTGCTTCTCTGTGGGGGGATGGCAGCGCTGTGACCATAGGAGCAGAGGATAATGATGTATGGAGATGCTTATGGATGCCTGGAGAGGCTGTAAGAGATGCTCTGGGGGCAGCAGGGGGTACCCTTGCTATGCTCACACCTCACCCAGCTGGGGTGATGCCGTGCCTGGGAGAGGGTGAGGAGTTCGGCGGGGAGCGCCTTCCTCTCCCCGCGCAGCCACAGCCGAGCCGATCGGTATGCGAGTGCTGGGCAGGCGGCCACGCGTGCCTGGCCAGGGGCCAGCTCCAGCCTGTGGGCCCAGCAGCTCAGCTCTAATGGGGAAGCCTGTCATCCAGAGGGCCTTGCCGAGAGTCGGGGGGAAGAGAGACTCATTCAGCGGAGGAAAGAGCCTTACTACAAGCTCCCCACCGGGCTGGAGTGGTGCACCCATTTCACAGGCTAATCAGCCAGGCAAGGGGCTGATTCTGGGGCTTTGCCAGGTGGTTTCATCTCTGGTTCATCTCTGCTCTGTTTGATGGCCCCTTCCCCTCTGAAGGGTACAGTCAAGGGAGGTTCTGTCTGCAGAACGTTTTACTATCTTAATCTACATCCCCGGTCCTGCTGTGGACCAGTGGGGAGCTGTGCCAAGAGGGCTGTGCCAGCCTCTGACCCCAGACAGTTGTTCCTCGTGCTGGCTCTGCTGCTACTGGACCAGCTGGGCACATGTTTCCTCTGCATCCCACAGAAGCCTGATCTGCTCCTCTCTCTGCAGTGCACCAACCCTCTGCCAGGGCTAACAAAGCTGGAGGACTGCTGTGGCAGCGTGGGGCTTTTTTGGGGTGTGGACCAGTGCCTGGCCTGTCCCCCCCGGCCAGGTGAGTACTGCCACTGGCCAGGAGCCAGAACAGTGTGAGAGACAGCCTGCACCCTTGACGAGCAAAAATGATTTGACTGCCTCGTGTAGCTGAGGCAAGGAGCAGAGCTGTGGGTCGTGACACATGGCTCTCCTTGGCCCAAGGTCCTCGGGATGGGCAGCATGTCCCAGGTGAGTGCAGGGTCATGCCAGCTGCTGTCCCACCCCCCCAGGGAACAGTGCTCTGGGTTGGGTGCTGGGCCCAGGCTTATGTGGTCAGCAGTTCCCACCATGCTAGCCCCATGCAGAGGGAGAAACAAGAAAAAAGCAGCTGTGATTTTAGGAGGTGCAGTTCTAGGTTGGAGGAGGAGGCTGCAGACTTAGCCCTATAGAGTTACGGGCTTGCTCTGGGCCCAACACGAGTTTGGCAGGGGCTCTGGAAATAACACTACATCAAACAATTGGCAGGAGCACACCCAGGGTCTGTTCCAGGGGCATGGGCGTCCAGCTCTGTTTCTGCTGCACTTGGGAGCTGGACAGACTGATCTAGCAGGAGATGGGGATTCCTCAGCTGCTCTACTCGGGGTGCTTAATGATGAGCATGGCGCCTCGCACCACGGCCCTATCCTGTGTTGCGGTGGAGAGGCCATGCAGGTGGACTCCTGGCTGGAGGGGAGGCAGTTCCATGGGCACAGTGGCTCCAGCATCCAGTGCTGACTGGGTGTGGTGCAGGGCAAGGTGCACTCATCTAGTGGAATGTGGGCAGGGAGCTACTCACCTCTTCCCTGCCTGCCTGCCTGCCCCCATTCATTGCTGCCTGACTGCTCAATCACATCCCTTCACTGGATCAAAGAACTAAAGAAAACAGACCCCATGGTTCAGGAGACTTGAACTCCTGAATAGAGTGTAGGTATCCAAGGTGGCAGGTTTTGCAAGCAAGTGTGGTGTTGGTGACTTCTAGCTCTGCCTGGAGGTTTTCCTGCTCGCTTACACGCACATTCCCAAGAGCTGATTTTGCGTCTCATTATCCTCCCTCAATTCGATTCCTCCTCAGCCAGGGGTAGGGCTGACTGGAGCCAAATTCCGTGCAATCATAGACGAGGCTGTCAGCATCCTGGAAGCCAGTCCAGATCTTGGGAGCTCCGATTGCTGTCGTCTTCTCAAGCTGCATGGCTGTGCTGTGGCCTCGGCCATGCTACTGCTTGCCTGCCCTCATCCATGTGCCAGCCCCAAAGACGTCTTGGGCATATGTGGTGTGGGGGTGACCCTGGGGTCTGCAGGTTCAGTACAGACAAGGAAATGGCCCACACAGGCCTCAGCCCCTCTTCTTTGTCCCTGACCTTCACAACCCCAGTCATGGCTTTCTCTTCCCCATCCCACAGCAGTCTCCCTGTTTCTCACCCATCTTTCTGTGATCCCTCCATTAGAAAGCAGGGGGGCTGCTTAATACTTCAGTTAGGCTGCAGATTGCTGCAAAAACTTTACACCTTCTTTCTCCTTCTTCATGCCAGGATGCAAGGTGATTGCAGAGAATGCAGCCAGAGCTGCAGCAGTGATTTGCTCTGTTGGACTTAGAGCTTGAGAATGTATCTAATCACAGTTTTCTAAGATGTGAAAACAGACACAAAATACTCCCATGTGCTCCGTGCAGTCAGCCAGCCAGTAGAGCAAATGCACTCAAGAAATGACTCCTAGCTGCCAGCAGGTTCCACAGCTCACAGCTCAACACATGCCCTGTGTCTCAGCAGCAGTTGCAACTCAAGGCAAGTTGTCAGTGCTGGTCTTCACTGAGTGGACAGATGCTTGTCTGGCTTTGTTTTGAGATTAATTCCAGGGATATATGGAAAATGTATCCCTGTGGGTCTTTTGTATTCCTGTGCCACAAGAAATTCCCTCTGGCTTTGGGCAACAAAGTTTCTTCTTGGAGACTTAATGGCTCTTGGGATTTTGGCAGTAATTCAGGCTAGTTGAAGGAGCCGTTTTCATCCTGTTCAATGGTATGCAAGTATCTTCCTGCTTTGGCTACCTCTGGTGCAAGGAGCTGTAAGGCAGACACATGATGGAGGCAGCCTAAGAGAGCCCAGTTGTTGTGGAATGAGAAGCCCAGGTGGATGGCATGCCTTTCTCTGGCATGTTGTCTTCACACACAAGATATCTGACCCCAGAGCGGAGTCAGGGAAACAGTCCTTTCTCAGTGACCTTACTTCTTTAACAGATCTGCAAAGCACTGTGACCTCTCATTGCCTTGTGCCTTGTCTGCCAGGGTCTCCAGTTCCATGCCAGTGTGAAGGCATTGTTCCACATACTTCCTGCCTGTAGACCACATCCCACACTCATTCTTTCTGCCTTCTGGTCTTGCTGGCCTGTGTTGTGCTCACTCAAAGTCACTGGGCTGTAGTTCAGTGATCTGGTGTCTCGTGCACAGAGATAACATGTTCAGTGTATGTTTCCAGCTTTCTTCTTAACACTGTGATCTTCAGAGAGAACTCCTTGCTCTCATGTGTCCCGGGGAAGCATGCACCAGAGCAGACTTGACAGCATTGGGAATTTAATTCCAGCAACTAGAGACAGAAATGGCAGAAGCTAGTTCAGTGTAAACACTTACAAACGTACAGAAGTGCAGCCAGGCAAGAGCTAGACAAATGGGGAACTTGTTTGGATTGACTGTCTGCCCGAGACACTGATTGTTAGTAGAGTCTGGATACGTCCGGATGTCTCCATCGTCTGCAGCTTTCATGTTTGGTACATGTTTGTGTGCGGAAAGACATCAGAGAAGAAGAATAGGAGGCAAGCATCTGTCTGAGCAAACTTAGCATGACCAATCCTCACTATTTTTTATGTTTTGCTCAGCATCAGAAAAGCCAAGGCACTCAAATGCTTTGTCTGCATCCTAATGAGACCATGTTAAAAGCTGAGTTCAAAATTAAGGGCTGACCTGGCCAAGAGTCTCTGTAGTGAGTGTTACTTTAGTCTTAGAGATTTCCTTAAGCTGTGCTCGGGCTATGTGGTTTGCTGCTGGGGCGCTGTACATTGTTAAGCCTCTTCAGAGAAGTGGGCACAGAGATGGGTGTTCAAGCAGGCTACAGTAGAAGTTCCTGGGAGCTGCTGTTGCTCATGCAAGTGAGAACTAAAGATAGGACCCCCATGATGTGTCAGAGGCAGCCCTGGGAGAGAGGGGAGAGCCGAGAGCTTGCTCCATGAGCTGTTGGAGCAAAGGCTCTTTGTTGCCTGACTCATGAAAGAAAGAGATGAGCCAGAGGCAGGGCCCTGGAGGGTGGCAGGACACCTGCATGCTGTTATGCGGCTGCAATCCTTCAGCTCTGGCCAGAATTTGGTGGATTAAATGTGTTGTGTTGCAAGATGGATAAATCAGATGGAGACATTCAATGACTCTCCTGGGGCTTTAGTACTTGGAGGAAGCAACGGAGCACACACTGAAAGACTAGAACAGAAGGGTAGGGGTAGGTAGCTGGAAAGTAAAACCTGGAGAAGACTGATGGTAGGAAGAGGGAATTGGAGGCTGATGAAGCAGCTGAAGTAGAGACACTAGGATGTGGCTGAAAGGGAGCTCAGGGACCAGCACGGTAGTTGAGCGGTGCTGGTGAGGAACCTGCACTGAAGCAATGTCCTGTGGCAAGCTCAGGATGTGGGGCTAGTAGGAGGTACACTGCTGGGCAGAGCTACTCCCACTTACCTGCCAGACCATGTGTTATTTTGGGGGATACGGTGGTCTGTGGAAAGAACGTGTTGGAACACTGTTAAGAGGTGGTCTGTGGAGATTAAAACCAATGAGACTGGAGCTACAGGTCAACACAGACCCCATGGCAGGTGTGGATTTGGATACTGGTTTTCCCAAAGCCGTCGCCCTTCTCAGGCACATAGTGATAAAGGATACTGGTAGCTGAGAGTTCTATCCAAAGGGGGTCACAGACCTGCTCTTCCACCTCTTCCTCATCTGGAACCATTCCAGAAGCATTCCAGGAGAACAGCCGTATCAGTGGACACCATCTCCAGTACTGCCAGAAGCTACAAGTCTCACCCTTCTGTGCAATTTGGCAGACTTTCTGGGTGCAGGAGTAAACCTGCATTTTCCAGGTCCGGAGTTTTCAGTGCCCCCTGTCCCTTATTTCCAGCTACAGTCAGCCTGAGCATGCGCTGGGCTGTGCACCCACTCATTGTGCTCACTGCAGATCTTCCTGGGCTGCTTTCTCTCCTCGTATGGGTTTTAACTGCATTAAGAAACAAGTCTTTGAAGGCTATTGTTTTGTTTTTATTCCCACTCCCCGTGTTTTTTCAAGTTTTTTGTCCTAGAGAAAAGTCTGAATTTCACTGGAAAGTTGGATCTTGTAATGTCTGGCTTGGCATCCGCAGCACTCCCCTAACAGACCTCCCACTGTGAGAGGGGTGGCAGCTCACCCATGGAGCCATCATCGTCAGAAATGCCGAGTGGCTCTGCAAGCCTCACACCCCGCTGCGCTGTGCCTGCAGGCATTGAAACAGCCACAGCAAGCCCCTCGAAAATCAACCCCCTGGTCTGCTCCTGTGAACAGATGGAATAGGATACAGGAAAAAAAACGCTGGATATATGGGAAGGAGGCTATGGAGGCCACTGTTACCATGTGCCACAGTGAGTCTGTGCAGAACAGTACAGAAAGGCTGGAGGTGGGGAAAGAAGCGGAAATCTCTGCAAGGTTGTGCCAGTACCACAGAAAGTAATGCTTAACCTGGGAAAGCACAGCATTTTCAGGGCTGCTTTGTTCTGCATAGTGCTTGTTTTGCTCATCATTCACGTACAGCATTGTCGTATCAGCAGACAGCAGCACAGTGTTACAAAACTGGGGGTTTTTAGGTACAAGGTATCTTGTCGCAGTTGGAAGAAACCTTGGGAGCAGAATGAGGATCTCTGCTGAAACACCCAATGGCAAAAAGGAATTATCAGAGTCTTTTTCCTTCAAGCATCTTTTTTGCCTTGAAGGTCTTAACTGATCATGAATACAGCCAGAGGACTTAGTTTTGTATCACATATGTAGCACTGGTGCATGCCCTTGACAGACCTGGACAGAAGGATTTGTGTCTTTCCCTCTTGTCCATTCTGCCTTATCCCCATTCGGCTTATCCTCCTAGCCTTATCCTTATGTCCATTTGGCTTATCCCCATAGCCACAGCCTACTTCTTGATGTGGCACCTCTAATACATCTCTGGAGGCTGCTGTGAGGTCCAAGCTGCTCTGCTCTTCTGCCAGTGAGCTCAGCAGCTCAACTCCTCTTTGCAATGGAGGCTGATCTTCTCTACTTCACACTAAACCAGGCTGAGGCTTGACTGAGTCCACCACCCCCATTTATCCAGGTGTCATGAGACCATTCACTCTGGCTCCTTTCACCTCCCAGGTGCTGGAAAACCTAGGACTACCAGAGGCACCACAGATACCCTCAAGGTTTCTCAGTGAGTTGATGTCTTTAGTATGGTAGATGGAAAGAGTCAAAATAAATGGGCTAGCTTTAGGAAATGGGCATTTCCTCACTTTTCATCTGACCACAGGCTTGCTTCTTCGCCTTTTAACAGACTGATATTGTATGGACTAATGTAATGTATTATCTCATCCAACAAACATTGCCTCATTCACACCCTTGTGGCTACCACCGCTAGAAGTTTTCCACTTCTCCACCACCCTGAGCTTCTCCAGACAGTGTTTGGGGAGCCAGGGCCATTGGGTAAAATCTCTTCTCCTGGGAAATGATGAAAAATTAGCCTAATTGCTTAAAGATCATCCTGCTAGGCTCCAAAATCCCTCCCCCCAATTTCCATGTGTTCATTTCCTTTCATATTATGCTCTACTTGAGTGTTTTTCTAGCTGGGGACAAAGGTGCTGGTGGGAGTCCTGGGCTGTGGCTGCTTCACACTCACCTCCTTTCTGAGCCTGTGAGCTTATTGCACACTTGCTCCTTTGTATGAGCCCAGCCCTGACAGGGATGCCTGGTGCCTGCAGAGCTTGCAAAGAGCTAGAGGAAGCAATGAGGAGAGCCAGGAGGGACTCCTAATGTGCAGCTACCTGGTGACCGCTTTGGTTTGGCACAGCATCTGCAGGGCTGAAGTGCCCAGGAGGCAAGGCTCTGAAATCACACTCTTGAATCAGGAACCAGGGCTCCCTACCCTCAGCAAGCCTGAAATCCATCTGCCTGACATATGCAACTCAGCTGCTCCATCCCTAGCCTGAGGCTCTGGGAGAACCCTTCCTGGATAGAATGTAGACAGACAGACACAGGAGACTGGGGCCTCTTCAGCTCTGGATGCTGACAGACTGCTGCCCTCTCTGATCATTAGATCAGCTTTTTCCCTTTGGTGGCTTCCAGAGGAATAGCCTCCTACCAGCTGCATGAGAGAAGGCTGGATGCTGATCCCCTTTGCAGGAAACCTAGGTGTCCTAGGCTGTTTTTTTCAGGGAGTTTTGGCCACCTCTGTTGTAGTTCGGCAACATCTGAGCTTGTGGAAGGATACAGTCCTCTACTCAAGAAACCAAGCACAAAGCTGAGAGTTAATAGCTTATATCCTCCTGCAGCCACACACTGTCTTCCCTTGTGGACAGGTCCTGGCAGAAAGAGAGCAGCCTCCATCCAATACTTCAAAAATGTCTTGGTTCCCTTTGGTACAGAGAGATCTGCTCACATTACATTACAGTTATTCTTGCCAGGGAACTTGGGTTTCTTTGCAGAGTTAAGACATTTGTCCGTAGCTTCACAAGTGATTTGCTGAAGTAGTGAGCTGGTTTCTGCAAACTGGAGTTTTATAAGTGCTAGGGTGGCACAGACCTGCCCACCACTGGCATTTTCTGCCTTGCCCTCTCCCCAGCAGCATCTGGCAGAGGGATGCTGCAGAATCTGTTTCTCCACAAAGGCTCTTCAGAGGGGAAGCATGGCTCTGACACGTCATCACTGTTTGATCTCCAGCATACTTGGCTTCCACTCAGAGGGCTTGCACATAACAATGGTGCTTCATTTGAGTGTCTGTTATCATATTGTGCTGAGGCTGACAGATGCTTACAAGCAGAGTTAATGCCTGTCGGCAGCCCCGAGCCCACAAACTATGGTGTAGGAGGACCTGAAATCCCACCAGGGTACTGAGCCAGGAGCCCATAAATCAGAGGTTTTTTTACCTTCCCGGAAGGCTGGAAAGGTACCCAGTGATTCCCAGCATCACCAGTAGCTCCTTTGTCCCTAACATCCAGATATTTGTTAGCACCTCCTGCCTACAATTCATGACTAAACTGTTGAAGGAGGTAAATAGATTTTTTTGTCTTTGTCATTCATTCAGCCGCTGAGGATCAATGTGCACATGGAAAACCCTGTAGCTTCATTTAATATACCTAAGAAAACCACGTTTTCTATTCTCCTTCCTGGTACAGGCTGGTAATGACATGTTCTCCTGTCTTATTTCCTAAGTGCCTTTATCCTAGGAGGCTGGTCTCTAACTTCTGCCTTTCAAGAGCTGTCCTAGAATGGCTTTAAATTGCATTATAGAGTTCAAGTGTTCAGGACAAAGAGTTATGGACATGTCTGCTCTCTGCCCCCAGAATGTGTTCTTAAACTTCGCAGGCTTTCTTTCTGATCTTAAACTTTGCAGGCTCATGCCAAGCATCTCCTGCTGTAAGGATGGTCTCAATTTGTCCCTGGTTCTTGCAAGCTGCAATGTGTTAGGAATCTGCCAGACCCTCGAGATGACTACTGCCATGGCGGGCTTTCCATGTATGACACCAGGGAGTGAGCTACTGATGCCAGGCAGGAGGAATTAAGAATGGTTGGAATATGGCTGGGCAGTTACTTAGCTCTTTCATGCACTCCTTTGTTCCCATGAAAAAGATCCAGAAAATTAAGAAGAAACCCCGCCCTGGGAAAATCCCAACCTTAAGCGAAGTACCCTTCATCCTACCCCACCCCATGCTTACTCACTTTCCAACCCATTCACTCTTAGATTCCCTGTCCCTTGCTCTGAAATACAGTGCCTAAATTTGACTTCCTAGGAATTTATGGGCCACATTTTACTTGCCTTTAAAAATTTTGGAGAGGTTTAATTGTGCGTGTTATAGAACATTTTGAAACCCACAAAACTATTTTAAGCAGAAATCTGAATTTTTCTTTGATGAGAGGGATTGGGGCAGGAAATCACACAGAGTATAAAAAGAAATGTAATAAAAAGGGCCCGAGCTGTTATTTCAGCAGCTTGTCAAGGACCTCAGCCATTCCTTTCACTCTGATCCCCCTTGTCATGTCCCACCTGGCTATCCCAACTGACCTAGAAGGAGTTAAAGTGACACAGTGATACATATGAGGCACAGGCAGCACCTCTGGGTCACCAGGCTGGCACTTGCCAAGACACAGAAGACACTGCATGGATAATGTGGCTGCTCCTACCTTTCCCTCTGCCCTGGGATTCATTAGAAGCCCATCCAAGGCAGGCCTCGGGACCCTTTCCCCTTTGGAAGGAGGGCAGAGAGCAGGGAGGACACTGGTGGCTGGCTCTCCTGCCAGTGTCCCACACTGTTTGCTTTTTTTCCCAGCACACCCTGTGATTGAGAATGGACAGGTGGAGTGTCCCCAGGGATACAAAAGGCTGAACCGGAGCCACTGCCAAGGTAAGGATGCTGCTTTCATCTGTCTCTCCTTCACACATCCACTGTCAGAGTTGCAATTACCTACACGAAATACATTTATCTAACTCCCTGGTAAAGATCTGCAAAGAACATGACATAAAAATCTCCATGCTTTCATCAAGAATGGAAGAAAATCAGGTAACACAGGACTACATGACTCAGCTGTCAAGCACAGTGAGCACGTAGTTGGGCCAGTACAAGAAAACTCCCCTGTTAAGTCCTACTGTCCTAGTAAGGACCTGTGCTAAGTGTGAGTGTAAAAACATTTCTTCCATGGTCTGAAGCAACAGAAATTCTGTTGCCTAAAAATATCTGTGAAGGTTATCAGCTTGTTCATTTGTTCATTTACAAGTGGGAAAGTGCCAAGCGATGTCTTCTGTTCTGACTGTGTCACTTGTTCATGCTGCTAGGCTCCCCTGCCTGCCCCATGCTGCCGGGATCGATCCATTTCTCACTTCCGTGGTCCCTCACTTCCATATGAGGAAGGCACCATCTCTCCCCTTTTCTATCTGGTTCATGTTTATTTGGCATTTCTTGGACCTACATCACTTGTGTTTTTCCGTGCTCTGACTAAAGAGGAATTTTATTGTTCCCTTCTTGTGACTCATGATAAGCTGAGAGGTGTCACCTCGCAGATGCAGCAGGGAGCAAACCCAGGGCTGGCAATCCAATGACTCATCTCTTTTAGTTGGGACTTTCCACCATGCTTACTTAATTAATGATTCAACCTCCCCACACTGTCCTGAGGGAGAACTTTCAACAACACAACTACTATTCTGTTTGGTGCTCAGATCTCATCCCTTATGTGGCCACAGACAGTGCTATGATTGTGAGCAGCTACCCAGAGACATCAAATAGGACTTAGAGGAACAGAGCAGCTGGAGGGACTCATGTCAGAAAGCAGAGACCTGCAGTGCCTGCTCTGGATTTGTGTCCCATGTGGATCAGGGAGGAGCAGAGGGAGATGACAGTGTGGGTTTGGCTAGGAAGATGTTTTTGCACAGGAAAAGCATGTGCTTCTGGATGCTCCTTTTTAGGCTAGACTGGAGAAGTTCTGTTCTTCAGACACGACTGCTTCAAGGTGCTATTCCCATCTCTACTGTTGCAGTGGAATGTGTGTCAGGAATCCTAGCACCTCTCTTTAGGGCTCAGAGTGAGCAATTTGGTGGACAGATGTAGGAGAGGCTACATGGGGCCTTCTTTTGCCTGCCCAGGTAGGAGGGGAGAATGCCTGGCTTTGCAGGCTATTGTTAAAGCACTGTGATTGGAGGAGGACCCTGGCAGAAGCCCACTTTCCTCTGTTCAGTATGGACAGAAAGGGTTGTCTCTGGTGCCTTCCAGCAGAGGAACAAATGGTTCACCTTTGCAGGATCTCCTTTACTTTCCTTACTGCATCCTATTGAGCAGAACAAGGCTGGAAGGAGTCTGAGTTAAGAGTGCCTGTCAGACGCAGCCAGGGATCCTCCCAGTGCTGCTGGGACTAGCAGGAAGGACGGCACTGGAAGAGATAATTTGGTTGCTAAACATGAGGAAAAGAGGTCTTGGAGGCTCAGGGATAGGGAGGTGTGCATGCAGAGCAGTCACTGCACGTGACACACACTGAAAGCCCTAGGAGACACCATATACATATTTGGTGTCTGATGCTGACCTGAGTCCTTTCTGCTGACCAAGCACTGGGGTAAAGCAGCCTGCACCTTTCCACCACAGGCTGCCTTACTCAGTGTGGCTGTTTCTGGGGAGCACTGGCAGACTTGTGTGGGGTGGGAAGAAGCAGCTGAGGCAGCATATGGATCTCAGTTTGTGATCCCTGAGGCCTCTTCTTGTGGGCTAGTCCTAGCCCTGGCATGCTGCAGGGGGTAGGAGTGTGTAGCTCTGAGTGTACCTGCCTGCTTCTATTCCCAGTGGGGACTTCCACTGTGGCTGACAGCAGAAGAGAGGGCGTTGGGATGAGGCCTGGATGTGGCCCTGTTTTAAATTAGGCGTATAAAGCCTAGCCCTTGGTGCTTGTTTGTTTTGTGTTCTCATTACTCTAATCCCTTCAATTCCTTTGTTCATGTGGAGACAAACACTTTGTCCAGTTGGTCTGTCAGAATGACATAACACTGACCGTGCTGTGGAGTGACAGGGATGAGCCATGAGGCTCCTCCAGAGAGCCCTAATGTGTTTTCTGAGTGGGGCTCCCAGCATATTTGGGGTTGGTCATTGGTTGTTCTCATGAACTCTGTCCTGTGATTGGTACAGAGCAGGAAACATTACATTGTGCAGCCAAATCCTACTCCTCCCTGGCCTGCTGCAGATCCCTGTAGCATTGGTACCTCTAACTGACTTAACTTCTGGCCTGGTCTTCATGGCCCTTGTATGTCTCAACTGTGTGTGGAGCAGGTGGTGGGATGAATGAGGGAGTTTAAGAGCACAGAACTGAGAAGGACCTCTAGGTCATTAGGTCTGAACTTCAGCTGTCATTGCTGGCTATGTGTCTCACAAGACAGCCCCCTCCACCATGCAGCAATGCTTTGGCTCTGAGGAATAAGGTAGTGCTGGGAAAGCTGTTCCTGAGTCTTTGACCCCATCCATCTTGAAGCAGTCCCTAGAGCAACACTGGGTGTTCTGAAGGCACTTGAGGTCTCACCAGGGTCATGTACACTGGCGTTGGGACTGCCCTGTGTCTTTGGCCTAGCATCGTGTTGGCATTTATTGGTCTTGGCAGCTCTGAGCTGTCCTGTGAGCAGTGAGTGGGCCCAGGTCCCTCTCACTGACAGCTTCCACTTCTTAGCTTGCAGTATGTGTTCCTGTGGTTTGTCTCAGGGTGGTGCTGAGGTTGCTCCCAGTCCTGCAGCTCTGTGTCTCATCCAGCTCTTCCTGCACTGCGTGTGCCTCCTGACACAGCACATTTCATCAGCATTCTGACTTTTCTGGGCCAAGCTCTTTAGTGAAGATAGAAAGCGACGTTATTCCATGAGGACAGCTGCTCCTCACTCTCCATCTGAAAACTGCCCTCAGTTCCCCTTAATGCACTTTTTGCCAATCTCTGTCTTCTCTGGCTTAGCTCATACAGTCTTACATGGTGCTGTAGGAAAGCCTTTACTGCAGGCCAAATGGATGAGCCCAATGGTGTTTCCCTAGGATAAACCCAGCTTCCTTCCCAAAGACTGTATCTGATGAGTACTGAGTCAGGGGCAGAGGCAGGACTTGAGGCAGGGCTTGAACATGGTGACTTCCCACTTGCTCACCCTGTTCTTAGAAGAAGGCATGGTGAGCCACAGCCTGGCCCACCCCCCTCTGCCTCTGGATGGGATCTGTCAGTGCGTTCCCTGCATGCTGGCACTGAGTTTCTCAACAAGCACCCTCCATGGATGATAGCTCTATGCAAGCAGTACCAGGAATCGGGAGAAAGGACAGGACTCGCCATTCCTGGCTCGCCAACAACCATGACAGTAGTGACCCTGACAGAGCGGCTCACCATAGGGGCCACATCTGTTTTCCACAAGGACCACAAAGCAGAGCAGTCATCCACAAGCCATCCTGCAGCTGCAGCAAGCAAGCTCTGCAGATGTGGGACTACTGTAACCACAGAGGTCCCCACCATGCTGCTTGGTGTAGAGACTGCCTCAGACACCAGCCCAGCTGAGACCCCTTTGGTTTGCAGCACCTGAATGGGAGGCACTGGGTAGGGAGTTTAGTTCACCCTCAGTTTCCTCACATCTCACAAGGTTCTCTTCTCTCCACAGATATCAACGAGTGCTTGATGCAGGGCCTCTGCAAAGATGCCGAGTGTGTGAACACTCGTGGCAGCTTCCGTTGTACCTGCAAGCCTGGAACCATGCTAGACCCATCCCGTAGCCATTGCATCTGTAAGTGCTCGCGGGAACCCCCCAGTCTGGGGAGGGACCTGAGCAGGACCCCATGGCTGAATGGAGGCTGCAGTGTGCTTCACATCTCCTTCGACTGTACCTGAGTTGGGCTGTTCTGCACTTGTGTGCGGAATGGGTCCCAATCATGCATTATCATTCTCCGTGGACATTGCATGGTCCCTGCAGAGGCTGAAGGGAATGTGCATGTGGTGTGGCAGCAGAGGACACAGCCCCCTGGGATGAGAGAACTCCCACATGAGCTGGATTTTCTTGGGGACGACACTGGTGGGGGAGAGGCCCAATGTTCTGGAGAGAAGACAGGGCAGCCCTCGGGCAGGCTGGGAGGCACAGCCAGAGAAAGAGCCAAGGGGGAGAGCTGACTGTCCCCTGTTCTCTCTTCGGAGAGCTCAGGGCACCTCTGGCACTGACACGGCTGTTGTGTTTCAGCGGACAAAGCGGTGTCGATGGAGCAGGGGCTGTGTTACCGCTCGGCAGCCGGAGGCGTGTGCACCTTCCCCCTCTCGCACCGCATCACCCAGCAGATCTGCTGCTGCAGCCGCGTCGGCAAGGGATGGGGGGACAAGTGCGAGGAGTGCCCCATGCCCGGCTCAGGTGAGATGTGCCCGCTTCAGCTTTGTTCTGGTTAGACTGGGGTTTGGGTTTGCCTGAACACAGACAGCTGCAGGACCCAGAGGTAAGCAGTGCAAATGCTGTCATGTGAGATGGGTACAGAACCCAGGAAGCAGACCTGGATAGTAGTGGGAAGATGGAGAAGTCCCTGATGGGAAACCACTCTGTACTAGAGGGAGAACATAGCCTGTGCCTGGCTTTATTCAACAGCCTTTTTCTCTTGTACATCTTTTGCTGGGAAGAAAGCTAGGTGAGACTGAGTTTGAGTATCTCAGCATGGGGTTGAGTGGAAGGGAAAGCACAAAAATCCTCAGGGACTGGAAAAATGTTCAGGTGGTTTGTGCAGAGTATCTTGAGTGATGTGCAGAGTGCTCAGTGCTGAGGTACTCCAGGTTCGCTTTTATCTACTCCCTTGCTCAGCTTGGTCCTTCCTGTGGCATGATCTCTTTCTAGCAGTACTGACCATGGGAAGGGATTTCATTATGGGGGTCTGGAAATGCCTGTGAGAAACCCACCCTGCTCTGTGAGCACATTCCTTCTGCTTGAAGCATCCACCCACTGCAGCCCAGATGTGTTTCTGTAAGAACTTAACCCTTAGAAATTACAGAAAATTATAGGATCGAGAAAACTGGCACCTGCATTCACATACATGCCTGCGCATCTTCACTCCGTTATTCCACTGTCCCACTATCATGTCTGGGTGTGGTAAGCCAAGTGATCTCTCCACCAGCCTCCAACCTCTGCTTTCTAAAGTTTTGATTTGATTTTCCTTCACAGAGGCTTTCAAGGAAATTTGCCCAGCAGGACATGGCTACACCTACTCCAGCTCTGATATCCGACTGTCAATGAGGAAGGCAGAGACAGAAGAGCTGCCCCTCAGCTTAGAAGAGCAAGGGGAGAACAGCAACTGGACTTTGGACTGGACGGCGAGGAGACAGCAACTGCAGGACAGCCTGCGTGGCAGCATCCTGGAGGCGCTCCCCTACCCTGGCACCTCCACAAGACAGGGTAGTGTGGGGTCTACTGCTTAAAAGCTGCTCCATCTGGGCCCCTAGCAAGGGTGGAAAACGTCTCAGGTCCTGCCATATACCAGGGATGGACCTCTGGCTGAAAAGGGCTCCCTACATCTGTCTGACTATAGTGTTCCTGAGGCATGAGGTGCTAGGTCTTCAAGTCTTTGGAGAGAAGGTTGTGTTTCAGGCTTCTGCAACTGCATCTTTGCAGTTGGTGCTGACTGGCCAGGCTGCCTCCATCAGGACTTCAGGCCTGCATGGCAAGCCTAGCACTCCAGTCCTTGGGCTTTTGTCCAGCCCAGCTGGAGGGCAGTGTGACCAACTGCTTGTGCCAGCACTTGCTGGAGCAGAAGTTCCTGGGGTCTTCATAGTGCCAGGAGACCAGGTGTGTTGGCTTTGGGAACAAGCTCTTGCAGAGAGGTGTGAGGGACTGAATGGCAGTGTCTTAGTGGTGGGATGAAGTTAGGGCAGTCAGGGTTTGATGAGGATGCCTGTCTGTGTTCTCTCTACTCACCATGCACTGTTTCCCTTTCCAGGTGAAATTTCTTCCGCTGTGCAGGTGAGTAAGGTTTGTCTTGCTACAGCTCAGCATCCATGGTAGCTTGATGGGCTGGAAGGGGGACGTCATACAAATTAACTAAAAGAGGGGAGATTTCGATTAGATGTTAGGAAGAAAGTCTTTACTGTGAGGGTGGTGAGACACTGGAACAGATTGCCCAGAGAAGTTTTGGATGCCCCAGGCCTGGAAGTTTTCAAGACCAAATTGGATGGGGCTTTGAACAACCTGGTCTAGTAGAAGATGTCACTGCCCATGGCAGGCCAGGTGGAACTAGATGATCTTTAAGGTCCCTTCCAACCCAAAACTTTCTATTATTCTATTCCTGCTTACACTCTTTTACTGTTCAGCCAGGCAGGTATGTGAGTTATGGCTCCAGCTGTGTCTACACTGGATCTCACAGGGATTGAAGCTCTAGACAGGAGCGATTATCCATGATGAACTCAGTCCTAAAGAGCAAAAGGGTGAATTACAGCAAGGATCTATCCCACTATTAAAGGACACCAAGGAGAATTTTGCTTTGAAATTCTGGCAAATGCTGCATATTTGAGTTTGCTCTGCTTTCATTAACTTCGGTGAATATCAGCTGTACTTAACAGCTGAGGTGTGGGCACTCACTGTCAGCCTGCCCTGGCTGTAGGGCTGATGGGCAGCAGGAAAAGAGGAACTGCTGTAGTCACCTTTGGGCGTGCTTCTCTAATGGAGCCCAGTGTCCTGCTCAAGCCTATCTCACAGCCAGCTCTCTTTGTGTTGAGGTGGGTGCAGCAGAAGCACCACTGGAGCAGTCAGGGCAGGGGTCTCCAACACTGGCTGTGTGAATTCACTCTGTCTGATGGAAGCAGCCCAAGGACTAATTCTCTGCTAGGCTCTCCTAGGGCTTTGTTTCTTTATTGTGAGTCTCACTTGAAAAATGTGTGCCTCTTGATCCCTGCTGTCAGAGGTTCGGCCATATCTCTCCTGAGTATCTCTGTTCCCTCTTGCTATATCAGCTCATCCCTCAGACATACTTGCAGCACCTCTGAGGGAAGGGACAGCACTGCCATTGTCACTGCCTCATAAACATGAGGTGACTTGGCTCAAGTACATGTGAAAAATCTCAAGACAGGGTAGAAATTTAAACCAAAGCTTCATAACGTGTAGTCTGGGACTTACACTGTTCAGCTGCCTGTTTTCTTCATCCATTGTGGAAAGCTCCATGGAGCAGAGACTCAGCACTCCGGTTGTGCTCCGACATTTCCTTTGGCAGCCATAGGTTTGCCAGGAGGGGATGCTGAGAAAGAGCTTCTACCACAAAGCAGCTTTCTTGTAGGTAGCACTCTTGAGGCAAGTCAAAGGAGCAGCTGTCCTCAGCCCTGCAGAGCCTCTGGTGACAGTGGCAGTATTTACCATGCCTGGATGACCTTCCTGGCCACCTTGAGGAGGTGCCTGCCTGGTAGCAGTGCCCTGGTCTCACCTGCACAGTGTGCTGGCACGGTCCCTCTGTGAGCGGCCCCCGCGGCATGGCCTGTAGATATGTTTTGCCCAGGATGATGTGCTCAGGACCGAGTGGCCCTGCCAAATGCACCCAGCTGGGGCAGCTTCTCCTCCTAGGATGGTGGTCTTGGGGAGAAATAGGAGCCAGGAGGTGGCTGGGAAAATGTCTCAGGGGTGCTGCATCCCAGTTCCATGCACAAGAATTCTATGTTTCTGTCCCTCAGGGCACTGCTGATGCCACTGCAGAGCCTGCCATGCGCAGAGGTGAGTGCTAGGCTGGCGGGAAGGCAGGGTGTTTGTGGGGAAGAGAACAGGGCAGTGAGGAAAGTGGGGAGACTGGGAGCTGCTTTCTCTGCCTGGCAGCCCCCAGTGCTGGGCAGGGCAGGCTCCTGGCTGGGCTGGCTGTGGGGCAGCATGGAGGACCCTTATCACACTGGGTGGCTGATGGGGGTCTGTAGGAATGTGGGGAGGTAAAGGTGAAGCTGTGTTTAAATAATAAGATGATAGAGTTGCTGCAACCACCCTGCAGCCCCTTCCCATGTTCTCTTTTGGTGCTGTGGTTGCCAGGACAGCCAGCACAGGTAAACATTGGGCAGGCACCTCTACCTGGGATCAGGTAGCTTGACTTACCTCTCTTCTTCCACAGCAGAGAAAGAGGAGTTCTGGCATGGTCCTCGCCAGCCTGGCCCCACTACCACCTGGGATGCTGCTGGTCCAACACAGGTGCCAGCAGGTGTGTGTGTGTCCACCGCTCTTGGGGATTTCCCGCCTCTCTTTGCCTGGTACTACAGCAAAATTATGTCCTAAGCTCTGCCCAGGGGCTCTCTCCCTTAACCAGTCTGTTTGTCTGCCCACCTGCCTCCCTTGACTTCCCAAAGAAAAGTCGCTGCCGTGCCACTCTTGTCCCAGCCTGGGCCCAGCTGCTGCCAGCCAGGGACACCTGGCCAGCCGTGGGGAGTCACAAGAGCGAACCTGTATGGAGAACAAAGTGCTCGTATCTCTGCGTCCTTCCCTGCCTGCAGCTCCCTTGCCCGGCGCAGCAGTGGCTGCCGGGCGGGGGGAATCACGCACCCGGTGGCGTTGGCCCTGTGCCCCTCCCGAGGCGGGAGCTGACTCATCGGGAGGGGGGAGCGCCGGAGGAGGCATGTGGCTCCCGGGGCGGCTTGTTTACTGCGCCGGAAACAAGGGTACTGTTGTTCCAGGGTTGCTTAAGTGTCTGGGAGTGTGGCCCCTGCCCCGCGCCGGGGGCTGGAGCACCTTGGGGAGCAGGCCTGGCGGAGGCACCTTGCTGAGGAATGCATTTTCCTCAATAGCCTTTTGTTTGGGGCTGGGCTGCCCCCCACTCCCCTCGGCTGGCTCTAGGCCGAGGAGTGTGTGGTGCCTCGCTGCCCCTTCAGTGCTGCCTGTGCTCGGCTGAGCAGGGTGGTGCAGGGCGGGGGGGCCGTGCCATCACCCCAAAAGGAACCCCATCACAGGTGTCAGGCTCTGCTGCCAGTTCTATTTCAAGGCATGGGGCTGCAGTGCAGGTGAGCAATATAGGGCACTGGGGTATCCAAGCTCAGGCCAGAGGAGTCCGAGGAGGTGGCGGGGTCTGTGTGTCCTTCCTGCTGCCCCGTGGCTGCAGGCCGCCTGAAGAAGGAGAGGAGCAGGCTCAGCATCACTCTCCAAGAAGGGAAAAAACAGCAGGGGACACAAAGCAGACACTAGATTTCATGCACCCTTTGGTGCTGCTCCCAACCCTGTGCTCTCTCCTCGCAGGGGTCAGTGGCTGTGCCTCCTCACCCCTTTCTTGCGGAGCTGGTGCTTGTGTTCTCACCCCAGAGGGATACAGCTGCTTGTGCCACCCTGGTTACACCTTGGACCCCAGCCACCTCCACTGCATTGGTAGGTTGGCAATTGATGGTTAGACTGCTCGGCCCTGCGGGCCTCAAGAGCCCATTCAGGCCTTCAGGCCGTTGTGGGAAGGTTTTCTGGCAGCTCTGCTGAGGCCCTGCCCACCTGCTGCACGGCGGGGCTGGCAGGGGGTGCAGGCAGCTGCAGGTGGTGACTACCGGTCTTCCTTCCCGGCCTGGCCGTAGATGAAGATGAGTGTCTTAAAGACCCTTGTGCTGGAAAAGGTCGCTGCATCAATAGTGTGGGCTCCTATTTCTGCCTCTGCTACTCTGGGTACACCCTGGCTGTCTCGACAGGCAAGCAGAGCTGTGAGGGTAAGTAGTGTTCACCCAGCACAGGGCTGCCGTCTCTCCAGGACCGCCTTGTTCCCTCCCCCTCACGATCTCTCATAATGTGCGCATACACATGCACTCATGCACACACATGTACACCTGCACACCCTCCCTTCCCACAGGCCTCCCCATGGACAGCTTGATCCATGGGGATCACTCTCTCCTGCTTGCTCAGGGATGATCTGGGCAGGAGTCTGTGGTGCCAGCCCTGATCACTGCTTCATGGCAAGGGGATGCTAGGGCAGATGGGGGATAAAGAGCCCCAGCACAGGTCCCTTGGGTAGAGCCAGCTGCAGGTGGAGCAGATCCTTTCCTGCACCCAGCCTTCCTGACACTGGTGGAGGAAGACTCAGGACTCTCTCCCTGTGTGTTGGCAGACCGAGATGAATGTGAGCAGCCTTCTATCTGCCGAGGACAGCGATGCATCAACACACCCGGCTCCTACCACTGCCAGTGCAAGGAGGGCTTTACCATGGGCCTCAGAGGACAGTGTGAAGGTGAAGCTTGCTGCTCCCAGTTTCCCTGCCCCTCCAGTCCACCCTGTGCATGGCTGAACACCTCCTTTTCTCATCACTCTGTGTCTCCTCCTGTAAGGGAGGTAGGACACCCCCACATTTGTCTGCCCTGTGCCCTCCCCAAGGACTGCCTGTCCTTTCCTTTGACTGCAGGAGGAGCAGGCTTTCCTGGGCAGAGGGAATGGAATTCTCCCAAGATTCTCTCCGACCTCTCCATGGAGTTCCCCAATGACCACCCATTCCAGTTTCCCATTATGGGAGGACATGCCTATATATTTTCATGCCATCTTGGCTCTGTTACAAAATTGTCATGCCAGCAGGTAGACTGCAGGGAGAGCAGGCTGCAGAGACTCAGGCCACCCATCCCCACTTGCATGGGAATGCATCCCATTCACATGGCAAGACCTGGGCCCTTCAGAGCTTGTGAACATATGATGTGCCTGATCAAAGATTCCCCTTTCTCAGTAGCTCATCCTCATCACAGAGTGGGAGGTTATTTTAGGAGGCAGTACAGGAAATAGGACATGCACAAAATGCTGCTTCCCCCACATGGCCTCCAGAAAACACTTGCCTTAAGAACAACTGAGCTGGAGGTTGCATCCTAATCACAGTTATGAAAAGCCCTGATGAGACAGCCCTCCACAGATGTTCTCTGATCCCCTTCTCTGCCCATGCACATTCCTGGCCTTGGCAACATCCTGCAGCACTGAGTTTCACTGCTGCCTTATGTCAGCCCTCAGATGTGGGTGTAGTATCCTGAGGGATAGGTGGGGCCATAAGAAGTTTTGTCTAAGCCCCAGCAAACTCATCTCAAGTCCTATTGGGTATCACCGTGCCCTGAAGGGAAACTCTGAGGATCCAGCTAGAGAGGATACATTGGAGGTTGCTGCACTGTTTACCTTTGGGAGCCTGAAAGAACGTGTTTCTTGGCAGATGTCAACGAGTGCGTGGATCCCAGCTCTTGCCCCAGTGGGAGATGTGTCAATACACTAGGATCCTACAAGTGTGTCAGCTGTGGGGTTGGCTACCGGCCCAGGAACGGGAGATGTATTGGTGAGAAATTTGGGCTGCCTCTGGGCAGCACCCTTACCCCCCACGGCAGCGCTCCCTGTAAGCCTCAGAAGGAGCAGGGGCACAGGCAGCATCCTTCCCCTGCAGGCAGCCAGCTTGTTTGGCCAGGGCATATTGCACTCGTAGCTTGTGTGGAGGGACTGCCCTAAGCACCCTCCCATGCCATGTTGCCTTCTGCTGTATCACACAGATGTGGATGAGTGTCTTATGGAGGGGACTTGTGCTCATGGAGTGTGTGTCAACCTGGATGGCTCCTTCCGCTGTTCCTGCTACCGGGGCTACGAGGTGGCACCTGACGGGAAGAGCTGTCAAGGTACTAGGGAGCCACGAGTCCAGACACTCTGAAGTGCCACACACTCAGTCCAGAGGTTTCCCTAGGCTCTCCCTGAGCATTTGGCTCTGCCTGAGTCCTGGCCAGCTTGCTGGCTGGTTCCCCCAGCACATGTGCCCCTGGTCACGGTTGCTCTGCATTTTTTCCGCTTATGCTGCTCTCCCTCATGTGTTTATGCAGACATCGATGAATGCACAGCCCAGGCTGCCTGTCCCTCCGGACTCTGCCTCAATACTGAGGGCTCCTATTCCTGCATGTCTTGTGGCACTGGCTATGCTGTCTCCAGAGATGGCAGCATGTGTGAAGGTATCACTTCCCCAGGAACAGAGGAGTGGGTGCTGGAGGAAGTAAGGGAAGAGCCATAGCCATAGCTGGGTTACTGGTGGGGCAGGAGGACTTCTTTAGCCTCAGGATCCTTTTCCAGCTCTTTAGCTTCCTGTTCAGCAGAGAGCATGGAAGGCTGTGAGCAGATGTCACTTGGAGCAGCATGAAGGTGATTTTGCTCACATAGGAAGTGGGTGGGGGGAAGGACTTACGGACTAGAGATGATCTAGGAGATGCTGACAAAGGCCAGAGGAGTACAGGAGGCCTGGAAACTTTGGCAGAGTTGTGTGCCCTTTAGTTCAGAACTGTGTGCCTGGGAGCATATCCTTCAAATGTAGGTCTTCAACAGAAGGAGAAACCTTGGGTCCACAGCCCATGGGAGAGACTGTGGGCACCCAGGTTTCATCGTTTTTCCCCAGCCCCTAATGTAACTTGGACATGTTTAAAAGGGAAAGCTTAGATCAAGGGCTCTGCTGTGCCAGGTATGCTGGCAGAGAGTTAACAGCAGCATCAACTGGTGTTGGTTGCAGTGATGAGACATGAGAGTGCTCAGTCCCAGCTTTACAGCTCAACTGCCCCAGCACAAGCAGGAAAACTCCCTCTCTGATGGCTGACTGTGGGGGATATCCTGGGCTTGAGATGGCTTGATGCAAATTCCCTGTTTGGAGCAAGGGAAGGGAAAGGGTAGAGCTGGCAAAGGTATTTGTTTAAAGAATGGCCACGTGCTGAGAATTTATCTCTGGAGCACTGAAGAGCTCTGCAGCCTGCACGTAGCTGGCAAATGGAAGATCTTGCCTTTGATGTGACTCTCAGAAGGATCCCCCTGTATGGGGGCCTCTGGGGGGGAGGAGAGGGAAGTTTTCCTCCCTTAAGTCTCCTCTGTTTTGATATCTGAGAAAGCCAGTGTGAAATGAACTTTTTTTCCATTTGATTTTTGGGTGTGATGGAAGAGTTGTGGTTTGATGCCTTACATCTGCCCTCCGCTTTTCCCAGGACTCCACATGAGCTGCCCCATCTCAGCCACCTTGCCCCAGCCATTTCATGAGGGCATCTTATCAGGGTTCGATACTGTTTGGGTCACACTGACCTGATGGCAGGATGGCATGTTCCTCCCTGCCTTGGCTGGTGGCCTTGTCTGTGGATTGAAGTTTCATATTTGAAAAATGATAAGAGTTTTGTGATAGTTTTTTGTAAATAAACTAGGCTTTGGTTCCTCTCCAGAAGGATTCAATAATACTGCTAGTTGCAACCCTTTGAGCCTGAAAAGCTGGGAATCCTGCCCTGAGGCCATAGGGAGTGATACTCTTTGTGCCTGAGGCATGCTCAGTGCTCTGCAAAGGCGAAAATGTTCCTCCCTACCTTCAGGAGCTGCCAGTCTCAGGGCTTTACCTCCTGTCAGTGCAGTGTTCTCCAGTGCTTGCCCCTACCTCAAGGGCTGCAGGCAGTCTGCTGGTATCTCGCAGCCCTCTATACAAGGGAAGATATCCCTTTCTCCTCTGCTGTGAGCAGAATCGTCAGAGTGCCAGCAGATTCTGGCCCAGGCCTGGGAGAGTTGGGTGAGAGAAGGTTTGTGGAGAGCTCTGCAGTTGGGTAAGAGTTGTTGTAGGCCCCTGGACAGCTCTTCCATGAGAAGGACATTGTAGGCAAGTCTGGCAAATGGGAAGGCACAGCCTCCAAAGGTAGGGCTGGTGCTGCATTGCTTTCCTGAGGTTTGCTCTAGTGCAGTTGGCTGAAGAGAGGATTTGTCAGCAACTGTGACTCTGGACTGGCCTCTTGGTGGTTGTACCCAGAGCAGAGTTCTGCTGGAGGTGGACACCGGAGTTAGCAGTGTCCCTGTGCTCACAGAATCACAGAATGTCCAAAGTTGGGGGGCGCCTCTGGAGGTCATCTCATACAACCCAATGCTCAAGCAGAGCCACCAAGAGTTGTCTGCCCGGGACTACATCCAGGTAGTTTTTCAGTATCTCCAAGAAGGGAGACTCCACAGTGTCTTTGGGCAACCTAGGCCAGTGCTCTGCCACTGTCACAGTAAGAGAGTGTTCAGGCAGAACCTCCTGTATTTCAGTTTGTGCCCCTTGCCTCTGGTCCTGTAACTGGGTACCACAGACTTGGTGCTGGGATAGTGTTTTGCTGGTCCCTGTGATGGAAGGGAGTGAAGAGTCTGGGCTGAATCTGCACACCCTGGTAACAAGGAGTCTCTGCCCTCTTCTCACTGTGACGGGATGGTCTGGGAGGGTAGCTCAAACCCACTTTGCAGACCAACAGCTGGGTGATGCTTCTCTGGATGGGGATCTTCCCCAGTGGTGGCAAGAGCTGGGGTCTCACTTTGTGCTGTGCTCTTCCTCTTGGCAGATGTGGATGAGTGTGAGGACCCTGCAGTTCAGTGCCTGGGGGGAGAGTGCAGAAACACACCGGGCTCCTATGAGTGCCACTGCCAGACTGGCTTTGAGCTCATCAATGGCACCGTGTGTCAAGGTACGAACCCCATCCATGCAGCCTGCTGGGTCCAGTACATACTGGATCCTCATCTTTCTCAGCAGGGAGGATGCTGGTGCCAAGGCAAGTGATGCCACCATGCATGGCACATCCATAAGGCTGTAGTCACATTCAGGCTCACCATGGACAGGGAAGATCTCTGTTTCCATGACAAGAAAACCTAGGGCCAGGAGTCCTTCGAGGGCTGCCTGTAAGAGACTGGGAACAGGGAATCCATGTGGCTTTGGTGAAGGATGTACCCCAGGGCTGGATGCATGGTCCTGATTCTGCTCCCTCTGCAGATGTGAATGAGTGCCTGAACAGTGAGATCTGTAGTCCCAATGGCGAATGTCTCAACAGTCATGGATCCTACTTCTGCATTTGTGCTTCTGGCTTCTCAAATGTGGCTGGTGGAGTCAGCTGCCAAGGTGAGTTGGAGGGTGGCAGGGACAGACCTTAGGTCCTGCCCTCTGCTTCCTGCCCTGCTCTGAGATCCAGGCTGATGTTTTTGTCTTGATTTCACAGATGTGGATGAATGTGCAGACAAGTCCCTGTGCTCGCAAGGCCAGTGTCTGAACACGGAAGGCTCCTACAGGTGTCTATGTGAAAATGGATTCAAACACTCCCAGGAGACTGATGATTGCGTGGGTGAGAGCTCATTGCTGGGGAGAACAGCCTCCCAGAATTTGAGGGGACAAATGAAGCCAGTGCAGGGGGGAGGGCAGTTTCTCCCAGCACTCAAAGTTGCTGGTGACTTGTAAGGAGGACTAGCACTGGTTCAAGGCCTCTGGCCAACTTAAGTGGACCTAGGTGCTGCATTGAACAAGTAGGGTCTCCATCTGACCATCATCATCCTCTTGCTCTCCTCCCTGCAGACGTGGATGAGTGTAAAGAATATGGGGGTGCCATCTGTGGCACATGGCGGTGCCAGAACAGCCTGGGCTCCTACCGTTGTATCATGGGCTGCCAGCCTGGCTTCCACTGGACCCCCTTGGGTGACTGCATTGGTGAGTACAGCCCTGGGTCTCCCTGTCCTTCTCCCTGGTAGGAACAGGGTGGCTGTGGCACATCTCTGTCAGAGGCGCTGGGGAGAAGGAGGAGGAGGAGGAGGAGGAGGAAATGTGTGGCTGGTGGAGAGGCAGATAATGCTGAGAGTTTGTTTTCTTGGCTGCGCTGCCTGCTTGCGTCTAGACTTCTCTCTTCCTGGCATCTGGAACAGACACCGCATTGTGCTGCTTTCTGCTTGGGAAGAGTCCTGGGCAGGTTACAGCCATTCCAGGCTTGGGGCTGGACTGCAGCTCCCTGTAAGCTGTGCTTGCTGCCGCCAGTGCCAGTCAAGCGCCTGGCAGGCCTAGATGAAGGGAAAGGCTGCTGGTACTGGAGCATGCTGGGCTGGGAAGTCTGGGTTTGAAGCCCAGGCTCCAGCAAAGAGGAAAGAGCAAAGGGGTTTTTGCAGTTTTTGAGGCTCCCCCCGGCTCAGGGAAGGTTGCAGCAGGGAGGAGCTGCTGCCAGCCACTAGGCTCTGGGCTGCACTAAGACTCGGCCTTAGCATGTGGGGCTGCTCCTGGCGTTGGGAACCGTGGACTGTGGACATGTAGCTGCTCTGACTGCTCCAAGAAAACTTCCATGCAGCAGTTGGAGGGGAGCAGGATGCAGACAGGAGGACTGTAAACCTGCCCTCTGTAAGCAGAGAACCTAGCTGTGATTGTCCAACCCCATAGCACTAAAGCACTTGGAGAAGGACTAGGTCAAGAAGAATGGAGCACGAGGGTATCATCCTACGTATGTCTGCACTTGCCCGACACACTTCAGTTGCATGCTTGTATCTCCTGCCAATTTGACCCTGTAGGCTCTGTGTTCCTTTACACCTCTGCAGGAAACTGCTACCCTCAGTCACCCCTGCCAGTCACCTCCCATGCTTCCCATCAATTTCCCATTCCCACCCTGCCCCTATTGCTCTATTCACACAGCCTCTTTGCGGCTCTGAGTGTTGCAGGAAGCTTCTCTTAACATGCACACTCATAGCAAGGTGAGTGACAGGAGCAGCCAGACCCAGTCCCTGGAGCAGCCAGACCTAGTCCCTCATATCAAGGGAATGCCTGCCCCAGCCCCAGATCTTGGGGTCAGAGCAGAAGGGTCTGAGTAGGGGTGTCCATTGGGAGAAGTGGGGTCTAGGACAATTCCTGTTCTCGGCTTTCCTGCAGACATTGATGAATGTGCCAATGAGACGTTGTGCGGGAGCCACGGCTTCTGCGAGAACTCAGATGGCTCCTTCCGCTGCCTCTGTGACCGTGGCTATGAGAGCTCACCCTCCGGGCACTACTGTATTGGTGAGTCTGCCAGGACCACTCTGCCAGTCAGTAAAGGAGAGCCATTGGCAGATGCCAGGCTGGCATCCCTGCTGTGTGATGGCTCCCAGACCACAGACAGGGATTGCAGTCATGCACTGAGAATTACACATATGGACAGGGCAGCTCATGGAGTCAAAACTCCTCCCCTTATCACAGCAGATCTTTGGGATTGTAAAGGACCAGGCTCTGAAAAAGTGAGTGTTTCCCAGTGAACTCTTTTCTGTCCAGGTGGAAAGGAGGGATCCTTGGGGGTTGGAGGCACTGAAGGTGCTAGAGAGGTGTTTTAATGGGTGCCTGTAGAGAACAGGCAGGGTGTATTATAAGGAATAACATTTTCATCATGAAGACAGGCAGGCAGTGGAACAGTTGCCTATGATGGCTGTGCAGTTCCATCCTTGGAGATTTTTAAGACCCTACAAGAAAAAGCTCTGAGCAGCCTGGTGGGATCCTATAACTGACCCTGCTTTGAGCAGGGGCTTGGACTGGAGACCTCCAAACCTAGATGATTCTGTGATCCAGCAACCCACTGGATTTCAGCAAGTTGGAGTTCAGGCTCTGAATCCACTACGAGCAGGGCATGAGGCTCCTACTAGACTTGTGTTGAGCCACAGTGTGAACACAGTTCTCAGCTCGTCCCTAGCAGCTTTTGTCTCCCTACTGCAGGGTAACCTCATGCTGCAGACCATGCAGAGGCTGCCCATGCAGAGGCAGGGCTCCTGCTGCCCACTGCTGCCCCTTACTTTGCAGATGTGAATGAGTGTGAACTGATGGTCGCTGTGTGCGGAACTGCGCTTTGCGAGAATGTAGAGGGATCCTTCCTGTGCCTCTGCCCCAGTGACCACGAGGAGTACGACACAGAGGCAGGGCTGTGCAAGCCCCGAGGTGCCATGGGTGAGTAGGCAACTAGGACAGAGCATGGGTGGCAGCTAGAGCAGGAGCATGGTAGCCCTGGCTGGGGTGAGATAAAGATGAGGGGCTGACAGGGCTGTACAAGCCTCCACAGATACGGGCAAGTTTTTGTCTGGGAAGAGCTCAGAAGCCTGAAAGTGAGGACCTGGGAAGGCCATGTTGCTGGTGATGGGTGTGCTCTGGGACCTCCTAGGTATGGGATGTTGCGTTGGGGTGCCAAGGACCCCATCCCGTCCCTGCTCTGCTGTCTTCTAGAGGGCTCCGACACACACGCAGCCCACCTCTCTGACAGCGCAGAGCGCAAGCAGTGTTACTACCACATCAGTGACGTTCGCCTGTGTGACAGCGTCCTGGCCAAGAACATCACCAAGGAGGAGTGCTGCTGTACTGTAGGGGCAGCCTGGGGTGACAACTGTGAGACTTACCCTTGCCCCATCCCTGGCACAGGTAGGACTGTGGCCCCACCACACCAGGCAGGGCCAATGCTCTGCCTGCCAGCTCCACCTTGATTGCACTAATGAGCTGCTTCTTTTCTTTCCATCTCCTCTTGGCATCTGTATCTTGGTCAGTGGAGTACCAAGAGATCTGCCCTCTTGGGAAGGGCTATATTCCCCAGGAAGATCCACTCTCAGGAAAAGTCTCTTTCACAGGTACTAGCACCATTTTCTTTGATTTCTTCCAGGGGGAAGAGGGAGAGCACTATGTAAAGCCCTGCATGAAAATGCATTGACAGAACTATTTCTCCAGGCCTGTCGTGGGGGATGCTAACATCCTGCTGCTGTTTTCCTCATTCCAGAGAAATCCCAGATTGCCAGTATCTTTGAGCTGGAAGTGCCCCTCCCGCCAGTCCTGCCTCATTGCTGGCAGTGTCTCTTTCTTGGTGCAAATCTCTTATTATGAACCAGGGAAGGGGACCATTAAGACACAGCTCTTCCAGTTACTGATCAGATCTCCCAGTGGCCAGCTCGCTCAGTCTTTGGCACTTCACCTCCACGGGGATTGTGTTCTTGAGACACACATGAATCTCCTATTTGTGAAAGTGTCCCGTTCCACATTGTCCCTGCTCCTGCTCTGCCTGGGGGTGCTTCCCCCTCTGCTCCCAAGCGTGGGGCCTGTGGGAGAGGTGGAGGCCTCACTTGGGGACCTGTCAGTGATCCAGGCAAGGTGCTGTGATGGCTTTCTGCATGTATAGGACCCAGCCCACCTTGCTTCCACGGCTCTGCTTCCTGAGACACTTGCCCTCCCTCCATCCCTCTTTCAGACATGGACGAGTGTGAAATATTTGGCTCTGAGTTCTGCCGCAACGGACATTGTTTGAACACGGTGCCAGGATACAAGTGCTACTGCCGTACAGGATACTTCTATGACTCCAGCAGGCTTGAGTGTGTTGGTAAGATGGCCTCAAAGAGCAGTGGGCACCCCGTGGCACACGGAGGGCCAGCCGTGCTGCTGCACCCCGACTTGTCCCTGCTGGGTCAGGTCTAGGTAACAGGCTTCCTGGGACCCTCCTGGGGAACAAGAGAGGAGGGTCTGAGGTCCCTGTTTGGGCAGGAAAAGGGTCACATTGCTCACGTCTGCCAGACTGAAACCTTGCTCTCCCCATGTGTGTGGGCAGATCAGGATGAGTGTCAGAACGAAGTATACTGTATCAACGGCGAGTGTCTGAACACAGAAGGCTCCTACCACTGCTTCTGCAGCCTCCCTCTTGTGCTGGATGCCACTGGCAACCGGTGTGTGAATTTCTCCAGCAGGGCAGGTGAGCCTGATCCCCCACCGCAGCACACCTTTGCCCCACACATCCTGCCCCATGGCTGGGTCCTCCGAGAGGGAGCAGTGGATGGGAACGTAGTGTCTGGCTGACGTGTATCAGCATCAGCACAGGGTGCAGCCAGGGCAGGGAGGGGGCAGGAGCTGGGGCACATGGTCATCCCTCTTGGGACAAGATGGACAGGCACTCTTCTGGCTGATTTTCATGGCAGTCTTTGCTTGTGTCACTCACAGATGCCTTGGAGGAGTATGAAATCCACCTGGACGTCTGCTGGCAGACTGTTGCTGACTACATCTGCCAAGACCTGCTGCATGGCCAGCAGACCACGTACACTGAGTGCTGCTGCCGGCTTGGCGAAGCCTGGGGCCAGAACTGTGCACTTTGTCCCCACAGGTCCTCCGGTAAGTGGGGTGGCATGGGCAAGCATCTCCCAGCAGAGGTGGGAATGGGTTGGGCTGCCACTTGTCATGTTATGCAGGTCAACTGCATAAGGTCTCTGCATTGCTGGAACTAGCCCAAGGAGTAGGTAACCTCACACACACTTCTCCAGGGCTGAGCTGTACCAGTGGGTAGAATGTACCTGAAACTGATTTGCAGTGAGTCCGAGGTATTTGAGGGGAGAGTTGCCCTGTGCATCCCACTGCTTCTGCACAGGTTAGGAGGTAGTGGTTGCCAGGGATGGGAGCACCCTGGGAATTTGGGTTCTTGCTGCTCAAGGACCTGCTGGCCCCAGACAGGAGCTAGTCTTCTTGACAATCAACAAACTACAGAGCTGCAGCTTTGGAGGGCACTGAATGCAGGCCTGGCTCAGCTGACCCAGTGGGGATGCACACTCTCTGGCCATAGTGGACCTTGAGCCAGGCTGCACTGACCCTTTCTTTTCCTCACCACCTGCAGCTGATTTTGCTTTCCTGTGTAATGGGGCCAGTGAAGACAGTGAGAGAGGGGCTGAGCTCCGAGAAAGACCTAGATATGAGTATGGACCGGGCTTGGAAGACCCCCACTATGGCCTTCCCAGCCCCTACTACAACTACCTGGAGTCTGAGTACGGAAACCCCGACACTGGTTTCCCTCGGAGAGAACCCAGCAGTGAGTTTCGTGGCAGCCCTTTCCACCACGGCCCAGCGCGGTCTCCACCTCGCTACCTGCCCAGCCAAGCTGGTGAGTATTGGAGACACAGAGAAGCGCCTTCCCACCCAGACTGTGTCCATAGGGACTGCCTGGCAGTTCCCGCCCTGGCCAGGCTGCTCCAAGCTTGGAGCAAGCTCTGTTCCTGGCTGTTCTGAGTCAGTCCTGGCACCACCAGCACTGTCTTGCTGCACGCCCGATATCCCCTTTGCAGCTGGGCTGAGGCTTACCGTGCTGTGACCCCACCTTGCCACCCCCCAGGCCTCTACGAGGGCTTCGAGGGGCTGCAAGCGGAGGAGTGCGGGATCCTCAGCGGCTGCGAGAACGGGCGCTGCGTGCGCGTCCCGGAGGGATACACCTGCGACTGCTTCGACGGCTTCCAGCTGGACATGACCCGCATGGCCTGCGTGGGTGAGTGAGGCTCCGCGTCCCCTGGCTGCGGCTGCTCCCTGCCGGTGCCAGCCGGGACGGCAGCAGGAGCAGTCCCGCTCTCCTTCCCATTTCTTCCCATACGGCTGGGAGGGCTCTCAGCCGGCCACTTTCTGCTGGCAGCTGGGTAAGAGCAGCTCTGGGCATCACCGAGAGTGGCTGATGTCTCCTGTCTTCTCATACCACTCTTGTACATCACAAGCCATTGTTAGCATGATTAATGTCCTCTGCATCCACTGCTGCCCTGGTGAAATTCTTCACTTTCCACACTATGTCCTATGAGACATGGTTTCTAAATCTTCTCTCTGCATTTCCTCTACATCCCTATGCCATGTCTCCATCCTTTTCACATTATATCTCTCCAAGCCAGCTGAAACCTCAAGCACTTAGCAGAACAGATAAAGACGCTCCTTTTCCCTTAGGCGTGGCACTTACTCCAGCTCAGGGCATCCTTATTGTACAATACAGTGGTGCAGCTTCTTCATACAGGACCCATGGTCTCTACCACTCAAATGCAGCTGTGCAAAATGGCTGTCTGAGGTGTTACTCCCTCTTCTGCATTTGTGCACAGTTTCCCTTTCCTTGGCCATAGTGCTTTGCATTTGCCTTCAGTGTATTTTGTCTGGTTGAATTTGGACCACTTCTCTCCTCTATCAGAGTAAGTCTGAACCCCGCAAAGTGCTTGCAGTCTGGCATCACACACATACATTTTATAAGTATGGGGATTCTTTCTTCATCCACCTTAATGACAGCATTTGCATGGAGTAGGGATAAGGACAGACCACTGCAGCCTGTGCATTAAAGGGCTTTTATTGTAAAGCCAGGTACTGTTAATTCTCTTTGGAGTGCAGCTATGTGGCCCATTGTGCAATTGCCACAGTTTAATCTAGAGGGTATTTTCTCAATCTGTTTGAGTGTGTCATGTGAGAGTGTGTTGAAATTCTCACTGTGGCCAAGGCACATCATATCCACCACTTCTCCCTTATCTGACAGGCCAGTTATCAGATCAGGGAAGAGAACCAGATTGGCTTAACGTAATCAGGCCTTAACTGATCTGCACTAGCTATTTAATGATCCTGTTATCCTTTAGAGGGTTATGACCTAATCATTCACAAACCTGAACTCCTTAGGGGTGAGCAGACTGTAATTCTGGATATTCCCTTCTCTTGTTTTTGAAGATGGTTACAAGATTTATCCTTTGTTGCTTCTCTGAGGCTTCCTTTATGCTCCTATCTCAGAGACAACTGTCGACTTTTCAGGAACTGCAGGCAGCATTAAGCATGTGAACTTGCGTTGCCACAAACCTTTATGGATGTAATTGCTTTATATATGATTGTTGAACTTCTCCATCATAGTGTGGCCTTTCCCTCCCTGTGCTCCTGCACCCTTGTTTAAACACTTCAAACATGGTCTGTGCCCTGTCTGATCACCATGAGTGTTTTTATGATGGCTGGAACAAAGCCTGTGTTAGCTGCTCCAGCCAAACTGGCTTTTGTTTCCTCTGTTGATAAGAAGTAGACTGACATTCCCCATTGTTTCCTGCTAACATATTTATGGAGCCTTTGCTTGTTGCCTTTTCTATCCTGAACTAACTAGCCGTTGTTTTACACTGGAGCCTGTTTTTTCCTTTCAGTTCTGCTTGGTTCTTAGTCATCCCCATGTTTTTACCTTGCTGACTTCAGGCCTTTAGAATACTCCTGCAGCTGCTGCAGCACTTCCCCTCTCACTTCCCTATGGGGACAGCTTACCCATGCCTTGTAAGGTGGGGTGTGTGCCCCCACCCCTGCCCAAGTGGGCAAACTCCAGGACTTGGTGCAGACTGCTAGCACTACTCTGTTGCTTCTGGCTTTTGGGTCTCTCTGGGTTAAAGTTTCCTTGTTTTATTTCTCCTCTCAGTTTAGTGGCCAGACCAGCCTGCCTGCTCTTTCAGCTTTTACTTTCCCTTGCTTCTGAGGCTGCAAAGCACATCTCCCTTGATGTGCCTAACTTCTCCTTGGGCGTCTGAGCAAGCCATCGTGTTCATGGCAGTGTCTGGTCCTGAGGTTTAGTGCAAGCCCACAGTGTCAGTTTAACAATTGGTTTGGCTGTGTGTGAAGATTACCTTGTTCCTCAAGCTCTCTCTTCTTTTTCTCAAGCTTCTCTCTGTTTCTCAGGCTTCTCTCTTCTCATGTTTCCCCTCTCCTTCTTCCTCTTGTGACTGCTGTGCTTTCTCTTACCTCCCTGAAAGTTTTGCTTCCAGCATTCCTCCCTGGGGTTACACCTCTCTTTCTTTGTCAGATGGCCCCCTCCACCTATGCTAGAGATAACCTGAGGTCCCTAGGGTGGCAGAGCACTTTGGTCCTCCTAGGGTCCACTGGCTATTGCTGGGGCCTTCTCTCTCCCTTGGGTGCCAGCTGAAACCATCAGCTGCTCCCCACTTCCTGCTGATCTGTGGGGGTTGAGTCTGGAGTTTGTGGTCAGAGGGGTTGGACGTGCCTTGGTAAGTGAGGGTTTGGGCTCTGGAGGTCCTGTGGGTGCAAACAACACTTCTGGGGTTGTACATGGGTGTTCTGTCCAGCTCGTGGCCCCACCACAAGTTGATGTATCTCAGACAGGGTGTCTGGGTGAGTACATTTAGCAGAGCCGACCTGTCACAGTGGGGCAGCTGCTGTGGGGCTCATGTGCACACTCCAGCCTGATGAGCTGGCCAACTGAGCCCTTTGGCACAGTTTGCAGGTTAATAAAATAAGCTGTTGTTTGTGTAGCACGAAGTCCCTCTGTGTGCTGGTCCTGGAGATGATAATCGGCCTCTCAGGGCCACCATCAATTGCCTGGTCGACCTTGTTGGATCAGAAAAGGGCATTTTCCAAGGCTAGAGGTGGCCTTTTCCCCAGATATCAGGCTATTACAACCTGTTAGCCAAAAGCTGCTAACCAGGGGGTGTCACCAGCTGCAGAGCATGGAGGGGCTCTTATCTGGTGTGCATGGGGTAGGGTTCAGTACTGTGCTGGAGGATACTGGAGATGCCACCCTTGGATACTACGGATGCTCTGCAGATATGCTGAGGGCATGGGAGGCTGGTGGCGTCACTGTGGACATTCTGGAGGTACTAGCTGGGGGACAGGGCAGGCAGAACCTGTGTGGGAGGGCCAGGGGGGATGGCAGGGGCACAAGGAGATGGCTGTGGGCTGGGACTTCTCACTGTGCCACCAGCTCAGCCCAATCCTTCTCCTTGCAGATATCAACGAGTGTGAGGAGGTGGGCAGCCCTGAGCCTCTGTGCCGAGGTGGCACCTGCGAGAACACAGAGGGCTCCTACCGCTGCCAATGCTTACCGGGCTACGTGGCCCTGGCCCGGTCACACCACTGCGTGCCTCAGACAGCCCAGAACCCAGCAGCCGCGTAGCTCTAGGAGAGCAGGGGTGAAGGTGCTCACCTGCGCATGGCTCCGGGACCTGGGAGCACAGAGAAACGCCCCCCCGGGGCTGTGGGGGCTTCGAGGCTCTTTGTTCCTTCCCCTTTGAAGTTCACAATTTCCCTGCCACCTCTCTCTACTGGTCAGGGCTGAGCTCCCAGCCTCTGCACCCCTCTTGGCCCTGCCAGCCCCTGCGTCCTGCAGCAGAGCCCACCCTAGCCCTCAGCACCTGTCACACTGCCCAGTGTCATGGAGGCTCACAGGACACCTTCCCTTGCCACACAGCTCCAGCCTCTCCCCCTCACCCTGCCAAGAAAGGGGGTTCATCTCCCTGCCACTGCTGCACTGACCTAGTGACAAGCCTTCCCACACCGCGGGTGCTGGCCCCACTCCTTGTGAAGCGTCCAGCCCCCAGGCCAGAGCTTTAAGATGGGGGTTCCACCCCAGCTTTCTAAAGCTGCTGCCTAACCTTGGGGTATGGGAGAGAAGCCTGAGGGGCCCCAGGGCCAGCTCTGCCTGTGGCCTTTAGTCCTACACTTTGTGCCCCATGCTGGCTGGGCAGGGGGAGGGGGAGCAGGTCCAGCTTCCTTTCTGTAAAGTTGTTGATGATTTTTTTTTTTTAACCGAGTCTGCTGGAAACTTCTCTCATGTTGTTAAATAAAACATTTATTTTGGGCCCCTGTGGCTCAAGACACTGGGGCTTGTCAGAACTGTGCTTGTCTTGCCTCTGCCAAGGGCAGAGCCATCCCACCTGTAAGCCAGTTCTTAGCCCTCTCAGCTGACACACAGCCTCCTCCGGCTCCCAAGCCAGAGCAGAGAGCTTTACCAGGCCAAATCCCCAGCCCAGGACCAGTGGCAGGAGCCAACACCAGTCCCTGCAGACAGCATGGAAGTTATAGCTGCTCACACCCTGCCTTGTTCTCACACAAGGGGGCTGCAGTTCCCACATGAAAAAGTGTAGTTACTGCAGTTAGTAAGAGCTCTCTGGCTCTAGGAGTTGTTTTTCCAGCCCCAGAGCCCTCAGTATAAAGACCTTTACCTGTGCTGCAGCAAGCGAGGCTGCATTCTACACCACCACCTCTTCAGGGAGCCTTTGCACAATTTCAAGCCTGCATAAGACTAGCAAGGCAGGAGCACAGCCAGACATTGCCAGCTGGATGCCAGCAACAGAGAAGTTTGGTTGCTTCCAGGCCACCCACTCTTTAGGCCAGCATACCACCTCTATTTATACTTTCAGGTAAGAAGTAAGACCAGCTGAACCCCAATTAGAAGATGCCCAACCACTCTGCTTTTCCTCCTGCTCCTCTTCACTCACAGAATACAACACAAGCAGATTTTGTCTAGCCTTTATTAAAAGGAAAGTTATAAAAAGAGATTCAGGAGCTCACAGCAGCTCCAAGTTAGTAGTGCAAACCACTGGTTAGAGAAAGAATCATCCCTGCAGAGACAATGAACGCCATTTGGCTTTGCATCCACAAAAAGGAAGTTTTCCCAGCTGGAGTCCTGCTGGCTTGAGCAGACGCCCAGGACAGAGCATGCTGTCAGCTCAGAAAAAGACTCCTTTCCTTCCCTCTGCTTCAGCTGCATGGATAGCAAATGCAGGTCCCAGGGGCATCCCGATCACAACACAGCAGGAGAAACAATGGAGGGTGGATGCAGCTGGCATTCTAGAAGAGGCACTGAAGGGTTACCAGGTAGCAGCTCAGACAATAGCCAGGTTCATCGCTGAGAAATTCCTTTGTGAGGACAGACAGCTCCATGTCTAACAAATAAAGTGCCTCCACAGAGCGGCTGGAGGATGATGCTCAGTCACTCCTGCTGCAGACACTGCTGCCCCTTGAGCTGCTAGGAGAGCACCCAGGGGTGTCACCTAAAAGCAGTAAGAGCACTCTGCCCGTGGCTGATCTTGCAAGGAACACAGTGCTGGCTGCCCAGAGGCTGCAGAGCTCTGAAGGAAGCAGTAAGAAATGCTTATTATATAAAAGAATTTGGCCTGTGTTGTTTCTGGTTTTCCCCTCCCCAAGCCCTACTCATGGCAGGGCTCCTCAGCTGGTAATCTGCACTGGTATCTTCCAGCAGAACAACATCTGGTCCTGGTCATCTACCAGCTCCCACTTCACAATCAGTTTAATCTGGAAGAGAGAGGAGCGGAGGAAGATAAGAATGTTCAGGAAATCTTAAGGCAAGGGCATGAGGAGAAAAGTTATCACTTGTGTGGAACAAGGAGGTCCTGGGAGCTCTTCACAAAGAGGACAGAGCTGGGGCATTGCCCTTGCGTGCAGTAGGTGGGCCATGCTCATGCACCAATTCCTGGAGTACCATCTGTGCATGGAGGGCTCAGCTGCATGACACAGGGGACCTCCACACACTGCACTCGGATTCCCACTCCCTGAGAAAGTAGAGTGGAAACATCCTGCAGCATCCCCAGCTGAACTGCACTAAAAAGTAGAGCACCCCCAGTCTGTGGCCATTCAGATGCATGCAGCAGGCTCTGGTGGAAGGCACAGTGCAGGAAGATACTGGAGCAGCTGAAGCCACTTCTCAGCAGCTGGAGCTATGCTGCTTCCTTCGTGGGGTCTGTCCCAAAGTGGGAACTTGAAACTAGAGTCACACAGCAGAAAGAACACCAGACTGCCTATGGAGTCTACTCTCTCTCACCAGAACAGAACAAGGTGTTTTCCCTTAAAGGCAGGTGGTGAGACTACGCCAGTATAGGCTTGAGGAGCTGACCAGATGCCTGCATACTTACACTGGGGTACTCGCTCTTCACAGGGAGTTTATTCAGGTAGCTGTAGGAATGGCCCTTCTGGATGGGGCACTGGATCCCAGACTTGCATCCGTCAGGCTCAGGAATAGGGAAGGGTATGTCCACGCGCATCATCTCCCCGTACACCTTTGCTTTACTGCCCTGGCTCTCGATCTCTGCAAAACACGGAGAACACATGTACACCTCACACCCTGCCCTTTACATACCCCCAGAGGCTGCAAGAACACAACTAAGGGACACTCTTCCTCCCACCCAGATCCTTCTCCAGCCGCCCATCTCCCCTCCCAGCAGGGGGACGCAGGGGATCACCTGCCCTGCCCACTCCCGCTGGGGATGTGCTCCTTACTGCTGGCGAAGGTGACGTTGATGCTGTAGGATGTCCCCTTGTGGAGCAGGCAGGGCTGAGTGGGGCAGGGGCTCACGTTCACCTCCTGGATGCTGCCGTCTATGGAACCTGCAAGGAAGAGTCGGGATTATCGGGCCGTCTCCGCCTGCCGCCGCACTCCTCCCGCTGCCCCGCGGCCGTGGGCCGGAGCCACTCACCGCAGTCAACGAAGCGGAGGGGCTCGGCCAGGGCGGTGGCAGCGGCGCACAGCACCAGGAGCAGGGCGAGCGGGGACGGCACCATGGCGGCGGCAGCAGCGGGCACGGCGGCGGCAGCGGCGGCTCCGCGGTGTCACATGAGCGCGGCGGCCCCGCCTGCCGGTCAGCTGGGGCGGGCCCCGCCCGCGGGGCCGGGCCGGAGCCACCGCGCCCTCCCGGGGGTGGCCACGGGGAGGGACCGCCCCCCCCCGCCGCCGTGGCCGAGGGCAACGGTGCAGCCGGTAAAGGGCGGTGGGAACACCGTCGTGACAGGGGATGACAGGACAGTCCGGGAGTGGAGGTGCTGTGCTGGAACTACAGCCCTTGGACAGGCTAGACAGCCAGACAGACACCGTCTCCAAAACTGCTGGCACTGGATATCCTCACTCCTGGGCTGTCCTCGGACAGTCAGTTGTCAAAGGCAGCAGCCAGAGGACAGGCTCAGATACAAGCAGTGCCATGGGCCGGGAAGCTCTTGCTGCCCCTACTGAAAGGGAAAAAAAACATAAAGCCCACAAAGCTGCTGTAGTAGACTAGTCCATGGCCTTGTTCATACATATCCCGTACCTGGTATTCTGCATGTTGAAAGCTGTTTGCATAACGTGAGTGCCAAGAGTTACATCTGCTGAGTACCTGGCATGGCTGCCACCTTTCACAGAGCACACACACGTCAGTCCCATTTCTCAAACTAGTGAATTGTCAGAGTGCTGTGGATACCAAGAAAATCCAGACAATGCTTCAGAAAACATTTGACCCAAGCTAAAGTTTACAGCTTTCCACCAATTTCACATGGTAGCAAATTTTAGCCTTTCTGGGATCATGTCAGAACACAGTAGAGAGGCACGTGAGTGTTGATTTGGTAGGGACACGGCAAAGCTGACACAGCGTCCCGCTTCAGACCTCTGTCCCAGTGAGGTATCTGCTTGCTCAGCTGCAGCTGCACAGCCAAGTGACTCAGAGGTGTCACCCCAGGCTTTGCTCAGGCCCTCNGCAGCGGCGGCTCCGCGGTGTCACATGAGCGCGGCGGCCCCGCCTGCCGGTCAGCTGGGGCGGGCCCCGCCCGCGGGGCCGGGCCGGAGCCACCGCGCCCTCCCGGGGGTGGCCACGGGGAGGGACCGCCCCCCCCCGCCGCCGTGGCCGAGGGCAACGGTGCAGCCGGTAAAGGGCGGTGGGAACACCGTCGTGACAGGGGATGACAGGACAGTCCGGGAGTGGAGGTGCTGTGCTGGAACTACAGCCCTTGGACAGGCTAGACAGCCAGACAGACACCGTCTCCAAAACTGCTGGCACTGGATATCCTCACTCCTGGGCTGTCCTCGGACAGTCAGTTGTCAAAGGCAGCAGCCAGAGGACAGGCTCAGATACAAGCAGTGCCATGGGCCGGGAAGCTCTTGCTGCCCCTACTGAAAGGGAAAAAAAACATAAAGCCCACAAAGCTGCTGTAGTAGACTAGTCCATGGCCTTGTTCATACATATCCCGTACCTGGTATTCTGCATGTTGAAAGCTGTTTGCATAACGTGAGTGCCAAGAGTTACATCTGCTGAGTACCTGGCATGGCTGCCACCTTTCACAGAGCACACACACGTCAGTCCCATTTCTCAAACTAGTGAATTGTCAGAGTGCTGTGGATACCAAGAAAATCCAGACAATGCTTCAGAAAACATTTGACCCAAGCTAAAGTTTACAGCTTTCCACCAATTTCACATGGTAGCAAATTTTAGCCTTTCTGGGATCATGTCAGAACACAGTAGAGAGGCACGTGAGTGTTGATTTGGTAGGGACACGGCAAAGCTGACACAGCGTCCCGCTTCAGACCTCTGTCCCAGTGAGGTATCTGCTTGCTCAGCTGCAGCTGCACAGCCAAGTGACTCAGAGGTGTCACCCCAGGCTTTGCTCAGGCCCTCCGCAAAGGGTGTCACATCAGAAAGGGGTGTGGGGCTTTTTAATGTCGTTTTTTTCTTTTTAATTTAAGATTTCAAATAAGCATTCAGTTTCCAGAGGCATGCATAACAGGATGCTCACAGCAGCCCTATGAAAAAGCCCCCACCCTCAAAAAACCCGTGCTGAGACTAAGCCATGTATTTAAGCTCACCTAGCACACTTCATAACCGACCCAGATAAAGGCTTTTCCTTGTGCATGGGAAAGCATGCCCTTCAGAAGTCTTCCCTTATCCCCATCCTTCAAGTCTTATAGATGGTAAACAAAGCTGCTTATCTGACTGCTGGTAACAGAACTGCAGTCAGGTCAGAGCAACACCATAAAGTGCCGTCACACATTCACAGGATAAACAGTGCTTGGAATTCACTTGGGAGCAAATTCCAAATCCATTAAATCAGGATGCCTTCCTGTGAAACGGCTCACCACGTATCTTTGCTTCACAGATGCTTTTACACAGTGGCAGTGACTACATACAAACAAGTCAACACATACTTCAGTCTTTGAACTAAAAATCATTGAATCATTGGATAAAAATTACCATGTCTATTTCCCCTCCTCACACCCCAAACTGGAGTAATAAAAAGCCTATTAAGTGTAAGTCTGTAAATCTACAGCCAAGGCCTTTACAGAAGAAAGAAGCAGAAACCTTCTGCCCAAGGTTTTTAGCTGATATCATACATTACCATGGTGTCAGTTTTGAAATAACATTACTAAAGCCTAAATTCCCCACGGCAGCACAAGCATCTTGGGCCAAACAGACCTTGGTTTTAGGCACATGCCCCCTATGACATCTGATAACAGGCATAAGCTTCCAGGTTCCCTTGGAACTAAACATTGCTTAAGAAAGACTCAAATCAACTTTAGGGTGGTCTCATTATTTTGCAGATGGAGGTCCTTTCAGATTACCAACATCACAGGGAGCTTATGCTGTGGTGCAGAACCACCAGGGGAAAAGGCTAAGAAAACTAGCAGACAAATTCTTTCCAGCAAGACTGATACTTGAGTTCTTAATTTCTGTAGTTCAACCAACTCTATTACATGAGGAAAAAGCCTGAAGTTCCACTTCATCAGCTATCTACACCTGATTATTCCAAATCCCTCTAACAGCATGGCACTTGCACCTCAGTAAACAGATGCGCTTGCAGGCACTACAGCGTCAGTGAATACAGCAGGCAGGTTCTCAAGAAAATCCATGTACAGAGACTAATCAATTTAACTGTTCTTTCAGCCAGAACATGCTCCTTTTGATACAGATCATCTGAATTCACATTCAAATTCATCACATCCACTCTTGCATTCAACACCATGGCAGAGGTTTTATTATTACCAGTTTCTGAAGCACTGAAACAAGCTTAGTTTCCCTTCAAAATAGATACAAGATGATTTTAGCATCATATTGCAAAGGAGAAAAGAGCAAAATGTCTAGAGAATTCAACTCTCAGACAAATCTCTTCAATATAGTGTGCGTAAAGAGAGCTAAAGAACTCCCCAAACCAAGACACCGCAAACCAGAATAAGAACAGGAAACCAAAACACAAATTTAAAAAACAGATTATGTCCAGCTATCAGGAACAAGATGACCAACAAAATCAGACCCCAGGAAAGAAGAAAAACTAAACTGTAACTCCATGAAAAGAAAAGCAACCAACCATCCCTGTACCACATAGCTGACTGAAGGAAAAAATGGCCAGTGATAAGAGATGCAAGGGAATAGCTGTTCTCCTTAGATACACCCACCTCCCCTTGTCACACCAAAAACTTGTCCCCAGCACCCGAGTCTCTCCTCAGCACAGTGGATTTTTAACTTTATTAATGGTGAGTGATGCTAGCTGGCCTTTTCCTCATTCTTTCAGTCTGCATGAATTATCTCAGTGATGTCCCAAAGACCCTTGAAGCTACTTGCCACACTTCTGTCACTTAATACCAGTAGAAATAAAGGCAGCTACAAAGTAAGTGTCTGTTTTTTGGGACTACATCCATTCTCCAAAAGGTGTTCACAGTGAATACAGCCACAACATGGAGAAATGCAGGAAGATCAATCTAATACACCCTACAGGAGTGAGAAAGAAAGCCAATGCAATATAGAAAGAAATCAGGCATGATTACTCCTCGCCTTTTCTCCCAGGTTTTCATTCCCTCCTCCAAAGTTGTCAGCTTTTGGAATGCCACATTGATAATAATCGAGATCCAATATGCCCTATGAGGATTCATCAACTACTGCAGGTACCTGCGTTAGTACTACTCCTGCTTGTGGGACCCTGCCTGTGGTACTTTCCTGGCTTTATCCTAGCATCATTAGAGCTAACCCAAGGGTAAGCAAAATTAAACAGCTCAAACCAGTCTTTATTTACATGCCTAGGGTGGAACAAATAAGCAAAAGCACGTGGTTACAGAAGCATCACCATGCTTGGAGCAGGATGGTGAGAAGGCAAACTGTGACAAGGTCCTGAAGTCCCTGATGGTAATCATCCCCTCCTACTGGGATGACAGGTTTTCTTCCACCAGTCTTCCATACAGCCACTGTTTGACTCCCCAAAGGCCTGGCTAGGGCTGAGGAACAGGATTCCTCCCCCAGAAGCACATGAGGAAGAAAGAGATACTGACTCTTTTTAACCACGAGTGCATCCGTGATCGACCGGCCAGGGCACTGTCACGAGGCAGACCATCAGGAGGAGCTTAAACCACCGTGCGAGGGCAGCGTGCCCCGGGTGGCCGTAGGGGCCCGCCTGGAGTCGGGTGAGCCCTCCCGGGCCCGGGGCTTCCTCCCAGCCTCGCTGCGGGGGGAGGCGAGGGACGGCGTGGGTGTGAGGCAGCGCACAGTCGGCAGCGCCGGACCAAGCGCTCGAACGAAAGAAGACTGGCCTCCACCAGGATTTCTGAGTTGAGCCCCAACCTGATAAAGGAGAGCAAACCAGAAAATCCGGGATCAGGGAAAAACCCTAAAAACCCTCAGCCTTGGCCCTGTGTTTGCTCTTCTGCCTGCCCAACTCCCCTGCGAAGGCACCTCGATCCTTCTCTGGGTTCTGCTCAGGATAAACAACCTCGCGGCTAATCCTGGGTAAGCATGCGCTGGCGGACAGCACCCGCTGTTCATTTTATTACTCTTCACTACTTCATGACTGCGAACACCCCCAAGCGCGAACAGCAGCTTCGTGCCTTTCCGCGAAGTTCCAGCGCCTGTAAGGCGTTTACCGAAGCCCAGGGCCACCCCTGCCCGCGAAGCCCCACTGCCGCCCCGCTGACGCAGCGCCCCGGGCCCGCCCGCTGTGGGCGCGGCCGCTCCCGCCCGCCGCGGTCGCGCTTCCGCTGTGGCGGCGGGGCGGGGCTGGGCCGGCATGGCGGCGCCGGCGGCGCTGCGGCGGTGCTGGATGTTGGTGCTGGGCGGCCGGACGAGGTACCGTTCCCTCGGGCACTCGGCCCCTTGGGCCCTCCCTCGGGGGCCCAGAATGTCCCCGCTGCGCGGCAGGGGGTGGCGGCTGCAGGGTCCGGGCCGCGCCGCCGGAGCGGGCGGTGGGCCCGGCCCCCTCTGAGGCGCCCCCTCTTCCTTCTCCCCGAGGCAGCCGGTGTCCCGCTTCGCCGTGCCCAGGCCGAGCGCTGCCGAGGGCCTGCGGGCCTGCCCGCGCAGCTGGCTCCCCGCTGCGCTGGGCCTCGTCCGTCTCCGAGCCGGGCCCGACGGAGAGCGGCCCCAGCGAAGGACAGGTCTTCCTCAGCGAGAGCTGCGTGAAGGTGGGGACTCTGGGAGGGGCTCGGGTGGCTCTGGGAGGGTTTCCACACTGCCTGCCCTGCCGTCACGCAGGGGAGACGTTTGAGTGTTCACCAGTTTGTTCAGCAGGCCTTTTAATCCTCCTCATTTTATTTATTTGCAGAGGCTGCTGGAGATCGCAGAAGGATCAGAGTTTCTCAGGCTGCAGGTGGAAGGAGGTGGCTGCTCTGGCTTCCAGTACAAGTTTTCCTTGGACACAGTTATCAATCCTGATGACAGGCAAGAACAGAGGGGTGTTGTGGTGGTCAGGTGTTACTGTTTTTTGCAAAAATGGCAGGAGGGGTAGGTGTGAGATGATGGTATCTTGCATTGAAATGAAAAAGCCTGTGAGATAAGGAGCGTGCTGAGGTTGCACTTCTTTGTAAGGTCTTTGGCACAGTTAATGGTTAAATATGCTGCTTTTTTGCAGGGTGTTTGAACAAGGTGGTGCCCGTGTGGTTGTGGATGTGGACAGCCTGGCCTTTGTGAAAGGTTCCATGGTGGACTTCAGCCAGGAGCTGATCCGAAGCTCCTTCCAGGTGGTGAGCAACCCCCAGGCAGAGAAGGGTTGCTCATGTGGGACTTCTTTCTCTGTCAAGTTCTGACTGGACTTGCCGTGGATGAACACTGTTTGCAGACACTTTAGGCGGTCTTCAGAGGATTTATGTTTGTTGTTTTCCCTCTCCCTCTCATCTCCCTTACCCTGTGACACAGCTGTTACACATTACTGCAGCTGTGTGTGTGTTTGCACTGAGCCTGTCTCCGAGACTTGTTGGCCTTCCCTTCAGAAACGATGAAGTAACCATGGGCACGCACCCAGGAGCATCTTCAGCGCCTTGTGAATCACTGGCCAGGTGGTGCTGACTTGCCTGCCCTGTCCTGAGTGGGCAACTACTTAGGGTAGTTCCTCCTACTTGTCTCTGCAAGAGAAGGCTGTATATATGTGTGTGTGTGTTTGTTGAAAGTTCTTACTTATAAAAGTCTATGAGATTGATTGGTATTGCTCGTGCATTTACATGTGGGTAGAATCTGGGTTCTTTCAGGCTACTGTTGCTTATTCCATGTCTTCCAAGCAAATGGACTTGGAGTCTTTCTCACACATACCTCCCAGGGTTGCTGGCTCTCCACTGCCCAGCCTACAATGGGCTTTTCCAGATACACTGCTCTTTTCTTGCTGAGCAGGATTCTCTTTGTCCCAGGAACCTATGGTGACTTTGCTGTAAGTTCCTGGGAGGATGGTGTTTACTTGTTCAGAATAAGTGAAACAAAAAAAATTGAGGTAGGAAGGATTAGTAGCATATGTCTTTTATATATAAAAAAAGAAAAACCTTGTGTATATATAAAAGAATAAAATACACAGTTCTCTATGCTCCAGTGCTATTTTAGGCTCTTCCTAAGCCTGACTTGGAATTTTAGGTCATACAGACTCTCAGGTTTCATAGTGTGGTTGCTGCCTGCTCTTGCCAACAGGAAGGGAAGTTAAGGTGATAGAGACAGAGGAGAACTGGAGTACTGCCTAAGGGTCCGCAAGTCCTTTTGACTTAAAGTTGTCTGGGAAGCTTTTCCATAACTTGCTTTACCATTTAGTCTCTGTCTAACATGCCTGATTTGATGAAAGACTGGAATAGCTCCATTCCTTTCCAAAACTCCCATGGAATGGGAAATCTAGAAGTTTCCAGAATAACATCCTTTCAGTTAGTAATTTTCTGTAGTTTTTTATCTGCCACTAGATGTCTTTTAAGTCAGTGATTCACCTGCTTCTGCATGAAAGGAGAGATAGGGAAGCTATTTTTGTTCCCTCTTTTGTGTTTTATCTGATCATAATCAAATTGTTTAAGACTTGAGTCTTTCACGTGAGTGTGGGAGCACTGCTTGACTTTGGTCTCAAGAGAACCGCCTATGGCAAACCATGAGCTTTTCAAGACTCCATGCCACAGGCATTTTTTTCTTAAGCTTCCCAAATGCCTTTTTAAACTAGTAGTCCCTATGTTCAGCACTGTTTTGCTTATTTATTTCTAGTGCTAAGAGTTGATAGCCAGCTAGTTTCAGTTCTATCAGCAGATGTTACAGGAGCTTGTATATGATCTGCTCTGACTTTGTCACATAGGGATGCACGTGGATAGGATGTGGAGCAGTGGTTCTTTCAGTTTAGCCCTTTCCATTTCCTACAATCAACAGTGTCTGCCTAGCTATGTTGCTATCAGAGAGAGCTGTCACATTCTGTAAAAGGGAGTAAAAGGATGTGGTTGAAAGACTTGTCTAAACCCCTGCAGGGTGTTTTAACCCTACTTTTATGCTCTCTGATCTTGGAGGTGATGTCAGCTAGAACTGCCTTTGAAAAGTGTAAGACATTAAAGCTTGTGTAGGTAAAATACATTGGATAAACTCAATTTCTTTCAGCTAGGATAGCTATAAATTGGCCAGATGAGTTGCGTTATGAACCAGGAAGATGCATTCTTGATCCATTTCACACAGACTGACTTAAATCAAGTCTCTTTTGGGATCTTTTGGGGGAATTAAAAGTGCAGAAGTAGTGCCGGAGAGGTAGCAAACCAGGAGCTACCAAGGCTTTTTTCCCCTGGACTAAATTCAGCCCCTGTAAACATGCGGGCTTCATCTTGGATGACTGTTCTTGCTAAATGTAAATGTGCCGTGTCTGTTCAACGTAGCCAGGTTCCACTTGCCTGTGCTTGCTCTAAACCGATGCAGTAACTGGAGCAAGTGGTGCCAACGTGGAGTGCTGCCCCTTTCAGACAGTCTGCCTCTCCCTCGAAGGGACTATGCAGAGGATAAGGCTTTGGTGCCCGCCAGTGTCGCTGCTGTGGAGCTCGCATGTGTGATTCGCTCTGCCTGTGGTTCTGGCAGTACTGCTCTGACTGCACTAGGTGGACCCCTTACTCCTTGGGACTCACTGCACCGGACATACACATTCTGAGGTGAGGTTGGAATTGTTCCGTGCAGGACCTAAGCAAGAGCAAAAGTTTCTTTGCAGCTGTCTGTTTTGGAGGCAGGCTGATATTACTGCAGTGTGGTCTTTAGATTAGAGAAACTGCTAGGAGATGGAGAGATTCCAGCCCGTACACTGTGTTGCTCTTGGCTTCCTAGTCCTGCTTCTTGGGAGAAGGTGTAACCTATTGGCCAAAGCTACTGGTTTTCCAATTCCTGCTAGGGAATGGGTGCAGAGGACTGTCTGTCACCTCCAGAGCTGTGCTGGCTCTTTGGAGGTCTGTCAGTACATCAGAACTTCTGTCAATGTTACAAAGTCAGCAAAGGGGCTCTTGTTGACAGAGGGGTGCAAAGGTGATCTTGGTGTATTTTGACTGTGTAGGCAGAAAAGGCTAGATTTGGGTTCCCGCTGAAAAAGCCTAACCTGTGAAGATTTGTGCACTGAATGGGTGACAAAGATGGCACCACAATGCAGCCTGTGCGGCAAGACCTGTGGTGCCAAGAGAAGGACATAGAAGATTAGATGGCGGATTTGATTCTGCCTGGACCACGCGGGGCTGCCAAGGCACGCCTGCAGGAGGTCTGTAGTGTGGGAATAGGTGGGAGCCCTTGTACTGAACCACTGAGAAGAAGCTGAAGGAGCTGGAGGTACTGCCTTCGCTTCATGGCAAATGAGAAACTGCAGTGGAAAATCTTTCTCTGCTCCCACATAATGAAGGAGGATTCTCTCAGTTCACCCACCTGACAAGGAATGAATGATCAAGAAAGATATTTATGGAAACCTTAAGATGAAACTTCAAGGGAAAAGGGCGTAATCATCAGTGTCACTGACAAGAAGGTAGAAGAAGATGGAATAGAAGTTCTCTCTTTGGTGAGAGCTTCTAGGAGCTCTGTAGAAGCTTGTTGGTAGATGACCAGCACATCCTCAGCCTGTGACTGGCTCTGTTTTTCAGATTCGGTGTCTACCATGGCCTACTAACTGAGGGTCCCACTTCAAGGCCTCAAGCCAGGCAGTGGTAGGGAAATAGGAGATCTTTGTTATGCCATTTTTTTTTGTGGTTTAGGGATATGCATAAGAGTGCTATGCTTGTATTGGTGGGCTCTGTGTGGTGTCATTTACTACAAGGAGCATTTTGAGGTGAGTGGCTACAATAAGACCACTGGCCAGCCTAAGGTGAACGTTAGGGAATAACTGTCCCTCACATCCACACATTTTCATCTGCTAAATTTCACTAATATCAGACCTTTCTCTTGTGAAATTACACATCTGTACAGAGCTGTTGAGTGAGTCAGGAAGACAACTAGGGTTGAAGAACCAGTACCCTCTGTGTGACACCCACTGGAGCTTCTGCTTCTCCCACACAGGAGTGTAATTTCTTGCCACCTTAAGGGCTTGTCTGAATCCAGCACCTGGGGGAGGAATTACTGAACAGTGGAGGAGGCAATAATGGGAAGGCAGAAATGCATGAAAGAAGGCTTCTCTTGTCTGTGTCCCACGCTGTGAAGGCACATGCTTTGTACCAAGACTGTCTTCAGCCTTACAAACATTTCAAACATCTGGTGGCAGCTGCAAGTAAAAAACCAGTTTTTTAAATTGAGTTTTTACAGTGTGAACAGTTCCATTGTTCACACTGTAAGCTGGGACTGGTCAGTAGAGTTTATTGTGTTATAGAATATTCTGAGTTGGAAGGGACTCACAAGGATCATTGAGTCCAACCCCTGGCCCCACACAGGATAGCCCCAAGAGTCACATGTACCTGAGAGCATTGTCCAAGTGCTTCTTGAACTCTGGCAGGCTTGGTGCTGTAATCATTTTCCCGAGGAGCCTAATCCAGTCTCAGTCACCCTCTGGACAAAGAATCTTTTCCTAGTATCTAACCTAACCTCCCCTGACCCAACTTCATGCCATTTCCTTGGGTCCTGTCACTGGTCACCACAGAGATCAGTGTCTACCACTCCTCCTCACAAAGAAATTGTAACTGCAGTGAGGTCCCCCCTCAGTCTCCTCCAGGCTGAACAGTGACCAAGTGACCTCAGCTGCTCCTCATGTGGCCCTCAAAGCCCTTCACCATCTTCACTGCCCTCCTTTGAACACTCTCTAATAGCTTTAGATCCTTCTTACATTGTGGCACCCAAAACTGCACACAGGACTCGAGGTGAGGCTGCCCCAGTGCAGCGCACAGCGGGACAATCCCCTCCATTGCTCAGTTGGTGATGCTGTGCCTGATGCCCCCCAGGACAGGATTGGCCCTCCTGGTTGCCAGGGCACTGCTGGCTCGTGTTCAACTTGCCATCGACCAGGACCTACTAGTCCCTTTCCATGGGGCTGCTCTTGAGAGCTCAGAGAAAAATTCAGAGCAAGTGTGCTGTATTTCCTGATGAGCTGCTACAACACATAGCTTAAGGACTGAACCAAACTCTCTCCACTAGCAAACACCACCATCAGATTCATTAGCAGGGAGCGTGACAGCATGTGCAGTGTTTTGATGTTCCCTTTCCTTTGCCTGTTTTCATGCACGCTAGCCAAAGCTCTCACCGTGCTTCTCTGGAATGGGCCATAGCTGCCAGAGAAACTGGCAGGAGAGGAAGGGATAACCTTTGTAATGGTGTGTTTGATACAGCTGTCAGCCAGCCTGAATAAAGAGCCACAGTTAAGGACATGGAGCATTGGCAAGAATACACTGCAGCCACCTGTATTGCATCAAACTTCTATTTGGGAAGCTTTTTATTGGCTTTTTTTTTTTCTTCTTTTTTTTCCTTTCTTTTTTCTTCTTCTTTTTTTCTTTTTTTTCCTTTTTTTTCAGTGGATGAATCCTTGAATCAGGTGCCATTAGCAGCTAGGTAGAGGAGTAATGGTGCAGTTTGGATCCCACTGGGTCCTAAGGAATATGTTTGCCCTGCATGGTTTCCAGGATCAGGCTGCAGCTGGCTTTGATCTGTGCAGATACCTGCCTGGGAAACAGCTCAGTAGATCATGAACCTGGGGTTGGTTTAGTATCCAGCTGTGGACAGAAATATTGTGTGAGTCAGCTGAAGCTGTTCATGACAGTGAGATGGGCCATTACACCACGGCTGTGATTCCGCAACCCGTGGGGAGCAGTTTGTGTGCAGCGCTTTCTGCCACTGGTCTTCCCAGAACTTGTATGGCTCTTGCTTTAATATTTCCTGCTTGAGCAATAAGAGTTTATGGTCCTAGTCTTTGTTGTTGATTAGAACCCAAGTTTGTGCCCCTGTTTTAATCAGTGCTCATTTACCTTTGGCATCCTTCAGAGGAACAGAATGGTATGTCTTTCAGTTGCCATGGAAACAGCAAGACTAAATGCACATTTCCATGGCAACCTGCCATTATCTTCAGCTCTATCTGTGGGTCTCATTTTCTGACCATGGGGGTGGGGTGGTGAAAATGGAACTTCATCTCTTAAAAAAATAATTAAAAAAAATAAAATAAAGAAAGATGCTACCAACACCATCATCACCACCCCCTTTCCTCCTCTGGCTCAGGCTTGGGGCTGATAGAGGCCCATGACTACTCCACAGCTCCAAGGTATTCTCTTCAGCTTCTCTCCTTCACACTAAAAATAGATACATTCAGAACAATTTCATGACAATGTTCCAGCACTTCTCTAAATTCTTTGTTTCTTCAACTAATGTTCCTAGCAAAGGCTCTTGAAGTTAATTGAACTTTCCAATGGGTTCCAAAGGTCAAAGTGTCCCAGCTTCTTTTGGTCCAAAGGGCCAAGGGTTAATTACAGGGTCTAAGACTCCAAGGAGAAGAAGCCTTTGTCTGCTGTGACTTGAGGCACCAGAGCACATTACATTAACCTCAGGAACGAGGGATGTTCCTGCAACGGAGGCAGCTTGGACTGTTGTGGGAGGCAGCACCCATCAGAGAGTTAGGGATCAAAGGCAATACTTACCTGTTTTGTATGTAACTCAAGGGATACAGGCAGAGAAAACAGTTATATGCTTATGATGCGTCTAGCAGTCCACTAGCCGGAAGTGCTTTTGGTCACTGCTAAAATTTCTGCCTCCCCTAGCCACTGAGTCAGGAAAAGGATAAAATGTGCTGTACTTTGAGCAATTGCACACAGCTGTTCCTTAAGCCCGTTTTCATTATTCTTGTTCTAGCTGGCTTGACCTTTAGCTAATTCCTTTTATTCATGGTCTTATCTTGGTTACTGAGGGGAAAAGCTTGTGTCTTGCACAGTTCTAGCCTGATGCAATAGTTATCCAGGGAGAGGATGTGGTAGAGCTCTCCTTCTACATCTGCCCCACTAGTCTTTCCCACATGCTGAAGCAGAGGATGATAAAACTCTGTCCGTTCGGAAGTCAGCATGGAGACAGAGGTGGTCTTCACAACAGGTCAGCCAGGTAAGGCAGGTGCTGCTCGAGCACAACAGTTTTTCCTCACTATAGCTGGTCATACCTGACAAAGAGCTGTCACAGTCAGCCTGGGTTTGTGTTGTTTCATCAAGGGGAAGAACAAAGACCAGTGAGTCCTCTACATTGCTGAACTTTCAGAATTTCACCCTGGAAAGATTACCGCCTGGACACACTGCCAAGGTTTGGCTGGGAGCTATTGCTTGAAAGACACTGAGAATGTTCTCTGAGATATGGGGACCTCTCTAGGTGCTGAGCATTGGGACAAGCTCTGCATGGTTTGCATGGACAGAAATTTGCTGGAGGATGTGCTGCTGGTGCTGGACCAGGCTGGCTTGGCCCCATGGCTTGGCTTGGGCTAGGACCTACAGAAGGTTTTTGTGCTGGCTCAGCCGTAGCCCTGCAGTCATGACTCAGAGCTGCACAGCCAGGGTGGCTTTAGGTGCTTCCCCTCCTCTCAATAGCAGCTGAGCAGGCACTGACTGAGGGAGTGGCAGGGCCCCCTGTTCAGCTTCTCCTTGGCATCCTGTGCTGTGTCCAGATGAGGGTGGCCGTGCTTTGGCCAGCATGTTGGGCAGGCTGTGTGGCAGGCTTTCCTTCACCTCCCTGCCTGTCCATGCGTGATTGCCACAAACTTCAGACATGGAAGATTTGTATTAAATATAGAAACTTTATAGGGAAGAGCTAATAGCATTTGGAAAAGAAAATTCAGTAGCTGCCTTTGGTGACAAAGGCAGAAGTAACGGGGCAATGCTATTGTTAGCAGAACTTTATCTACCAATGTCTGCAAAAGCTTAGTGGGGAGCAGGGAAGCAGTAGGACTGTGTGGCGGATACCTTGGCCTCTTAATAAAATGTTTCCCCCTGCTGCCACTGTCCTATGTTCCCTGATAACAGGCACAGGCCAGAAATAGGACATGCCATAGTGAAAGAATTTACTTAATCCTCCTCAAGCTAAGCAAAAATGTATCAGTGAAGAGCCAATTCACAGGGCAGACCTGAATTACATGAAAGAAAACTGTGTCTGCAAATCAAATAGAGCTCAAAGCATTGTGAGAGAGCAAAGGCAAAACAGGATGGTTTGGGAGAAGGAGGAATAGCCCAGAGAGATGCTTAGGGGTGGAAGGCAACAGGATGTGTATGCTAAGCCTCCCCCAGCTCTGCTATGGAAGCACAGTTTGGTCAGTGGATGAATCTCTCAGAAAGTGGGAGGGCACTTAGAGGTGTCCAGGTATTGTGAGAGGCAAAAGAGCCTGATAAGACCTGGGAGACTCTGAGAAGACAACAGCTGGTGAAGGGTTGGTGTGTAGTTCATGTAGACAAAAATGGAGGGGGTGGAGGAACAAAGAGTAGGCAGATAGACCAAGGGAATGAAAGGCCTGAGCAGAGCATGTGCCCGTGCCTCCTGGGCACCTGTCCCCCCACGATACAACTGTTGGGGGTGCTGGATCTATGAAGTCACTTATCTGCTCTTCTCTGTTTATGAACTTTGAATGGCAACAGTCTGCGCAGAAGGACCATCATCAAACTGAAACTGACAAAGTCTCAGGTGAAAGCCAGACCTGCCAAAGGACTGGAATATTACTCTCTTTAAGAACTGGGCCCCACTGGCCTGGAGAAAAGGCAGCAGATCTGAAAAGCAAGGGTGCGCAGAGCCTTGGTTGTTGTATTATATGCTTAGAAGCAAGGACTAGTTCTCCAAAGCAGTAAAGGGTCCTGTTGTAAGGATTTGAGGATCAGACTTCTGCTGCTTGAGGATGCCTACTTCTAAAGTATGCTGGGCTTTGTGGGTTGATGTCCTTTTGATCTGTCCTGGATGAGATAATTTTACAGGGCAGATGAGACTACTCAGTTTGGGGGAGTTCCTGAAGACTGAGCCTTGGGAATGGGCAGGGAGGTCCTAGCTCCCCTGGAGTTGCAAACACCAAGGAGTTCAGCAGAACAGCTTATTGAGAGTGGTGTTCATCCCAGGACAAAATGAGGCCGCACCTTTCGCACCATGTCCTATGCTGGGCACAGAGAAGTCTCACTCACTGCCTGAGCTCCCCACTTAATGATCAGATGTGAAGGGCTTGCTACACATGACCCTGCAAGCTACCTCTTGCCCAGAGGGACCTGATCGCATCCTCCCAGGGAAGCTGATTTATGTAACTTCTTTTGGAGTCTGTGCTCCTTTTGCCCCCTCTCCTCTTGTTCATGTTTTTCAGATAAATTTGATTTATACATGCTCATTCCCTTCCTCACAGGAATGAGTTTTGGTGCGTGTCAGCTGCGTGAGAGAAAAATTTATAGAGCAAGCTGCAGAGGAAAGCAGCTGGGATCTTTCTTAGGAAAGCCGCAGTCGTTAATTATAGGAGTCTAACTAAACCTCAGCTCAGGCAAGAAGCATTTTCTACATCTCCCTGCTTTCTTTTGTACCTTCCTGCACAAGTTGTCACATCAAAGTCAGGATTCAGGAACAAGTGAAAACAACACCCACCTTTTTGCATTAAAAAGGGATGCTGAGTGCCAGGGAGCAGGTCTCTTTCTGGCTCCCTCTTCTCACAAACTGGTGTGACGGGCACTGCACCACTCCCCAGCAAGGGCTGCAGATAGCATTTGTCTGTCCCTTGGGCTTGCTCACTCTTCTTCCCTGCAGCATGGCGATTCAGCTGCTACCTTACTAAAGTCTCTCAGGTCTGATCTAAACACCTGGTTTCTCTCCCCAGCTCAATTCTGTGCAGGCAGGCCTGTTCCTTGGGACAGCAGATTTCCCAAGAGTACATTTTATTAGTGGAGTCACTGTAGAGCTGAGTGTCTGGGTCCCAAACATCTTCATGTGTGCATCGCTGGCACAGCCAGCAGCACTGGAGAGGATTTTCTCTGTATGAATTTACCCCAGGGGAAGAGAGGGAGGAGACATAACCTGGACGTCCTTAAAAGCCTAATACTTCCCATGCGTGTGCCTCTCTGATATGTTTTTGGCTGATGATCCCAGTACAGGCCATGCTATTCAGAGACTGCCTACACAGATAGCTTGTCTTAACTTGGCCAACTTGCTTGAAACCTTTGCTTATGTCACCTCATGATCTGTAATACTGTGATAAGAGTATCAGCAGGAGTCTGTCTGCATTAACAGCTAAGAGGTACTAAGAGGAAAGACCTGGGAGTATACCTAGGGTGAATAAAGCTGGTTCAGTGTCTTTGACAAAGAAAGTCGTTACATGTTTTCCTCAGAGTTTCACAGGGCTGCCAGGACGTGTGTGTGTAACCAAGGGCACTGTCATTAGAAGCTGATTTTGGTGCCCCAAATTTTGGTGATTTTTGGATGTTCATGGCCTTTTGCTGGGGCTTGGACAGGGAAAGAAAGGAAGGGAGGCACTGGCTCACTTATTAAGAGGCATTCTCTCTCTGCTGTCTTTCTGCTGCTCAAAGGGGAAGGCAGAACCCGTGCCTGATAGTAGCCTCTCGCCTGTGCTGACACCCTTCTTAAAAGCTTGCTAAACATTAAAAAATAAGAAACAAAAAAATTCTGTGAGCACTTTGATAGTCCTCACAAGAAAGTGAAACAGAAGAGCCTTTGAGCTGCACATAAGAAAACCTCTGTACATTGGTGAGGGAAAAAAGGCTGGTGAAGCCGAAATCTGGCAACAGTTCCCAGCTGGTGAGGGAGGTGCTTTTCTGCTGCAAGCTCCTGTCATGACTGATACAGAGACAGAGAGAGGAAAAGCACAAAACCCTCTATAGGCAATAACTAGCACCTCAAACCCCGTTGGGGTGTCAGTGGGATGGGGAGCCTGAGCCAGTGTTCCTCCTCTGCCTTCCCTCAGGGGCTTGGCCCTGTGCTCACCCCAGCAGAGGCACCCAGCCTCACCACATCATGCCTCCTCCTGCGGGACCCCTTCCCACTGCGGGAGCCTCCCAGCCAGGCAGCTTTCTCCTGCTTTGCATCCTCCCGGGTTTCCATAGCAATCGGTAGTGGCAGCTGTGCGGGGAAGTCAGTGGAGGGAGATGAGGGTTTCTTCCCATCCTGGGCCAGCTGAAGGCTTGGAGAACAGGACCATCCTGATGCTTCTGACCAAGGTAGCAACACCCAGGCTGTGCCAGTTCACCCCCAGCCAGGCCAGGGCACACGAATGTGGTGGGAATGTGCAGCTCAGCGCTCTGCAGGGTAGGTTTGGGGGACTGCATGTACCTCAGAGTCATCCGCACACACACCCTGCCCTAGAAAGCTACTGATACTGAACTGATGCCACCCCTGATTTTGTGTCTTCTTCCATAGCATCTGTGTCTTTCACACCTCAGCCTGTACCATTTTTCCCCCCTTGGCACACTGTCAGTCAGTGAGGTCAGAAATTAATCTTTAGCTTTAATGCAAAACACTTTGGAGGGAGGCAGGGAGGGTGGAGAGCAGAGAGGAACAGACAGCCTTGAAAGCAGCATTTTTACTTCCAGGATGAGGCAACAGGGCACTGGAGTAAAACCTCAGGGAGGCAGAAGAGGGAGGGGAATACAGGTATTCAAGACAGTGCTCCAGCAGAAAGAGAAGGAGCATCCTGGGTAAGCTCCCTGTACTCTTGGTTCCGTGGGGAGACTAAATTTCATCATCTGCTAACCCATCCCTACTCCTCCATACACAGGAGGAAGGGGGAGACCTGCCCATGCAAACCAAATGGAAAACTTGAGGGGGTACGTGCAAAAAATAAAATGTCGATTTGAACCCCAAATGGTTCATATTATTTAGCTTTTAAAAAAAATTTAAAGATAGGGTTTTTTTTAAATGGAACTGTCATTTTGAAAGAAAGCTAAGCTACTTCATTTGTAAAATGTCCAAACATAATGTTTTGACATTTTCAGGAAAAAATTGTCCCATACATTTTCAGACAAATCTTGCTACAAATGTGTCTGAAAAGTTGGACATCCTGAAAACTGCATTTTGAGGCAAGCTTGGCATGTGCCAAGCATGTTTCACCTGCTTCTGGGCACAACCCAGGCATCTGAAGCACAGCAGTACTGGGCAAACCCCGGAGAGTTGCCCAGGGAGCAGAGCTGCTGACGTATGCTTGACACAATTTGGGCAGGTCCCATTTGTGCCCAGCTCTGTGTGGCTGCCTCAGGGCTTTTCCCTGACCCAACTCCCACCAGCACTTCTCTGCCTGCAGTAGGAAGCATGGCACAGATACCCACAGGATGATGTGCCTGTTCCTGCCTTTGGCTCAAGCCACAGCTCTGCTGTGGGGGTGAAAACTGGGGCCCTGATTATATTTAGCATATGATAGTAGGGAAAGGAACTATAAATAAACTAGAACCATCCTTCAATTGTTCATGCAGCATGGGGAAGGAAACAGAGGTTTCTGGCATAGTCATGTTCATAATCAAGGGGGTTCTTGGAGATCTTGAATGCAAGATTTATAGATTGGAGAGAAGGGAGCAGGCACAGACACCAAACTCTGTGTCCTGCCTAGCCTGTTGAGAGATTTATGTGCTTTTCAGCAGCAAGATTAGATGTCAAGAGGAGATTACCATTTACAACACAGTGTACCACTGCACGCTGAGACCTCTGGTCTCACACAGCACGTCTGTGCTGGGCACCAGCTGTGGTACAGCTTTGACCGCCTACACACCTCTCACCAATTCCCACCCCAGGCTTCAGCCAGTTAGAGAGGCTAAGGGCACAAGTCTGGGAGGGGATTTCACAACTGCCCATGCAGACAGGGCTGGGCTGTCTGAGGCTTGTTTTGAGCTCAATAAAACAGACTTTTACAAGATATGTCCTTGAGTTGGGAGGGTGACCAAAGCTGGTGCCAGGCAGAACCCTCTGCCTCATTTCATGGCTTACCTAGCTTAAATCTTGCCCATCACAATAACCTTTTCTGGCACACTGTGAGACCTGAGAGTCTCTGACCTATTTCCATGAATTCAGCATTTTCCTGTCTTCACCGCTTCTTCTCCTGCAGCCTGGAGGAGGGAAGGAGAGGCTTGCCAGAGGAAGAGTGAGGAAAATACATCTGCAAAGGTAAGAGGAAAAAAAAAGCAAGCAGCAGTTGTGACTCGAGCTGTCTGCAAATCCCTAGAGGGACTGGAGGACTGCTGAAAGCATCTCCACTGAAGCAGCTCACTCCTGACAATGCTGTGTGTCACTGCAACAGGCTTGACACCAGCACTCCCAGACCAGTGCCCTGAGGACTTCTCAGCCCTGACAGCTGCCAGAGACATTTTCCTGAAGCCAAAGCAGGTTTCAGGGTTAATATCCTTCCCCTCTGGGGGGCTGAAAACATTCCCTGGAGCCGGGTTCCTCCAAATTAAGCCCTACATAGCAGCAACAGATAATGATAAAGGTTTGTCTTGGGCCACAGGTCTCCACTCTGTATATATTCCTGCTTTACTACAAAATAGTTCAAAAATAAAGCTATTTCCTGCCTGCAACTGGGGCCAAGGCTCCTTGCAGCAGCCAAGGAATGTGGATAGGTACGAGATGGCCACTGTGCTAGCTGTGTAGTCCAAAGCAGACAGATGGAGCTGCACTCATTGCCCGCCTGGCTCCCAGCACCACTGCCTGCAAGCTTTTCAGAAGAGAATGCTGGTCATTCTGACATTTAGAATAGATCAAAAATCGTTACAGGTTCTTCTGGAACATTTTAGAAGGTGAAGCTATTGATTTAAAAACTCAACATCAGTTTTGTAAGAGAGTTGAAACCTCCCCTGTTTCCACCTGTAAACACCAGTGCCTGGCCCTGTCTGACAGCAGGAGTACATTTATCACACCGCTCTCTGCCCCTGGTTCATCTCTGTTCTATGCGTTGTGCAGCGTTGTGTGACGGAACACTCAGCTCCCCAAAAGCCTCTCAGTACATGAAGGATGCTTGATCTCTTCCATTTTGTGGATCAGCTAGGGACTGGTATATTTTCAGGTCTAAAACCAGCACCATGTGAACCAGCTGCTCTTTGCTGCCTGCTGTTGGGAGCAGTTCAGATGCTCCTGGATTCCAAGGACATGCCACCTCAGCCAAACCACTCCCATTTCCTTCACAAGGATTGCCCATAATGCAGGATGCAACACTGCTGATGTCTCCTAGTTGCGTAATCCAGCTTACACTGTACCAGGCTAGAAATTATTTTTATTTTGAAAATACAAAAAAAATTAAAATATATGAAAAATAAATTTATTTGCAGCTCACAGAAATATGCCTGTAGACACTGGCCCCAAAGGAGGGCTGTCAAACTCCATGATCTTAGGAATGATATCATGAAGACTGACAGCACTGTCTGCATGAAAAAGGTTTGTGCTATCAGGCAACAAGTGGCCCGGTCCTCAGTTCTCCACATATCTCCTCCTCCTCTGTCCCTTGGATTTTTGCACTCAGAGGACCCTGTGTTCAAGGAGCACCTTCACACCTGCTGTCATTTACATCTCCTCCTGACTTTGCTGCCTCAACATCAGATGCCATTTGCCCCAGCACAGTGTAGCATCCTGCTCCGGCTCATCATGCTGATGGCAATTAATAACTTCACTGGTTTCACTCTAAGTACGGGCAAAGGTCCTTCTCTTCATGCCTCCTGTTCATACCTGCACACTCACTTACTCCAGCTTTGATGGCAGAGTTGGAGAGCTGTCCAAATTTTCCCCACTTGAGCTTTGCCCTGTTGGATGCCAGAACTACTGAGACCAATTTGTTCCTGGCCAGCCGGCCTCTCTGGGTCATGAAGGACATCCAGCCTACCTTGGTGAGTACATGGACTTGCTGGGTACCTTAGGCCACTGCTGAGGACAGAGATGCTCAAGCGCATGTGCCCCTGCCATGACGTGCATTTGTGTTCTGGCCCATCTGCGGAGCTCGCTGTGCTGTGGCACCGCCCATTTCACTTGGTCTGTGGCAGCAAGACAGCCAGAAAGCAGGGAGACCACTGGGGACCTCAGTTCCAAGGGAATTAGGCAATACCTCTAGTAAAGACATTTTGTCATGCTGAAGTGTGAAGGACATCACAAAAGTGCTACACATCCGACACAAGGTGACACCAAGTTTTTGCCAGCTTAAGCAGACCCATGTGGTATGATGGCTTCAGCCTGACTCCGATTTTCTTTACCAGTCTGGGTGTTTTGCACTTATGATGAAAAATCAAAGGCAGTGAGGTGCCAGGTACCACCAGCACAGGCAGTGAGGGCTTGAGAACCTCCTGCCCTCCCGGTGCTGAGCAGGAGGATGAGCATCTCACACTGCCCCAAGCCCTCATGTGTTCACTGCCAGATGACAGCCAGCTGGCATGATGCCTTCCTGGCCAAGCTCCTCAGCATTCCTGAGCTCCTCAGTATCCCCATGCCCATTGGAGCAGGCAGGTCCCTCCTGTGATGCCGTTAATGCAGCAAACTGCAGCAAGTGCTCAGCCCCTCAAACTTCTTTCTCTGTCAGCAGAAGTGAAATGAAATTGCCTCCACTGCTGGCTCTGGAGCGAGCTCATATCTCCTGGCCCTTAATCAGGGCAGATATGAAATTTCTTATCTGTTAAGTAAAATGGTGCACTTCAATCCATCCAATTATTTTTTCCAATAAGTGTGAGTGAGGGCGTTGGCGGAGCCAGCCGTGGGAACTTGTACAGTCAGCAGTGTGCTGGCAGTGAAGAGGCCCTGCCCTGGTGGGCACTTCAACCCAGAGCAGCTCACACAGGATCAGCTAAAAACATTCCAAAACACATGTTCTCCTGGCTCACACAACCCAGGGAGGGGCCTGAGGTGGGGTGCAGTGGGGGCAGGCTGACAGGCAGGTCCTTTGAAGCCAGTTGCCCACCAAGGTGATTTCCAGGAATCCCCCCTACACCATGGTCACAGCGTGGTGTCTCTCTCTTTGGTCTGGAGTGTGGGCACTACTGGCTGCGGGCACTCTGCTTGGTACTTGTAAAGCAGAGATAACAGGTTCTCTGTCAAACATCAGCCTGTCTTCAAGTCCAGCAGAGCTGTCATTGAAGACCTGTCTGGAGGAGACCCATCCACCTCCAGGGGGATGCCTGCACTCAGCCCCAGAGGGGCTGAGGATCACCTCTAATGAGCACTCAGCTGAGACTCTAGAGGCCAACCCAACAGAGACAGCAAAGTCAATGGCAATGAAGCAGCTTTCCCATCCTAGGCCAGAACTGAACCCTGTCCAACAGCATCCAATGCCTGGGTCACCCAGCTCAAGCATTTCTCCACTCAAGATCCAGAGACGAATGGGGGCACAGAGAAAAGGGAAGTGTCAGAGAAGGAGGAAAGAAATGGAACCAGCCAGAAGGTGGGAGAAGGGACACAAGAGTCCTGCAGTAAGAAGAAAAGGGAGATGAGCCAGGGAAAGAGGCTTGAAGGAGAAGACAGGGCGAGGTAGCAAAAGAGAGATAAAAATGAGACAAATGGAATCATCATGGAAGAGTCCTCCTTGCACTGTCCTGCTTGCAGTCATGCTGAGAGGCAGGTCTAACATCAATTTACATCAGTGCTACAGTGGCTGTAGCCTCCTGCCACTTCCCCTGTAGCTGTCCCTGCATCTCAAGGCACTAGCCGGGTGGGAGTAAGGCCTCCTTTCCTTGGCACTCCTCTTCAGGCTGAGCAAGCTCCACAGGAGGAATACCCAGAACTTGGGCTCTGCAGCAGTGAGGCTAGACAGGGCCAGGGACAGCACTATCAGCCACTGCTCAGACTTGGGTACTCCTTGATGCTCCTTAGGTGCTCAGAGCAGCCCTAGTCAGGTTTTGCTTCCCTTCATCTTGCACCTCACTGTTACATTTGCCTGGCACCTCCCCATTCCCCCAAGTCCTCTGAATTGCTCTGCCCACTTCCCCAGCCACTGGTCCCCCATCCCAGTGGCTGTGCCAAAGCCAGTCCTGGGCTCTGATCCCCACCTCCTCTAGCCCTCATGGGATCAGGATGCCAGTCCTCTCTGCAGTCCTAGGGATCCCTCCTAGAGCCTTGCTGGACCCAAATAATTTAAACAGCAACCAAAGCCCCTCTTTTGTGGAGGGGGGAGCAGGCACCAGCCTCAGATTTTGCTGGTGAGCTCTGTATTTCCTAAGAGATGATGATGGAGGCTTCAGGGGGCTGGAAGCCCTGGAAATCCCCTGCGACAGCAGCTCCTATGGCAAGCACCTTTACAGACAGACCTCCACACCAGTGCAGAAACAGGATGTTCAAATGGAATGAGGGAAACAGCCCCCAATAGCTGTGCTGCCCTTCCCAAGCCATCGGACTCTGTGCTTCCTTCACCACGTCGATGCAGCTGCCTGATGTAGTGGGTTGGTTCGCATTTGTCCCTTCTGTGAGATAAGAATTAAGGAGGAATACAAAGCAGGCACCACACTTTAATGAATGCAATGAAGTTTATTGCTGAAACTAAAGTTAAAAAGAAATAAGAAGGTGTTAAGAGAAAAAAGAAAAAAACAAACCCAAACACTCCCTTTCTCCTTTCAGCACCTTCCCCTATTTATCCAACATAAAGACACAAACTGAGACTCATTTCAGTTAGTTGACCACTTTAAAACAACCTTTTATCAGTCCATGTAAAGAGAGAAGTCTCTTTTGTTGCTATGGCACTTTACCATGAGGACAATTTCTCATGGCACCAACAGCCACCCGGGGTGGGTTACTGTTGGCAGGTGTGAGTCCCTTTCCCTCGATGACAGCTTTCCCACGACTGGTCTCGAGGGTTCACGCCCAGCCACTGGGGTACAAGTTTAAGGACGAGCAATTCCAGAAAAACACAAGAGTTCTCTTTATCCATCTCTGGGACAAACCTCCCCCTCGCTATAGAGAGAAAAACCTGGGAAAACAAAATTTAAAGTCCTTCCATAGGCAATTTCTTCCCTTGGAGCAGGGGGACGAGGTGGGCCTTTCTCGTTGGGCCTCGTTCACCTCAGTGTAAAGCAGTCCAGGAAAGAAGAAGAGAGAG
>VYXC01001190.1:97387-146191 GCA_013397175.1 Platysteira castanea
AATTTTTTTATAAAAAAAAAAAAAAAAAAAAAAAAAAGGAAAAAAAGGAAAAAGAATGTGACCTCTGGCTAGCAGCCTTTCCTAGGTAATTCTCAGATTACTAAGCCCATGGGCCTAATGCTCCAAGCTGAGACCTCTCCTGCTGTGCTTAGAGGCTATTCAAGCCTAACACACACTCTTCCAAAAAATAGGGTGCTGACATGGTTGACAGCCCCAGCACACTGACTGTCATTATCTCTCACCAACCAAAAAAGTCTTTGGCAAGGCAGCCAGGGCTTCCTCCTGCCAGCAGCAGGGCACAGCAGCCAGCTCAGAAAGTATTCATCCTCCAGTGGTGATGCTGCAGAGCTGGGACCCGCATCCTGTCCTGGTCAGGGGGATCATCCCCCTAGGTCTCCAGGGAGCTGTGTTCATAGGCAGGAGCTGCACTCCTCCCGCTGTTTGCAAACAAATGATGGGTTGAGGAAATGCTAACCACTGGCTTGTCACTTTGACAGCAATATTTTCTTGATGGCCTGTCGACTGCTGATAATAGCAACATTCTCACACTTAGGAACACAAGTCCCAGCATAATAAATCTCATGCTCTTGTCTAAGGTTGAGTGGTGAGGAGAGATGAAATTGGGTCACTGCTGCTGCAGATTTGTCAGTGGAGTTGGGGGCGCATTCAGCTGAAAGCTGGTGGCTTGTGAAGGCCCTAATCCCCAGCTTTGATGGGCCTTGCAAACATACTGTGGCATTGATGAGTTGTTGGGCTGGGGCAGTGAGGTGTGTGATTCTCTGACAGCAGAAAGCAGAGAGGAAACAACAAATATCAGTGTCCTCTGTTGGGAGCGCAGAGGAGGGACTGCTTCTTCAGTTGCCGTGATGGATGATCAGGAAGTGCTGAGTCTTGTGCAAACTGCTTTGGAAAGCAGATCCAGGTAAGGGTTCTGCACACCCCAAGGAAGTGGTGTCAGGAAAGGATGGGTCTGGCACTGGGGGTAGAGGTAGAAACAGGAAAGCAGGCGAAGAAATCCCTGCTCTGTCACCTGCACCACAGAGCCACAGGGGAAACAGTGCCATAAAAAGCAACCTGGTCATATACATTTCCACAGCACTGGGGACTTCCCAAGGATTCAGGGTAATTCTGCTTTGGAGAGGCAATGGCTTTGATCAGAAACATCTTTCAGAGTAAGTTGTGTCCTACCTGATGAACCCCTTTGCCTGTTAAGACTTGCACTAGAGTACAAGGTAAATCAGTGAGTGAGAAGATGCCCATGGACACAGAAAATAATTTTCTGATGGATGAGAATGCATTTTCAGGGCAGAGAGACAGTTAGTCCAACCAACCCTGGAGCTCCAGCACCAATCCTAATCAAGTCATCTGTTGCTGCTACAGAATCCAAATGTAAAAGTATCTGGGCTAATGTGTCCTGCCCTAACCTGACCCCAGCTTCAGACACCTGTCTTTCTACTACACTGGACCACAAGGGTTAAATAATTTTTTTCTTACATCACAGACATTTCTTTCTCTACTTGCCATAGCATGCTTTAGAGGAAATCCAGAGACCACACAGTCTCTTATGCTCTATACAGACTTTGAATCTTACGGGCTCTGATCTATAATCAGGGCTCTGAATTAGAGAGCTGTTCCCACTGTGTGTGGAGGCTATTTCTGCTCCCTATAATTGTTTCTTACGCCCCATGATGTCCATCACTGAGTTCAAATCAGACAACAAGGAATAAATGTAGCATCCCAGGGAGAGAAGTGGGGCTAAAGACTAGAGCTTTGGGTGTGCAGCCTTGAAGGAAAAGAATGGGTTGTGTTATAGCTTCATACACTCTAGATGCTTGCACCTAATAAAAGAACTGCAAAACAAGGTAGCCTCAAAGCTGTAAGAACAATGGAGAGACCCATACATTCAGGAGAATTACCTCTTTTTTTAAAGTATTGGTGCAAGTGGCCAGGATTTCAGCGGAACAAAGCTGTGCTAAGCCTAGAAATAAGGTCCCAGGGAGTGAGCAGCATGGGTCTGTGCTTGATGTTTAAAGCCTTGAGAGGCTGGACAAGAGTAAATGTGTTAATAAATGACAAGAGCCTGAGAGATATAAAATAAGGGTCCTGAGAACCTGGATTCATCCAGACCCCATGTGAAGAGCTGTAGCTTTTAGATTCACAAGCAGAAGTATCAATTTATCAACTTTTTATAGAGAATTTGATCTCTGTGAATAAAGCCACTGAGCCTCCAAACTCCACTGTTTTCTCTTATTCCTGAAATGCAAGTTGTTTGGATACACACTTTTTTTTTTTTTCTTTTTTTTTTTTTTAAATAAAGGTTCCTGATATTCAAAAGAAAATCTATTTTCCACTTATTCATTTCTCCCTACAAATATCAGGTAAAGCTAGTATGGCTTTGTATCACATGGTTGAGCCAGCAGTGACCTGATTTTTTGAGCTGGCCCTCTTGAGAAAACACTGAATTTCTCACTCATTATTGCAAATAGGCAGAAGTGCTGGGTCGAGGTGTCTGTCCCTGACTGGGTGTCCACACCCTTGGACCACTGCCACAAAGATGACCCACCATGAAAATGACTCTCCATCCTCATGGCACACTGTACCCTTGTGGAGAGCTGTGTGTGCTTTCCAAAGAGGAAAGAAGACAGAGGGCTGGTCTGTGTGCTCCTCAGAACCAACACAAGACCCACCACCGGCTTTGTGGGTCTCGCATATAGTGGCCAGGTGCCCAGGGGTGCTGCAAGAGGAGTGGTGGGGAGACACGGAAATGAGGAGGCCACTGCTTTCATTTTGGTGGCCTTCTGGACCAGGTCAGGAAGTTTTCTTTCCCTCTGCTGAAGGCACTGCTGCGAAGTGTGTCTGACTCAGCCAAAACAGCCCATGGGTGATGGCAGACTTCAGTCTCTGGCACTCAACTTGGAAACTCTTACGAAGACAAATGGTACACGTCACATCAAACCAGCACCTTAGCAGCTAGCAGTGGCTTAGCAGAAAGATTTGTTCAAACAATGAAGTGAGCCCTGTGTTCTTCAGAAGGAAGAGCATCTGTTCATGAATGCATAATTTCTCATTATCTTATCGAAACAGCTTATACCACTGGAAAAGCATCTCCAGCACAGCTAATGTTCAGCCAACAGTTGGTTACTTGCTTGATTTACTGAGATCATCAAGAATGACACAAGCAATGTGAGAACAGGTGCAGGTATTTCAAGAGGAGGGACACATAAAAAACCTTGAAGAGGAGCGGTAACAAAAATCCCCTCCTTTAAAGCAAGGAAGACAGGATGAGCAGGAGCAGAGGTGGTGGCTGTGTGGGCCTGGCCTGTAGCTATTATCACGGTGAGATAATGGGCTAGGTTTGTCCAGGGACTGCTTGGATAAACTTCTATTAAATATCTGGTCCCTGGGGTCTGGGTAATGAGAATGTGGAAGTTTCTGTGAAGCTATGTGAGCTATGCCTGCCTCTCATGGCATTTGCTATGCCAGGGTCATATCCATTGCTGTGTTCATTAGCTCTGTCAGATTCCCTGCTAAAGGACTGCTCCCCTCAGCTTTCTCCAGCAGGCAGTGTGCTGCGGCCAAGGTCCAGCCTTGGCATGGACTCGTAGGGAGTCAGCCCTCTGCCACCCCAGCAGCAAGCTGGAGGCAGAAGAGTGTCAAAGTTTAGGCTGAATTTCACATCACAGATTTCAGATTTGCAGTGAAGAGTTTGTTACTGCTCCCACTGGGAGACTCAAGCTCAACTGTGGTTGGTCTCTGGGGCCAGGCCCCTTGAGTGATATTTTCCATCACAGCATAAAGGGAAAGCACTTGGCTTGTGTCCCTCTCGCTCATTACATAGAGCCCAATGATTTGTTTCAACTTCTCCATCTGTGTCACAGAGATAAAGCAATTTGCCTATCACTGCAGAGCACTTGGCGATGGCTGGGTGGAAAGCACTCAGAAGCCAGCCCTCACCTTGCTCCAGCTGTAATATTACGGCTTCCCAAAGGAGCTTCGCCAGGGGAGCTGGTCCTTTCTGAGATCTTTTGTCACTTTTGCATCTGCTGGCACAACGTGAATGCTCCCTGGGCAGGCTGGATCTCTGCTGCTCTGGCTGTAGGAGACCTGGAAAAAAATGAAATATGCCTGAGGGCTGAGGGGAGGAGGGAAGGGACAGGTAGGAAACTGGTGCCTGCTATTTTCAAATTTCGGGTCTTTCATCATCATTGTAGTTGTAAATGACAGTATACAATTTACCAAGAGATAGAAATAAGGAGAAAGCAGAGGGGAGAGCCTGAAAGAAGAAAACAAGAACAGGTAGAGAGTAAGAAATAAGAGAATTATGGACACAGTTTAAGGAAAGGAGCACAAGGAGGAACAGTGCCAGACTTTGGAAGCAACAGAGGGGCAAGGGAGTGATAAAAAGGAACAGAATCTGGCAGGGCAACAAGGGAGACCAGAGAACAGTTGTCAGGGAATTACCTGGAAGAAGCGGAAGTTGGCTGCTTCCTTGGTGTTCAGGAGTACTGATGGGTTATCGACCAAGGGAACTTAATGTATTTCATTCAGCATATTTCACAGCTGGGAAAAGCAGGTGATGTTTGGGAGAAGAGGGAGCAGGAACTGTTGACAGCCTTCCTTCTGGCTTCAGACAATAGTAGCACTCCTAGTAGCAGAGAGAGAGAGAGAGAACAGGGATTTAGGAGTCGTTTGGCCTGATGGGACAGCTTTAGAAATAAAAATAAAGGAATTAACAGATGCAGAGAAACACAAGAGACAGTGAAAAATTGTTTGTCTAACAGGTAGCAAACTAGGGCTTCTCACAGAGACCAAGCAACCACCTACAGCTGCAACTTGTGAATAATGCACTGATACTTATTTGGTGAAGACCTATTTTTTTATTTATATGAGCCTCATGAAAATGCATACAGAATTACAGCATCTGCAAACACAAGCAGAGAATCTAGGATGCCTACGCTGAAATTAAAGTGACCAAAGGACAAACCCAAGACACTTTGGTTCACATCTGAGGGCCAGACAATACTATGCTTTCTGGGATTCAGCTCCTGACTAAGGCAACTCATTAGTTTTTTGGCCAAAAGTTTCTGATGCTGTGACTTGATCCCACAAGTTGACTTGGAGAAACACCTGTCTCTCCTGCTGTGCTGTGGTCCTTGCAGAGTTCACCTGGCCAGCTTCTTTCATTTCACTTCATTTCATTTCTCCCTCTTCCCACCTCCAAGGTATTTTTTCCTTTCAGTAGTTTTTTTATCCCAGAGCTAACATCAGGGCTGTGTGCGCTGGCTCTCCCTGCCAGCTGCCTGCTCGCTGCCAAAAGGGGCTGCCTCTCCAGGCAGGTAAGAGCAAATCCTTGGGCAGCTTCTTGGGGTGTTCTCTCAATGGCTTGGTGAGTGTTGGGTTTGAAGACTTCTCCCCCTGTGCAGAACAGGCAGCAGCTGCTCCCCACTGACGGCTGCACTCTTTCAAGGCTTTCTGGGAGAGGCTTTAGAGGGTGGCAGATGGACACAACACAGGGTAGCAAAGGTGAGGCCTGCAGGATCACGGAGACCAGACAGCCCTGTGACCACAGTGTGGCTGTGGGCCGAGCTGCTGGGCACGGCAGCCAGGGGAGGCACCGTGAGCACGATCATGTCTGTGTGGATGGATATCTGAAGGAGGTTGAAGAAAGAAGAGAGGATGAAGCAAAGGCATTAACTGGGCAGTTCATAGCATCTGTAGCTCCATGCTGCCTCCTTCACCTGCCCTCTTTGGCCTCAGCACTGGCACCTTTGGAAAAGGCAGGGAGCTATGAGAGCAAAACCATGGGGAGCTGGAGGAATTCCCACCAGCTCCGTAGCCACTCATACCCGGGGAAGTCATGTTCCCAGTGGGCTCCAGCACCAAGTTGTCCCACTTCTCAGACCTGGCTAATTTCAGGTCAATTTAAGGTGGCATTCCTTAGCTTCTCAAATAAGGCACTTTTCCTGACTGGTCCTCTGTGCTTTTTATACAACTCTTAATGAATTTCAGGGTTTGCCCCTTGTAAAGCTAGGATTAGACAGAATTTTGAATGAATGAATATTGAGAGTAATATCTTTAATTGAAAGACAGGATCCATCTGAGGTGAAATCCTGGCTCTGCAAGAGTCAGTGAAAAGCTTGCTATAATTCATTTGAGCCAGGATTGTACCCATTAGAGTTCAGGGCAATTTCAGGGCTCTGGCTATTTCACAGGTTTAAAGAGAAAGTGCTACAATTTGCTGTAATAACCCAGTTCCCTTTAATGAGCAAATTAAAGGAAGCTGGGGTGGAACAGGAGGGAAAAACAGGATGGCAAAAAGAATGCTAAAAAGCTACCGTACCAGCAGGGTGACATTCTCCTAGTGATGCTCCTCACACTGCGACCCAAGCTTGAAGATGGAGTGAGCACCTTCAACCATCCTCCATCCCTCTCCTTGCACACCCAGCTCATGTCCAAGTTGTGCCAATCTGTTGTGCCTGGCCTTTCTGGAATCTGGCTTGCTCCAGTGCATGGGCAACTCTAGCTCTAATCAGATACTGGTCAAAATCATACTTCGATAGCCTCTGCTTTGCAGTTCCCAGTCATGCTCTTTGATCTCTGCCTTCTTCAGCCCATGCCAAATGGCACATATTTCTGTCTCAGGATGTGATATCAATGGCTTTCTCTCTGTTGGCTTCTTCTTGAATCAGGTTTGAGCTTCCCATTCTCTCCTCCCTAACTCTATCCTTCCTCTCTTTTCTGTTTAGCTTCTGATCATTCATCCTGGTCTCCTGACCAGCCTAGCTCCGAGCTCTCCCAAAGGCACTTCTGCTGAGGCTGGCTTTGTGCCGTTACATGCAGCATCCCAGATATGCCCTCTACATTTCCCTTTTCCATGTCCGTGCAATACCTGCTGCCAGCATACTGCTTGTCACTGACATCTCTGGGTGTTAGAAAATGGTAATTACTTCAGTAATTACCATTACAAATTACATTGCAGCTGGATGAGAAACAAGAATAATACCAATCGTGCAGTGTCTCCGGGGCCCCGCCCTTCCTGCTCTATAGCAGCACTTCTGAACGAGCAGAGGGGGCTAAGGGGAGGGCAGAGGTTTGATATGACTTGGCAGGCAGTTCCTTTGCGGATGGAGAATGGGCTTTGAGACATCCACAATAAACACTGATGAAGGCTTCAGGGACTAGTGAGACCAAGTCAATCAATCCACTGTTTTACAGGTGGCAGAAGTGAAGATGATACAATAATGAAGCTCCAGCTAGTAAGCCAGTGTGCTGCTGCTTCCAGAACAACCTGCAAGGCACAATGGAGAAGCCCTGTGGAGAGGGAATTACAATAATTGAGCCAAATGGCCATGTGGGTGTTTACTGCTCTTGCATGGTCATCAGGGGGTACAGTAAATCGGGGTGCAGCCTGTGCAAATTGCACTACTGGCTGAAAACAAAGAATGCACTTTGGTCCCCCACCTTCCCTGTTTCCAGAGCCAGCAGAGATGCTGCAGGAACCTGATGCTTTGAAAGCACACTGGTATGGGGTGCAGTACAGGGCAATGATACCGGGTTGTGAAGAGCCGAATCAGAGCAACTTTGCAAAGCTGGCACATAGGTCTGGAGCAGTAGCTTATTTTTAAAAACATGGGACCTTTGGACCACTGAGAGATTTCCAGAAGCTACATGGTCATTTTGGTGCTCAGGCTGTACCTGCTCAGGCCTAGAGCTGTGGTCCGAGCCCACAGGGCTGCACATGTGGGTTTCACCAGCTGGTGCAGGGAAGTGGAGGAAAATGGCAGGCAGGCAGGCCTTTGGGGCAGCAATGATACCATTCATGCTGATGGGTTTGACATGCTGTATTAGAAATGAATCTCTGAGAGAGAGGCTTGTAAAGCATTCTTATTTTGTATTCTCACCTTTTAGAAATGTTTTTATGAGATTGTATCTGTAAGTGTCTCACAGATAACACTATCTTGAGTCAATTGATTATGGCACAGTCTCTCCAATCTATACCCATTTATGGCATAGCCTGGCACATTCAACACTTGAAATACTTTCCTGTTTGTAAATGATCTCTAGTCTGAGGTTGAGGCAGTTAATGATACAGCTACATCTATAACCCTGAGAAGGGACTCAAATAAAAAACAAGCAGCTGTATGGACTTTGTGCACAGTTTGCTTTTACAACCAAGCATCCACAAGAAAACAAATATATTGGCCTCTTCTCTTTAGATTCAAGCTCCCCACCATGGCCTGCCTGCTTGTGAAAGTACTTTGGAGCTGGTCTGACTCAGTGTGGTACCAAAATGGCTGCAGATGCTGCAGCCTTGTCACAGGTCCAGCTTGGGGGATGTCCTGGAGTTAGAGAGGCAAAGCTGAACGGGCAATTCATATGTCTGCTGTTTCCCTCTGGACCCCACTGCTATTGCATTTTTGTCTCTATCTCCAGGCAATCTCACCTCCCAAGGTTTGTAAGAGTCTTCCTCCTGCCAATCTACCCCCCAAAAGGTATTTCAGCAGCTGATGTGAATGATTACTGGCCTGCTATGGATTTCAGATGGTCCATCAGTGCCACCCACGATAGCGCTTGCTGTTCAGCAGAGAGAGTACTGTCCTTGTCCCGCTGCAGTGATTGAGAGGGAGCTTCAAATGTAAGCACTTATTTTTGTAGTTCATAACTTTTTGTATAAATATTTCCCTTTGAGATGCACTTTCTCTTGCTTCCTTCAGCCCATAGGTGGTATATTTTGTAAAGTTTGATAATATTTTTTTTGGCTGATCTGTTTCTTCAGACAGCAGGGTAAAGTGCGTTTAGCACGGCAGGTATCTTCCAGACTGTATTTTTTCTCTTCCTGCAGTTTGATACAATAACTCCAGCATAGCCCTCTGCTACTCTGCTCACACCCAGATTCAAAGTTGTCATTATGCTGGAGGACAATTTGGCTATGAATAGTGGTTTTAAGCTGACAGCACAAGGTTTAGCAGGGCCCAGAGCCTGGAGGAGCCATTGCCCTGAGAACACGAGACTCCACAGACATCCATAGGAAGTCCATTTTGCTCTAGCACATCTGCTGCTGCTCTGCACCAGGGTTTCTCACCCATCTCTTCAAAACCTTATCCCAGGGCAGGTCTGAGCAGGAAGGGTGCTTCCCAGCTACACAGAGGTTTCTGAACAACCTCTTGTGGTGTCTAGCCTGTGACCTTCTGCAGGCTCCAGCAGTCGCTTTAGGACTGCTCACTGTAATCCCGCACAGAGGACTCCATCCCTGGATGGGTGTCATAGCTCTACCAGCACAAAAACAAGGCAACTGTGGCCAACAAGTGACATCAGTTGTGCTTCAAAGCCCATGGCAGCCCTCTGGGAAGTGGAGTTATGCTACCATCAAAACATAGCTGTGGCGTGGGAGCCTGAAACTGTTCCCCTGGCAGCTCAGTGCATCCTTGGCTCATATCCCAGAGCTATATCTCTCCCATTTTTCCCTGTGACAGGTTGTTCCTGGGGATCCCCTCACCTTTACCTCCCATTTCCTGGCAATTTTCTCCCACCACTCATCAAATGTTGATATAATTTGAGCATCTTCTCACTGGAACAGAGGCAATGGTCCATTAGCATTGCCTTGGGTGTGCTCACTGTCCTCCAAACTCACCCCAACAGACCACAAGCAGCCCCCGAAACAGACTGACTGACCTCATGGGGCAACAGCAAGGCTTAAATGCTGGAGAAGGCTGGCCTGACCAGAGGAGCTGATATCCTTGACACTTCCCTTGGCCAAATGTAGTGGACTGAGCCCACAAAAGCTGCAGCTTCTGCCCTCAAAAAATTGAGGTTGTCCTCAATGACCTGCCACTAGTTCATTCCCTCAATCCCCTGCATTTGTTGCCCCCAACTCATCCATCTTTGAATTGCATCTCTTGTGCAACATTACCCTTCACCTCTGACACCCTGAACTCCTCCAGCCTCCAGAACCCTGTTTCACAGGGTGAAGGGTCAATGCTAGCTCTGGTCCCTGGTAAGTACAGACAAACAGAGGCTTGGTGGCACATGGGCTGGTCTGGGTGATGTTGGCTGAGTGGCTTGGGCTGCAGGAGCTGATGTCCATGCCTGACTAGCACAGATTTACACATCAAATAATGTGTTGAGAGGATGCTGAGGGGGTTATAGGGTTATAGAAAAAGAATCCAAGGTCTTTCTGGAGAGAGACAAAAATGGAAGTTTTGACCTTGTCTGAAGATCAGAAAAGGGCTGAAGAGCCTGGTTTGACATTAATGAGCTGAAAGCAGAATGGCCTCTCTGGAGGTGCCTGCCCTCAATTTATCCATTTTCTCCCTATTAAAATCATGGCGCTCCTGGGGATGACAGCTTCAAAGCCCATCTCATTTTGTCATTTGAATGAAGTGTTTGATCTGAGAATTATTGTTGTTGTTATTATTAATAATAATTTTATTATCATTATTTTTATTATTTTAATATTTGAAGGCTGATAATGCCTTTGACATTAAGATGGAAGTTACGAGCACGACAAGTTCCCATCCCAAGGCTTTGGGAGCACAATTCCAGCTTCTAGTTAGTCACAGGACATCGGAATGCTGCTCTTAATGAAAAACGATATGACGCATATGTGGTATGAGTCATTATAATGTTAACTACAGTTACTTCAAGCCCAGACATCACCAGAATTGCTTTCCTCCCTGAAGATGATTCATGTGCCTCATGTGTGACAGCTCAGTCATTTTTTTGCTTATTCGAGTGAATTTCAGTACTTTTTAAGGACTTGGGGGGCAAAGTCCTTCTGCTCCTGTTTGACAAGTTGAATTTCCTTAATATGTTCTCAGTCAGTTTCTCAGAGATTTGATACCAGAAATGAAGAAACAAGGAGAAGCCAAGAGATTTGCAGGTCTGTGTGCAGGCGGCTGCATCAGGAGGCTGCCCTGGTGCAAGGTCCACTCCTCACTACAGCCATGAAGTGGAGGGTGCCCTCAGCTGCTCAGGAGTCGAGCACAAGCCCCCAGGGGAGGGCAGAGGGATGCTAAAGGGTCTGCAAGAGACTACAGGATCCCAAAGACAGGGATACAGCCCATCACTGCCCCTCTGAGCCAGCAAGGGACTGAGCACAAATGGTGAAGGTCCCTGTGGTGCTCACACAGCTGCTCCTTGATATCTTCATCCCAACCCTGCTGCTGCCTTTCATCTGGGGCTTCAGCAGCCTGGTAAAGCTTCATTTCCAGAGGCACCGCCTCCTGCTAATAGCTGAATAAGGAGGTCCCCAGGGATCACTCTGCCAGCCTCTAAAGAGGGTTTATTCAGCAATTAGTCAGTGGGAGAGCTATCATGCAAGTGATGGCCACCTCAGGTAGCAGCTGTATTTCCTGGGGCTGAACTTAAACCCTCTGCCATTACATCACAGCATGGAGACAGTCTGAGACTCCCCAGCTGCTGTGGCTGTCCATGTCCCCACATGCACAGGCTGGGACATGTCCTTGCCTAACGTGGCTTTTTTTGATCAGAGCAGGACAACTCTGAAAAATGAGAGGAAACAGAAAAAAAACAGTAAGTAGAAGAATCTTTAATTAAGTGAAGCACCATGGTCCAGGCCCTTGTGAGAGAACAGGATTGAACCCTAATGGCTCAAAGCCAGCTATCGGACTTGAGGAGTTTACTCTTTGTCATCTCCTCTCAAAACGTGGCTCAATCCTGCTATTTGCTCAGTGCCCTCCAAGGCCCTAGGGACTAGTGGCTGCAGTCTGTATCAGCAGCAGAACCAGCCCTGCTAACAGGAAGGCTGGATCGCGTCTGTCAGCCATTGACCTCACTTCTCTCACAATCAGAGATGGGCAAGGTTTGCCAGGCAACCACATGTCACGGACTTCTATTCTTGGGAAGAATTATCTCAAAGAGAAGTCTTCAGTTTATGACTTAAATTCAACACAATAGGATGCAGAAGTGCACAGGCAGGCCTCAAACACTCTGCCCTGTCCCAAGCACATCTACATTTTTACAGCTGGAGCTCTCTGAACTTTTTTTGGTACAAGCTACATGGGAGTACAGATTTGGGGTTGTGTGGCTTTTCCCCCTTGATTTTCTTCATAACGTGGAGTTTTACCTTTAACAGTTGCAGAAGCACAGTGAATCAGGCTGGAAGGACTGTTCTGAGGTCATCCATGGCAGACAAGTAGTCCCACCAGCTCAGCATTTTTAAGAGACTGTTATCTTTCATGGCCAGATTTACCACAAAGCTCTGGCTGCGGGCAAAAACAGCCAAAGCATATGGAGCAGCTATTCTGGGTTTAGAGCTGCTTTGCTTTTCCAGAGCAATGCAAAGCAGCTAGACAGCACATAGGGTTCCCTTCCGTATCCCACTCGTCCTCCAGATGTCTGCTATTTCCCTGATCATATCCCCTAAATGACATGACTGCACCCATACACGCCACCTCCTTCTCCCTCCTGCCCCCTTCATATCCCTGAAAATCCCACACTGCTCCCCTGCTCTCCCAGCCTACACCGCAGTTGGCTCTGGTCCAGGAGCATCTGCTCTGATGGGGACATTTGGAATTCATGGAGGTCTCTTGCCCTCATGAGGATTTGCCCTTTTCCGTAATGATCTCCATGTCCTGTCCTCCCAAGGCAACTGTCCAGGAGAACGGGAGTTTCTTATGCTGTGAGGGGCTGGAGATTCTGCCACATACTTTAGGCATCCAGCAAGATTTCATAGTTGGAGCAAGGAAAAGGTCACACTGAATGCCTATTCACAGCATGTCAACTGGGAGCTTAATTACTGCAGAATTCAGGTGCTTTCCAAAAGTACCTCCTTCCTCCATCTATCGTGTGCCAAAGAAAAAGTGCCTGACACCTGAATACTGCTCCAGTACTACCAACAAGGGGTAGGAGGCCCCCTCTCTGACATGGCTACATGAGACACTCAGGGCCGTGGGTGATGGGAAGCAAGGGAGGGATAGGAAGGAGTTCCCTGTGGATTTTACTGCACTGAAGCATTTTAGTCTTCAGCCTTCTCAGAAGACGTTTGCTAAGAAGGAGGAAAATAACACTAATTCCAGAAGGATGCTATTCAAATATATTGCAGGCACAGGCTTCTCAGGAGTTTTAACTACGTTTGAAGTTGGAGTTATCTGTGTTATCAGGTGCTAATCACATCCTATCAGAGTCCTGACAAGTTCTGATGCTGAGTGCTATGTTTTGTTAGGGAGCTGCATCTTATGCCTTACTGCTGCCTCCTAAATGGCCAGACTTCCTCATAAACACTTAAAAAACTTCATTCTACCCTCCGGGGCTAAATGCTTCACTTTTACAGAAGACTTGGAGTTTTTTCACAAAATAAATGATCTGAATCTGTCTTCTAATTGAAAAACCTCAACTTATCCGTAACAGCTGAGTCATTACCAACACAGTACTGTAATATTTTTATTATTTTCTGTATCACTCTATGAAAGCAATCTGACAGCATGTTCAGGGTTTTTTTCCTCACCACTGTACATTAACCAGATGGTTTTCGCTCTATTGTCCACAGATACACCCACATAATTTTTTTGCCTTCATGCTTCCAGTTAATTTAGAAATCACTAGTGATTATGAAGCATTGAAGTTGTTCCTTCCAATATGTTTTACCTTCCCCTTGTCCACGCTTAATTTCTTCTCCCATCATGCTGCCCAATTAATTAGCTTTAGCTCATCCCTCTGAAGCTTCTCTCTTGTCTCTAGATTTCACTAATCTGATAATTTTTAGTAGCTGCAAATATACCTTTAATCGGCTCGGTGCTCCCCTCAGCCATCACAAATAGGTACTTCAAATCCCCCCACACATCTCACCAGCACAAGGTGCCCCGAGTGCCTTTGACAAGGGGGTCGTTCCTGATGTCCTCTGGTCCTGCTGATGCAGTCACCTGAGCAGCAATGACCAGTCATCTCAACTGTGGTTTGTTTCCCTTTCATTGGGTTTTCACTCTCTGTTTCTGTTTCTTTGAGGATGCTCTGCTGCTGAACCCTCAGCTTTGCGGAGGCCTTCCAGTTATTGGGTGTTTTAGTAGTGTCTGTCCCTTTCTGGTGTGAAATCTCTCATCTCAGCATTTTGCTTGTGACTGTTTGGCAGAAGTTCAGGCTTTTAGTCTTGAGTGATCTGGGGTTTTTTTTGGCCGTCAATAAAGTAGTGTTACCAAATTTATCATGGCATATTTATCTGTTGCTATGTCTGCAGTTAAATGAGGCATATGAAGCTCAGAACGTATTGGCAGGCAGATTTCAATGTTTTAGAGAACATAATCAAAACCAAAACTCCACCTTCCCATGCCAGGCAGGCCTGAAACACAAGTATAGCCTTTTCCTCTTGTATTTTATGTCTCCAGCAACACTTTTTCTAATTATTTTTTAAAGAGGCGCATCATTTGGATTGTATAACAAGTCCAATGGGATAGTGCATCAGCTAATATTTAATGTAATGAGATCTCATTTCCTTCTGCTGGGTGGATTCTCAACAGTCTCCCTTGCAGCTGAGAGCAAAGGGCTGGTTTGATATCCATTTTCATTTCATTCATCCCAGCGGATGCATAAATACAACAAGAAGTTTCTGTGGAATGGGAGGCTCTGTGCATTTTGCTACATTCCCTTCAGAGTCTGTCCCTTTTCTTTTTCAGGGCAGGAAAGTTTCCAACTGGCAGCTTATCCTCAGTGCCACGGAAGTGTTTTATCTCTGGCTGACTCTTCTGGCTCACACAGCCTTTTGCCTCATGTCACCTCCCAGGGACACTGCCCATCTCTAATCTGGACTGAACGGCTGCAGTTATAAAAGCAAAGCCCCAAACCACATCACTTAGGCTGGTTTTCACTGTACCTCCACAAGCATGTACACATCTATGTATCATACATTTCTCTCAGAGCCGCTCGAGGTTGGAGAGGCTTAGATTTGGGATGCTAATGTCACCTTCTCATTGTTAAAGCAGGAGAAACAGTGCTGCAGCTCTGCTGCTAAGCAGTATATCTGTAAAAGTTGGTAAGGGCTAATCTTCTGCCCTGCCAGGCAATTGCTGCACCTGCACATTAATCCAGGGATATGTGTGGCTCTGGTGAAGGATGGAGCGGCTGTCCCCGGCTGAGGGAAGGAGCTGGGCGGAGATGTGCAGGAACAGCTGTGGTGGAGGTGACCATGCACACCATGGTGGCAGGATTGCCTCTGTGAGCTATCCTCCATGCTCCCAGCCTTCCGCAGGTGGTAAAGCCAAGGAAGTTCTCTGGGCCTCAGCAAGCCATGGATGAAGATGCTTCATCCAGCAACGGAGTTTTTCTTTCATGCTCCCCCAGGACAGGGAGAGATGGGGTTTTGAGCCTGTCTTGCTTCCCTACACCTCCACAGCCCCTCCATCCCTGACAAGATGCTGTCCTTGCAGAATAAGGCCTCTTTGCCTCTAATTACCCTGTGCTGGCTGGACAGGGCTGCATGGGATCTCATAACTGGAGAAAACAGTAGGATTGGGAAGGAGGCCATCAGTGGTGACCACATCCCCACGAGCTCCCATGGATGTGAGCAGGACTCTTATGGGGACTTTCACTCAGGGACAGCTTTTGCCACCAAACCTCTTTGTTCCCACGCATGCGACAGCAAGTCCCACTGACTCCCGTGCTTCCTCACAGAGCTGCAGCTCACCCCACAGCCACACTATATCTTGAGGTGTGCATGGCCAGATCTTAACTTCACACCTGCTGGGACTTTGCTGGAGTTGGAGTCGTCAGGTCTGAAGGAACCACTACAAGTCATCTGCTCTGTCCCTGTGTCCCAAGCCACATCCTGAGGCCGCTTCCAAAACATTCTTCTAATCTGGCAGAGATGCAAAACTTCCTTTACTGCACCCCTAGCCCTTTCCTGTCTGTCCCACCCCCTAGGGACATGGGGACAACTATTTCCTTCTTAGATTCCTCTCAAGCTATGCTTGCTGTGTCTGGCCACAGGGATCTGTTTTCCCTGGAGATCACACTGTTCACAGCAGCAGCCTTTGTGCTCTGGCTGACATCCTGCTGAGGCCCCCACCCTGGGGCTGGCATTCTGGGCTCAAATCCTCCCCAGACCTGCTGGAGGTTGCCAGCAGTGGGACACACAGATTACCCCTAGGGAGGGAAAGCTGGCCACCTGTCACTGTTTCTTCGGGGAACACACGCAGTCCTATTGTTAGCCCGCATAATGCAGCCCTTTTAGCTTAGCAAAAGGGTGTCTCTGCTGCTACTGGAAAGATGTGCAGGTGTCTGAGAGCTGGAGCAGAGGGGAAGCTGCCCTGGCCATCTCCTTCCTAGCCAGTGCCCCAGCCCCTCTGGTAATGGGACCTTGAGACCCAGGTGCCCTGGTACGTAGCCCATCAGCTGTCAGTTCAGCCCATGGAAGAAGCTGGGAGGTGTTAGAGACAAGCCTGGACCTTCAGAAAGTCACGTTATACTGAGAAGACAGCATGATCCCAAGGGAGCCTCAGTGTGGGCTGCAGAGGGTGACAGCTGGGTAGTGTTGCTGGTGGACACGGGTGGCTGTGGGTTGCACCTGGGTCTGCCTGTCACGGACTGCCCCTGGCAAAGCAGCACTGAGGATGGGTGAAGGCAGGCAGCTCTCTGCCGCTCAAGCAGGTCGCTGTGGCTAGACCAGGCTCCAGCCGCGTGTGTATCTGCCAACAGTCGTCTCGGTGCCGGGTGCTCCTGAGGTGGGGAAAACTATTAGGGGGACATCTAGGGAGTTTAGGAATAGCAGGACATCGGTGCAGGGCTCAGGGAGCTGTCAGAGCTTGAGGGAGCATCACGGGCTCCCCGGGACATTTGGGGGTGTGGGGGGGAAATGGACTTAGGAAGAACGGGCTGTTGGGGCTGTGGTGTTGACTCTTGCTGTGCCGGTGCAAACCCGGGCTAACCCCACAGATCGGAGTGATGCCCAGATGTGCGTGAGGCAAATCAGCCTTCCACCCTGGTCCTTACGGAGCAGGGCAGAAAAATACCTGGCTGAGCCAGCAAACTAGCTGGCTGTCCCTGGGGTGCAGCCCCCAGGCCAGGCTGCCAGTCCCCTCAGCACCGGCTCGGGCACCGAGGAATCGCTTTTATCCTTTTCCTTTAAACTCCGCTCGCTGGCACTGGGTCTTTCCCTTGCTGGGGGAGTGGGAAGGGCTGTGCCCTGGGAAATGCAGCGATCCGAAGAGAAAGGAGAGAGTTTGTGCCGTGTTATCGGAAGCAGCGGGAGAAGCAGTCACGTCGGGAGCAGCGGCACGGCTCCCGCTAGCCAGCCCTCGAGNGCTGCCAGCCGCCGTCATGCCGGCCGCCGCCTCTCCACTCCTGCCGCCGGTGCTCCAACTTGGCGGGTGAGCCCTTCCTCGGCACGCAGGTAAGAACGCGCGTACAGTTCTCGGGTGGGGGCACCCCCGCTGGCACCTGGGCGGTCGGCGTTCCCGGGGGGTCCGGGAGCTCGTCCCCAGCGTCCCCAGGCTGCTCCAGTGGGATGATAGCACGTCCCCAGGGAAAGGCAGCCCCGCGCCGAGCTCGAGTTGGCCTCAGGGGGGTCCGAAAATACGTTGGGGGATGTAAAGATGAAAGGCTACAACCTGGAGAAACCAGGACAAATTACCTCGTCAGAGGCTCTGGCGTGGCCAAAATGTAAGGATTGCAACCAAAGTTTTGGAGGCCGGATCTGTCGGAGCAATTGCAATGGCACCTTGGACCCAGCCTGCCTTCGGGACTCCCTCCCCGGGTGGCAGCTCAGCCACCGGCTGAAGTTTGGGGGTGCTTCTCCTTCTGCTGAGAAACCTCAGCAGCCGGCGGGAGCCATGCCACTGCCAGCCATCCCCGGGCTGCAGCTGGGCAGGGGCACAGTCCGGGGACCTTGGTAGATCTGGCTACTGACGGTGCCGTGACTTGTGCCAGCGACACGGCTTCCCTGGGCAGCAGCATCTCCCTATAGCCCTGAGGATGCCCTCCCATTTTGTGTCTGGGGGAAAAAGCCACTCGTTCAGGAGTTTCAATGGGAAGCACTTTGCGTCTCTACCCAGTGCCTGTTTATAATTCCTTCTCCGAAGCTGCTGCGGGTTTCACAAAAGCCATGCTGCTCTCCCAAAACCCATTTTACTGGGCTGCTTTCTTTGCTTCTGAAAAAGATAAATTCCCTTTTCATTAGCTTGGGATCTGCCACCAGTAAAAACCTTTTTCCCAGGAGGAAGGTAGTGCTATGTAAATACCAGGGATAACCAGAGAACTAGGGTCTGAGCCTGCCTGCCACACTCAAGGAAAAAAATAGCTTTGGTCTCTGAGGTATAGTTGCTGGTTACTTTGTAGATTGTCAGGAGAAGAAATTACCCAAGCCAAAATGCAGTGACTGCATTTCTCTGGCAAAAGTTTCTTGTGTCATAAAAACGGCTGGCAGAACTAAAGCTTTGGGGAGCTGAATCCACTTCACTTCGTCTCCCTGAACCACCATCAGAGGCAGGTAATAAACATCATTATTAAAGAATGAGTAATTTGCTGCAGCTCCAGCATGGTGAATTTGTTCAGCAGATCCCTGCTTTTGCATGGTACCCAACTCATTCCTGCCCTCAGCCCAGCCTGCAGACATCACCATCACTTGCAGAGAAGTGACCAAGTACTCGGCAAAAATTTAGCCATTAAAATCCCCCTCTACTACCTACAAGCTCCCTGGAGCAAGCCCCAAAGGGGCCAATCCTGCCCGGCCCGGGAGCTTATGGCAGAGCAGTCTGTGGGCCCCTGGCATGGGCATGGACACTTCAGGCCATTTTGGTTTGTCTGCCACCCTCACAGCCCCTCTGCTTGTGTTGGGATGTACTCACATCTTTCCAGGACTATCTTTGAGTTCACCAGGCAATCCAAAGCTCTGTCCTTTCTGCCCCCCCTTTTGGTGCCTAATTTCTAAAGCCCCGGTCCTGAGCCTGAGACTGGCAGGTACCACCTGCAGGAGCTGCAACTCCATTGCTGCTTCCAGGGTGGTAATTTCAGGCAAGGTCTTCAGACAGGATTTCTCTATTTGTAGAATTGGAGATGGGCAAATGATTGACTTTTCTGAGTGAAGGGCCATGGCATAGCATTAGAGAGGGGAAAAAATCCATTACAGGTTTTCTCCAAATTGTCCTTCTGTTGCTCTTCCTCTGTTGAGCAAAAAAGGCAACAAACCAAAGCAACCACTTTGCTCAGCCTGGAAGGGAAGGCTACAATGATCCTCAGTGGTTTTTGGGTGCATCACTTAAACCAGCTTCTTTTTGGAGTAAAACACTTCAGGTATACTTTGAAAACCAGAGCTGGTTGCAGGATTTGTTCCCAAGCTACATGTCTGGAAGCTCAACAGCAGGTGTGAAAAATTGGCCCAAGGCACATCAGAGATTGGATACCATGTGTGACAGCCACATTGGTGCTACTTCTGAGCTGGGCAGAGGTTTCTCTGCAAATCCTTCCTGCTCTCCATGACTTCCGTGGTGGCAGGGGAGGACAAGAGGGTGATGCTGAGAATTGTCCCGGCACAGCAGGGCCATGCTGGGAGGGAAGCACCATGAGCAGAATGCCCTCGCTCAGCCCACGCAGGACCAATAATGCAGCTCACCCAGCGCACAGCTGCTTCTTTCAGCTCTGATGGGTGCAAGATCTGGCTCTGGATGGGTGCAAGAAGCAACCTGAGTCCTGTCCCAGGGAGGTGGTGAAATGGGCTGGGAAGAGAAATGGGCCAGGAAGAAAGGGAAAGCATTCCTATGGCAAATGAAGGAGTAGCCCAGAGAGCGCCTCAGCAAGGCAACTTGACAAGGTCATGCAAAAGAGAATGTGACATTGTTTTGCAACAGCTGTTTCCATACTATATGGAAGAAAATTTAGCACTATCCTCTGCATGATCCTCATGTCTGATACTGTGGGATGGACAAGGGTTGTGGGACGGCTGGGGGCAGCTGGTGCCTTTCCTCTCACCATATTACCAATAGAATAAACCAGTGTGAACTGCCCCTCCACCAACTCAGAGGACACATCTGCACTTGAGTATTCTTTGGTGATATGGAATTTTGGAATATGGAAGAGACTTTCAACATCTGGTTTGGATTGCACCTTTTGACCCAAGTAATAATTTTAACACCTTGAAGTTTATCTGGTGTTTGCCAGATGGGAAGACAGCAATCCACTTATTTGCTGGACTGGAAAATCAGCTTACTGCTGATAAATGCACACTGTTTTTGGAAACTTACGGTTTGGAAAAGTAAGTTGGAAAGGTGTCATCTCCACAGCATAAGTTCATTTTTAAAGAGAGAGCAGATCATTGGCAGATGAATTAAACATCTGAACTACAGAAGAGCCTTGTGAATCCCCAGGAGAATCAGGACACAGTAAGCAAGATGGAAATAGCCCTGAGCTGAAGGCAGGGAGACATGGATAAAATAAACAGGGCAGTGTGGAAAGGAGGGCGCCGGCATGCACTAGCCTTGAGGGTGCTAATGAATCATTTGAGTACAGGTATGTTTTAAACAGAGACAAATGAGCAGTCCTTAGCAGATGCTTTACATTGCCAGCTTCAATTGTTAAGAGGAGGATTTTCAGGGAGATGTGAAGATGGAGTGAGGTGCTGTGGCTAAGCAGCTCTATCAGCAATCCGCAGCTGTGAAGGAGAGGACGTGTTTCTGTCCCCCCGACAACTGCTGCAAACCTGAGCACTACGTCCCTCTTCCCATTTTGGTCTCGAACGGTGCAAGTCTCACACCTGGAAGGAAACCAGGTCCCGTATGCCTGACCGCTTCTGTACTGGGTGCCAGGACGTTGAAGGGAGATCATCCCTGCGGCACAGACCTGGACATGGTCCCAGGCTGGGCTGCAGGGCCAAGGGGAGCAGGGCTGGTCCTGGAAGGGAGCATGAGGCACAGGTCTGCTCCAGCACAGGGTATTGCTGCCCTCAGAGTGGTCTCTGGGGAGGAGGGGGTGCAGGGTCCCATGGTAACAGCAGCCATGAATGGGCTGTGGGACTTCATGGGCAGGAGAAGAGCCTTGAAGGACAGATGATGGGACTGGAGAAAAGGGTATGGATGAAAGTACCTGCTTGGAGAAGAGCATGGAGCGATTTAGGATAACCACTGTTCAGTTCAATGCCGGGTATAAATAGTGATGGAGAAAACCTGATGTGAAATCAAGGACTATAGCCATTAGCAGAAGAAAATCAGCCATGAGCAAAATTACAATCTGCCAGCAAGAGCTTCTGTGCATCTTCCAGCAGCAGAGAGAATCTCTTGGTAGTAAACACATCTTGAGGGACCTCTGTGAGCAATCCAGTGGGGTACTTTTTGTCCCTTTGGGCACTCCGAGCAAGGAGCCTGGTCTCAGGCGAGGGGTTGGGCTGCTTCTGTGCTGGAAGCACTGGATCCCAGGTGCCAGTGGGTTTGGTTCTCAATGGCTCTGCATGCATGGATGTTTCTAAGTAGGTTTTCTACATTTGGGGCAGGATGCCAATGCCCCTCTCTCCAGAGAGCAACCTTAGGGTACTTCCTTAGGATGGTCCTGAGCTGAGGAAAAGGAGGTTGAAGCCCAGACCCAGTCTGAGCTGATGTTTATCCAGGACAGTGATTTAGATGCTGTAGCAGGCAGGGGAATTAGTCTCCCCTGACCCTAGACTGGTAATTTTTGGCTGAGATAAGCACTGAGAGTCCAAGAGCCTCCACAGCTCTCTTCACTGGCTGATGCCTCAAAGGGCTGGAGATGCTGACAGTCCCGGCAGCCTCCACACCTGGGAGTCATTGCCCTGACCTCCAGTGCCTCCCAGCAACCCTGCTGGGTCCCCGTACAGGAAAGTGGAGAAGCCTCTAGTGAAAGCAATCTATCAGCTGTGTTTGGCGTCATGTGCCCATTTAAAGCCTCTCACTGGGGCTTATTGTTGAGGTTGCTGCAGGGCTGCTGGTTGATTGGGTGCAGACCCATCAGGAGTGCTCTGAGGCTGAGAGAACTGCCCCAGTGTGGCTGTTGGAACCTCCAGAACGTGCACATCCCTGATCCTTTCCTGGTCCATGTCCCTGGCCCAGTGCTGCCAGCCAGGTCACGCACTGCTCTGCCTCAGCTGGGCACCCCATGGCCACTCTGCTGCCCTCCAGCTCCGGGCCAGCCCCAGAAGCAGCCCCCCCTACACTGCGCCCTCTTCTCCCAGATCCCATGTACACAGGACAGCCTACAGAAACTTCCAGCAGCCACCTTATTTACTTGTTTGCGTCTCCTGCTTAAAAAAAGGGATGCCGAGAGAGTCCAAACCTGCTAATTATACACCTAGCCACCCACACCACCATGTGCTTTATTTCCATCACCATCCATGCTTCCTTCCTTCCCGCATCGCCAGCTCGGAGCCCTTCCTGTATCTCTCGTGCCTGAGGGGCACGGCGAGGTGCACCCGGCAGGCTCGGTGAGCTCAGACACCGGGCCGACGCCGTGCTCACAATAGAGGGGCCACCGCCAGCCGTGGCGTGCTGGGGCTCAGTAGCCGTCCCCAGCGATTTGGACATACAGGCACCGGGCTCAGGCTTTGCCCGCAGGCGCCGTCGCGGCCCCGCGACGCTGCGGGGGCCGGGGGCGAGCGGGGTCGGGAGCGGCCGGGCCCCGCGATCGGGGCGGTGCGGGGCTGTTCGAGTGGCGCGGGCAGTGCGGGCTGTGCGAAGCTGTGCGGGCTGTGCGGGGCTGTGCGGAACTGTTCGGGCTGTGCGGGGCGGTGCGGAGCTGTGCGGGCGGTGCGGAGCTGTGCGGGCGGTGCGGAGCTGTGCGGGCGGTGCGGAGCTGTGCGGGCGGTGCGGAGCTGTGCGGGCGGTGCGGAGCTGTGCGGGCGGTGCGGAGCTGTGCGGGCGGTGCGGAGCTGTGCGGGCGGTGCGGAGCTGTGCGGGCGGTGCGGAGCTGTGCGGGCGGTGCGGAGCTGTGCGGGCGGTGCGGAGCTGTGCGGGCGGTGCGGAGCTGTGCGGGCGGTGCGGAGCTGTGCGGGCGGTGCGGAGCTGTGCGGGCGGTGCGGAGCTGTGCGGGCGGTGCGGAGCTGTGCGGGCGGTGCGGAGCTGTGCGGGCGGTGCGGAGCTGTGCGGGCGGTGCGGAGCTGTGCGGGCGGTGCGGAGCTGTGCGGGCGGTGCGGAGCTGTGCGGGCGGTGCGGAGCTGTGCGGGCGGTGCGGAGCTGTGCGGGCGGTGCGGAGCTGTGCGGGCGGTGCGGAGCTGTGCGGGCGGTGCGGAGCTGTTCGGGCGGTGCGGGGCTGTGCGGGGCGGTGCGGGCTGTGCGCGGCGGGCACTGCGCGGAGCGCCGGGGACACCTGGCGGCCGCCTGGCGAGCGCCGGACGCGGCCGGGGCGGGGGACACGGGCAGCCACGAACACCCCGCGGCGCCTGTGTGCAGGCGCTCCCGGTGCGAAGCTGGGTGTTGTGGGGATGCCTGCTTGGAGGCGACGGAGTTTCCACTGCTCCTCTGATGATGTGTTGCTCACGGGCAGTGTGTACAGACTGCTGGCACAGGAGCTGGGGACAGGGCGGTGGGGGACCCCCAGCCCTGTAGAGTCCCTGGAACGGCTTCTCCAGAACCAGCCCAGGTCTTCCCTGCCAGCCCCCAGGGATGGATTTGCTGCTCCTTACCATCAGGAGCAACATCTTAGTTCTGAGCATAGCTGTGTCAGAACACTGCCGCAGAGAAATACTTTTTATCAGAGACAATAAAGACTCGATTTCCACCTGGAAATTGCCCAGTTTGGCTTGTGATCCTTGAAAAGCAGCCCATCGCATCCCAATTCTCAGAGCAATTTAGTCTCTGTTGGAGCCAGGAGCCCTTTGGTACTGGCTTCCCACCTGTCAGGAGATCAGAACAAGCATTTTATTCACTCCTTTCCAGCTCTATCGAACCGGCTGCATCAAAGGTGTGAATCAGATTCTCTACATCACAAATGCCCCAGCTATCCTCCCACTAATCCAAGTCCACAGGCTTTATGTCACCTTCTTCCTTCCCCCATGGTCTGCACCAACTCTTTCCTCTCCAGCAGCTTCATAGTCCTTTTCTTCTCTGTATAGGTGGCCAGGGTCCAGCTCTCTGTCTGGCTCAGATGTCACTTTGCTTCCCGTGTCCCATGCTTCTTGCCCACCATTTCCCTTCCCACTGCTGTCCCTGCTGCCCTCTTTTGTTTCTCTCTGTACCATCTCTGCCAACCCCACTGGGGCTGTCATGTCTCTCCACCCTTCCCTCCTGCCCCACACTGAGACCTGCCTCCCCCCATTACCCCTCTGACCTTTCCAGCCCCCAGGCCACCTCACCTGATGCTTGTGCCACAGCAACCTTTCCCAGGACTGGTGAAGGCTTTGTTACACCCCGGGGATGAACTGCCCCTCAATCTGCATGTTGGTGCTGTGCCTAAAACAGAAGCAGTGGTGTGGAGATGAGCACCCATGGGAGAGCTTGAGTGTTGGCTGGAGCAAAACTGCTTTCTGCAGTCATGTTTGTGGGGCTGATGAAAGCACTTCCTTCTCCTGTTGAGCTGTGGTTCACCCTGTGGGGCTCAGGGCTGGACAATGCCAGGTATCCATGCTTCTGCGTGGGTTCGTATGGCTGAGAGAGGGCTTGGTCCACTCTTGCCAGACACACTGTCCATAAGCTTTCACAGCCCTTCCGTCACCCCCCTCTCCAAAACGACAGCTATCCAGGCGATGCTCTGCCTTTGCTTCTCAGCAGCCTTTGAAAGATGGTTTTCTCTTGGGCAGAATCACAAGCTTGGATGCCCAGAGGCAGAGGTACTTGGGCGTCTGCTTAGAAGATCCAAAGCACCTTCTGAGGGCTTCTAGGAAGGTCTGGGCTCAGGGACATGTGCTAGACAAATCTCCTATGCTTTCCTTTTCCATCAGGAGTGGGTCCACATCTGTCCTGGGACTATTGGCAGCTATACCTGGCCATGGTGCTGCTTAACATTAGCTGGATCAGGAGGAGGCATTCACACTGTCCCTGCCCTCGGACCAGCCAGGGCATGGTAGTGCAGCGGGACGCCAGTACCTGAGGGCACCGACCTCCCCTGGTGCTGTCCTGAAAGGGAAAGCCTTCAGCCAGGGTGGGCTAACCTTCTCACTTGGGAGTCTGGGGACATGCATCACAGCCACAACCTGCTAATGAGCCCGGGAAGCAAGGCAGAGTGTTTGCTTGACAGGGCAATTAAATGATGATTGATTCCTGGAACAGCTACTTAATTCATCATTAACTGGCTTATCATAGCCGGCATCTGTGCCTAGGGTCCCTCTGAGAACTGCCTCAGGGGATGTGGTGTGGAGGTGAGATCTGTGAAATAGGAAGCTAAATTTGCTACCTCTTTATTTTCATGCCTTATTTCGGCTCCTTTTACCCAGTATTCGCCTTAAGAAGCTGAGAGTACACAGCACAGCTGTGCATTTCCCACTCTGATGGGGACTGCTGCATCGGGCTGGGGAGCGTGGGGGGCCCTGCTCTGCCAGCTGGTTACAGGAGCAGCCGTGCACAGGGGGAGGCAGTTCGGTAGGGAGCCAGCAGCTGTCAGGCAGCAGTAGAGCTGCAGCGATGGTTCAGCTCAACTAGGGCACCGAAGTCCGCCTCCTCCTCCCAGTGTGCCTACATTGTGCATGTGTGCTTGTATGCATGCATCCTCCCTGTGCACCTAGCAGCATCTCACCGTCACCTGCTGCCAGTACTGCCCAGACTAGCCCCTTGGGGCTGATGGATATGCACACTATCCAGTCTTGCTGGTAATCTGGACAATGACCACTCTTTGACACTTTTGTCTTTTACTGCTTTCTTGCTTTCATCTTCTGACTTCGTTCCTCTTTCCCGAAGCTTAGTTATTAACAAGCTTTCTTTATCACCAGGCTTACTTTATTACTAGGCTTCCCTTTTTAAGTCCCTGTGTGTCTAAATTCACTGTGGGATCCAGATAACCCAAATGGGGTTTGGGGACAACTGCAGGGCTGGTCTGACTCTCTCCTTCCCTGCGCGTGTGTGTACAGGGCTGGTCCTCACCCTCTCTGCCATTCCTTCTCTAATGTCATCTCTAGAGGCTTGATAGCCCTTGTCTCCACCTGCAAACCCAGACAATTCGGTACATGGTCTCTATGTGATGTGCTGATCTTGGTGACTGAGGAGTGGGAAGCATCTCTGATCCCTCTGGTACTGGGACATCAGTTATTGGAGAGGAAGGTTTCGGCCTGGCTGCTTTCCAGCGGGGCTGAGCACACTGCTGGAAGCACGTTGTGACACTGGCCCTCCTTGTCCCTTTGCCACTACTGACAAGTGCCAGGACTGGGCACTAAGGCTGCAGCTGGTGGCTCCTTTGCTTATTTATCAGAAGCACTGTAAGATTTTCTTCAGCACTTTTCCCCTTGTCCCTGCAGATCTGTTAGTGCCACATCTTGCTCCCAGGGAGAGCATCAGCCCCAACTCCCAAGAGTGGAAGGCAGCAAGGAAAAGAGACTTTAGTACAGGTAAATCTTTTATTATTCCAGAGGGTACAAGACTAGCACAGACTAAATCCTTCTAGCTGTAGCCCTGCCCTGTCCATGATTTGTGCAGCAGCTCCAAGATCCTGGCTCTGCTCTAAGGACAGCTCCGGGACAGTTTGAGGGACCAGTGAGTTTTGTCCTCGCCCTGCTCCCCTGGGATGAAGCCTCAGCCCTGCCCAGCCCACATTCACAGACTTCCCCATCCTTCAGGAGTTTTTCCTGTGATTTCTTTTGCTACCCATACTGTTACTCTTCCAAGGTATGTTCACCCTAGGATGTTTGCTGCCTGCAAGCCCTTGCTGCCTCTTCCCCACACCCCAGGTCAGTGGGACATCTCCCACCAGCCAGCCCCTGTAGCACCCTTTGGGACTCAACAGAGTCCATGTCCAGCAGCAGTGCAGCTGCATAGATGCACTCTTCCCACACTGGTTCCATGGCACCTCCCAAACTGCCTTTTAGGTTTCCAATTCCTCCCAGCTCCTTTCCCTCTTTTCCTCCCACGCCCTGTTTCCCAGTGCTTGCTGCTGTGAACGTATGGCTTTTCTGTGCAGCTCTGCTCCTTCTCCAGCCTGTTGCTGAGGACCCAAAGTGACAAGCACAGCAACTTCCACACAGGCAGCACCTGCTGCCCAGTGGCCAGCAGCCTGCCCGCAGTCCATCTGCTGGTGTTTCATTTGGAACTGACTCCCTTCAACAGTTCCCAGCAAGATCCCATTCCTTCCTACCCTAGCTTGCTGCCAGAATCATTTCTTGAGATGAAGCGTGGATGCTGTACCAAAAATGTCATTTTCTCTCACTAGCGCTGTGCTTCTGCTTTGGCTGCTGCTCTCAAATGACACTTGGCAACCGGTCTCTTCTTACTGTTTTGTTAAAAATTAAGTTATTTTATTAGAAATCTAATTTACATGTTAAGGTAAGCAAAGAAGAGGATCATGGTTCCCTTGCCTAAAAACTGGGATGTAGCTTTGAGGTTCTCTATGTCTGTGCAGAAAAAACCCCATTTTGCTACAAATATGCATCTCCCTTAAATATTTTGAAAATACTTAATGGCCATCTGCTGCACAAGCCATTACAGGCTTTATTAGAAAGGTAGGAGACTGCAGAAGGCAGGGAATGGTTTTGGGAAGGGAGAAGTGAAGGGCATTCACCAAAAAGCACAGAGTTTTGGCATCACAAAAGGGCTTTTGAACAGTTCCATTTTCCTGAGCAGATTTCTGAAATGTGATGACCACTGCCAGAACAAAGCCAACAGACAGGTCCTTTTAAAACCATGCATGGCTCCCAAATCTGCATGGTGTGGTAGAGTTTGGCCAAGGAAACAGGACCACTTGGGCTTTACACTCTCTAAAGTCTTCAGTTTCTCTACTTACATTTCCTTCTTGATATTTAAAGCCAAGGCGATGTGCCGTCTATCAGAAAACCTAGTGCACCTCAGGGATTCTTACAGCAGGAGGAAGTGTGACCCTGCTACACAGCATCCTGCAGAGGAGTCAGTGACCGAGGTCTCTAAGGAGGACAGGAACATTTGGGGTTGCAAGGCAATAAGGTGCCATGGTCTGGGAGCTGGGAAAATGCTAGAGAGGCTGTAAAACCTGGGGCTCAGGTACTGAAGAGGGCAAAGTAATTGTTTCTCTCTCCTGGGAACACTGATATTTCACTGTACTTTTCCTTTGTTCCTAGGTGGGTTGGGAAGCCGAAATAGTAAATGCTCCTCTGAAGGAAAGGGGTGGAAATATTTCATCTCAGAAATTTTCATGGGGAAAAAAAAAATAAGAGCAGCACAAGGTTCAGTACTCTGAAATGGAGGAAGGGAGAGGGAGGTGAATTTCCCTGAGGAAGAAACTCATGTTGACATTTGTAGCTGAGGATCCCATTTGGACTCAGCATTTTCTGAAGCTGGTGGCCCAGAGCCAAGGCTGGCTGGCTGCCGCTGTACCCAGGGGTGGAGCTGGTTTAAACAGCACTTTGATGTGATGGATCATTTACTTAAAATTTCATCATTTCAAAGTGGACCAAACCCCATGGAGTCTCCCCTTTAATCTCCACATCTTTCTGTTCCCTCTCATAGCTGGCTGAGCATCCAACACTCCCACCCCAGCCTAAGCACCACTTCCATGTCCTCACAGCAGCTCCCTGGCTTCCCTTGGTGGCTCACTGCACTTGCCTCAGCCCCAGCTCAGCCTTGGATGAGTCCTAGAGAACTTCCCGTGCACCTGAAAGCCAGTTAGGTGTATGTGTAATGTCCAGAGGGATATAATTCACTGTGCAATCCTCGACTTTGGGAAGTCAGGGAGGCCCCTTGAGTGACTGTCAGTCTCTTATCTACTTCTGTGCTGTCAGTCTTTGTCACAGCACACATAATGAACCTGCAGAAAAGGTGCAGTAGGTCCTTTCCTGTCAGGCTGCACATGGCAAACTTAAGATGCATTATAGATACAGCAACTCCTCGTCTTAATCCAGCCTGAATCAGATAACCTTGTTGCAGGGGTGCATCCTTATCTTGCTGCCAGCTGGGGAGATAGCATTCAAGCTGTGCAGAGGTGGGGAGGGGTCTTGTTTTCTCCAGTATTGTCAAATTTTTCTGTTCCCGCTACCCTCTCAACTTTGGCTCTGCATGGGTGAGAGGCTTTTCTGCTCCCTTGCCTTCCCAAAATAACAGCCTACTCCCTCCCATCCCCTCTGCTCCTGCAGGATCTCCCCACCAGCACCACCGCCGGCAGCATGGAAAGCGTGCGTGAGCTCCAAAACCCGCTCTTGGCCAAATCCAATGGACACCTTCGCAGCAGCTATTCTTACCACCAGCATCACAGCCAGGACTACCCCAGTCATCGCTGCCAAGGGAAACTGTATTCCTACATATTCCAAAACACTGGCGGTGCCAGGACTCACCAGCTGCTGGATGCCAGTTCCCTGCAGCTGGCTGTTGAAGCTTTGTACGGCCCCAGTTTCATCCTTGTGAAGGATGAGACTGCTCTCAAGGCCAAGGACAGCAAGATGGAAAGCTGCGAGACCACTTTTACAGAAAGCAAAGAGGCTCCATCCGAAGCTCCTGAAGGGCATGAGGCACAAGGGTCCTGCCTGGTAGAGAGTGACATCCGCATCCAAACTGTTTCCTATGAGGTGGAGGAAGAGGAGCTCCAGGAGTATGAGGTGAGCTTGGACAGGTGGGATGGCACTCAACTTCTGTGGTCCTTCTTTCTGGACATTGGCTCAAATTCTTGATAATTTATTCTCCCTTCTTTACCCAGAACTCCCCCCCAAATCCTACCATCTCCTGCCTCACCAGCCTCCCTGTGCACCCAGTATTTCTTCTTCCTCCGTATCATTTCTGCTCCTTTTTCCTCACTGCTGACCTCAGAAGGAGGTCAGCTTCCCTAAGAACAGCCTGGCTGCCTACTGCTGGGAGCAAAAGGGAGGTGGGTCTCTGCGGCACCCTTGGGAAATGGGGATGCTTTGACAAGGGCAGCCTGCTGTGGCACTCGAGCTAAAGAGAAACAGCAATTCTTGCATAACAGCAAAATTCACATTCCTGATGGCAGCAGCTGAGAGAAAGCTTTATATATATAAAGAGAGGATGAATCCTGCACAGGAAGAATGAAGCTGACAAAGCAGCATCATTGCTGCGCTGTGCCCCACTATGGCTTGAGCAGTGGTACCAAGGCTGGGAAACATTATCCAGGATCTTGAGAGGTGGGAGAGGGTCCCAGTGCTCACTGGAGCTGATGCCTGATGACCCAGCACAGCTTTGCTGCTTTTGGTGTTGGTTGCAATGTCCCCACCTCTGCGTCCCTTCCCCACCAAGACACATCACTTGCAGGGTGGTCTGAGGCTGGCCAGCGGTGCCCAAAGGCAAGAGGGCTCAGCACAGCCACTGGCAGTGACACACTAAGGGGACAGGGCCTGCTGCCCCTGCAATGAAGGCTCCACTTCAAATGCTTTCCCTCACTTCCTAAATTAGTTTAGCAGGATATTGATCTCCTAGTCTCTAATGGGGATAAGTCACTTTGTTTAAGTTTGTTTAAGCTGACAAACAGTCAGTTCTGCCAGAGCTGAAGATATTTCAGTTTAAGACTCTCTCTAATGCAGGGAAATCCCAGACCCCCAGCATTTGCTCTGGCAGGGAGCCGAGAATCCATTCCACTCTTGAATTTGCTGAGCTACGTTGTTCCTCATCAAACCATGCTGAAGAGTCTAAAATATTTTTGGAATTTACTTCTTGAATTTGCCAGTGGGAATTGTATGAGAATATGCGATGGGACCAGGAGAGAGTGGGAGCTGGGAGGCGAGGTGCTGAGATGCAGCCTGCAGAGCGGCACGGGGAGGTGGGCATGTGCTGAATCCATCTGGTTTTGCAGAGCGACTCCTCCAGCGACAGTGAAAGTGAGGATCATTTCCTGATGCTTCCCCCCCGGGACCACTTGGGCTTGGCTCTTTTCTCCATGCTGTGTTGCTTCTGGCCCCTGGGGATTGCTGCCTTCTACTTCTCCCAAGGGGTAAGGAATCCCTTTGCTTGCCTGCATGTGCCAAGTGCTAAAGCAAGAGCCCTGAAAGCCACAGCGGCCCTGGAGGTGACCAGCACCTTTCTGAATCTAAGGCTCATCTCTGTGCCATGGCCATAACTCTGAGGGTTGAGACAAAGGGTGCTCCTGGATGTCTCCACAATTGTGGGGTTGCAACCCCTCCAGTTTTGGTGTGGGCTACTAGAGTTAGGCTTTTCCTTTGTTGTTTTTTTTTTTTGGCTGTTATTTAGGGAACTGGGGCTCCTCTTGGCCCCTTGCCCAGCTTCTCATCCTCCAACCAGGTTCAGGCAAATGGCATTTTCCCACCTGTCTTCCCATTCTCCAGTAATGTGAAGGTTCTACACCATGACCCAGACTGAGGCAGCTCATGCCACAGGAGCCAGGCTGCTCTGGAGGCTGGACAGAAAGGGGAGCTTGGTGTCCATGTCACACTACAGCTCCTCTCTTGCACTTGTATCTGATGCACATTGGCTAACCTGTGCGAGCCAGTGCCAGGCTGGCAGAGGCCGGAGAGGCAATAGCCCTCAGGCTGCAGCAGCTCGGAGGAGCTGCTGTTTTCTTGAGGGCTTAGCCTGGAGCCTGGGCTCACTTACAGTGCTGTTGACCCAGAATAATTCATGCAGAGCCAGGGGATTTACTCCACATTTGCATAGATGGTGCTGTACCAAGAATAGGTGAGGGGAGGCATTAAGAACTTAAATCAAGAGGACAGGAACAGAAGTGGAAAAATATATTACATGAGTGCCTGGCACAGAGCTGGTGAGAGGCAGGGGAAGTATTAATTGATTAGGACCCCAAGGAGCAGTTGATTTCACATTTTTCCACATAGCGCAAGATAGCACAGTGCACTCTCCACGTGATGATGTACGTGGGTCAATTTATATCTAGCTCCATTTTCTATAACTACCCCCTTTTTTCACTCACTGAGGCAAGGACCATATCTTTGTTTGGTGTCTTTGCACAGTGAGTGCATTGATGCCCACGTGGCAACTTGAACTCGAGTAATAGGTAATAACAAGAGCAGCTTGGAATATGCCCTGAGCACTTAGAGAAGCTGGAAGTTGCCATCTTTTTCCAGAGAGATGGGGATTTGTCTCCCCTGCTGGTTTCATCAGCCCTTCAACAGCAAATAGGCTTCAGCTGAAAATCTCATGCAGGAAAAATCAGGTGGCAGCATAGCTGGACCAATAGACCATGCCATCCAAAGCCAGCTCCCTGAGCCCAGGCAGTACTCGTTACATCTCTGTACAGGGTGCACTGATATCTGGTCAGTACCACACAGCCATCACCCCATGCGCTGAGGTCTTACAAGGGTCCAGCCACCCACCCACAGCTCTGGCTGAGTGCCCAGATGGGTGCTTTCAGACAAGTAGCTGAAGCCCATGCTTCCCATGGAGGCAAAATCCACAGGGAAATGTGTGCAGGTGGCACTGCTGTTCTGAGCCCTCCCAGACTGACAGACACCTTGCTGTCTGTTCCCAGCCTCCATGGGATGCAGTGGCCAGACAAGAAGCACTGACTCAGTAATGAAACAACTGCATGCTGCTTAAAGGCCAGGTTGGTACAGCTGTGAGCAACAAGCATTTCTTCTCCTTCCAGACCAGCAAGGCTGTCTCCAAAGGAGATTTTCATCTGGCCAGTTCAGCTTCCCGCCGAGCTCTCTTCCTTGCTGCGCTCTCCATTACCATTGGCACAGGAGTGTACATCGGGGTGGTGGTAGCACTGATTGCTTATCTCTCAAAAGGGGGCCACGTGTAGCTGCCACCTGCATGTCACAGCCATCCCTGGCCGCTGACCCTTCTGGGACTGAGCTTTCCTGCGGAGCACAGAGCACCAGTGCCTGCAAGGGCTGCTTGCACAGCAGGGCCCTGGCATGGATGTCCTGTGCAGGTTCTTTCCCCTTTCAGACAAACAGTAGACCCCTGTTCTCCCTGAGGCTGTGGGGTGCGACCATCTAACAACAGGGAATTGAGCACCAGCCTGGCTGCTGGGACAAGGAGAAGCACATTTGCCTGGTGGAAGATGTGCAGGAGAGAAACCGCATGCTGCTGCTGGGCTGGTGCGACCACCTCGGGCTGGGGCTACGGTTGCCCTTCTCAGCCCTGCAGCTGGGAGATCCGTCGCTTGCCCAGGCTTGGCCCATGAAGGGCACACACAGGGAGAAGAGGGAATATGGTGCCAGGGAATGACTGCTGCTTCTTCTGCGCGGCTGGAGTACTGGTGGGGTCTCCAGACTCCTGTGATGGGGACAGCATTCTCACTTCAGTGCCATGGGGTGGCCTGACCCCTCAGCTGCAGTGAAGTAGGAGGACAGAGCATGGACCAGACCAAGAGGCATGCTCTCTGTATCCCTCTGCAGACAGACCCCTGATCCACAGGAGAACATCCCAGTTGATGGTCTATCCCAAATGAGAAACAAGGAGGAAGGCAGGCTGGTGGTTGCACACCATCTCTCCCATTGTTGGTGCAAGCTGGTGAAGACAGCAAGGTTTTCTGCGTGTTTATAGTGACTGCCATGATGATCCCAAGTCAGAGCCCTCATAAGGCTGCCGTCCCAAAGTGCTGGGCCCTCAAAACATTTGTAATGGAAACCTCTACCTAAGAAGTGTCCTGGGAGGGGTGGTGGCCTGAAGGATTCCACTCCTTGCACTAGGTCAGGGCCCTGCACACAAAGAGGGATGGAAAGAAAAGGCTAACAAAACCTGCAGAGTCTGGGGTGGGAGTGCTGTTTGTGAGGGGATGAGATCCAGACAAGGAAGAGACGTGGAAGGAACCTGAGACACGGGGTGACCTCAACACACTCCTTCCGATGCCTTGGAGAGAGGTATCTCCATCCATCCAAAAGCCTGTGGTAACAAGGAAATACCAAGCATCCCCCCCATACATCTTACTTTTGCTTACTTGTATACTGTCAGCAACACATTAAATGCTTCAGAGGTGGGTATGAAGGCAATGGTTGCCCTGAAGGGCTGGCATTAAGCCATGCCTCACCCCCCACTCTCCAGCATCCCGGCTCCCTCCTCTCCCCGCCTCCCCTGTTGCCTCTTTCTGCCGTGTGCAGGAGACTGCAGGCAGACTCTGGGCATCCCTCACCCCATTCCCAGAGTTTCCTGGCAAGCTGCAGCCAGCTTTGCAAGAGATGCAGCATGTTCCTCCAGCTGGGTGCCATTCAAATGTACATTTCATCCTAAGGAAGCATGTTAATGTCTGCAATTGCCATTGTACTTGAGCCGTAAAAGAGAGAAGCGCATCAGAGACCTGTACAGAAGCTGGTCTGAAAGTTCCCATTATGTTTTTTAACATGGAAGAGGTAATAAAAAAAGCAGGAGTAAAGACTCTTTTTACAAGAACATGGAGCTGGCTGTCAAAGAGGTGGGCTTCACGAGAGTGCTGCGCTCACTTAAACCTGGAGGTGTTTATGCTTTTCCTGAAGGAAGTTATATTCTAGCTGGTGTCTGGGCGTCTTGGAGGGAGATGTATTTCAGCATGCAACTACCACTGAGAGCAGGATGGTGGTGTAGGTTTTTTTCCCTGTGTGTTTGGAGAAGAATTGGGGAGAAAGAGAGACCAGTGCATCTGTGTGTAGTAGAAGCATAAAATAAAATGTGCTTGAAGAGGGGCAGAAGAATACAAACATCAGGAGGAAACAAGCGGATCTTGCTTCTGAGGGCAGGCAGAGAGGCAGAATTTGCAGGGATGGGCTGGCATGCCCAAAAGAGATGAGGTGTCCTAGAGAGGAGTAATAAGGGGCATGCTCATCCAGCACCCATATGACAGTTTTCATTCCTCTGTCCTGCATGTGCTCAGCCTTCCTGGATGTCCATCCCTCCAAATAACCAAGCAAGAGCATTATTTCAGGAGAGGGGAGGTCTGTGGGTGCATCTACAGCAGGGGTGACCACCACCTCCCAGCTCAGGGCTGTCCCAGCTAAATCCCTCCTCATCTGTCCCCTTCAAGCACTCCTAGCTGGGGGGCAGGGATGGGGGGGTCCCTGCTGATTCTGGTCCAGGCAAAATTATTTGGGCTGCAAGACCACAATCTACAATAAGATACAGCTTCTGAATTTGTAAAACTACCAGCTGGTTCCCTCCAGGGGCTTCCAAGGGTGGGGGGTCCAGTAGTCCTCAGCCCACTGCCCATAGGCATTCCATCCCTCTGAACCCCAAACTGCTTCTTTGTCTTTTTTTAATTGGAGATGCATGGGGAAGGACCGGGCTTAAGGGCCGACAGAATTAAAGTGTTTTCCGCTAATAGCCTGAATCTCTGATGAACTTGTCAAAGGGGGGGAGAAGAGGCTGTGCCAGAGCATCCCTAAGGGGGGCATTATGCAAATGGAGAAATTAGTTGGAAACAGCCTGAAGGGAAACATGAGGAAATTGAAATCCAAGGAAGAGCATGATCACTGCTGAATAACATTATAGACTCTCTGCATCTGCTGTAGCTGCCTAAGCAGAAGAGAAAGAAGCAAAAAGGCAACAAGATACAGCAGTCAGGGAAGGTTCAAGCTCCAGAAATTTGCTTGAGCTTAAAAAAAAGAAATGTTAAACTCAACTCTACCAGTGGGTGTGGAAGAGGTGACTCTTCACCCCCTTCCTCTTCCCAGAGAAGGGGTCCCTCTCCCAACCAGGACCTTCAGCTCTGCAGCAGAGCTCTGTAATGGTCCAGATCCCACAGGGGTTACTCAGAAATTTGGATGGAAGGAGGAGTATCCTCAAGTTCTGGCCTGGCAACGTGTCTAGTCCAGAAAGGAGAAGCAGGGATCCTGGCAGGTCACTGCTATGGGAGGTGATGCAAAGGGCAGAAAGTGCAGAGATGATCTGTGTCTGTGTAGACGGGTGGTGACAAAGTGAGATCTCTGGTGGCTAATGAGGGAGGCTTTGGGGTTCTCTGAGATGGAGGTGGAGGAGGATTGGTAATACAGTGATGTCCTATAAGGTTGTACACCACAACCTGCTGTCCTTCTCTGCATCCCAGAGCTTTCTTAAAAATAATTGCAAGTGGTACTGAAGAGTTTCATGACATGGCAGAACAACTCCCTCTTCTCCACTCACGGGTAATTTGTTCTCCATGATTAGGACATCTGTTTGTAACCAAGTTCCCCACCAGATGCAGGTGCCTGTCCCTGTGAACCCAGGTGCTGTCTGGCACCCTCAGCAGAGGCATGGTCCTTCAACACCCTGGCCTCAGCAACAACCTACCATCCACCCTCCTGTCCGCTGCTCCCCAAATGCCCATGCCTGGGCTCAGTTGTCCCACCAGTACTACCAGACTTCATCCAAAGCCAGTGACACTGAGAGACAGACACAGAAAGTCACCAGAATGCCCATTCCCTGCCCCCTTCCCCAAATCTGTGCACAAACACCCCTCTCTCGTTTCACAGACTGTGGCTTTTGGGTTGCAAGAAGAGCAATGACCAGGTGTCCCAGATGCTCTCCTTGCTGTGAGGACAAGAACTTGGGGACCAAGCCCACCCCACTCCTTGGACTGGTTGAACATCCCCTCCATCCCTGCCCTGCTTTGGAGATGCTCCTTGCTCAGCCAGGATCTCAGAGCAGCACGGTCTGAGGTGTATTGGTGTTTGGTTTCTTTTTGCAGCAGTAGAAAACACATTGTCTTCAGCTTGAGCTCCTTTTGTAACCTCCACAGCATCCAGGTGAGCACTTCCTGCAGGCCTGTCTCTTCAGAAGCAGCTAAGGGCAGGGTGGATGGAGGCTGTGCCAAGGACAGGGGTGGCCTTTGATTCCTCCCTCCTTCTGGGATGCAGCCAGGAAGAAAGCTGCTGAGGAAAAAACCACCAGCACCTCAGCACAGATTTGAGCAATCAATACATCTGAGCTGTTGCCTGCTCTGTTCCCACTGCTCGCCCCTCAGCAAGTGCTGCGATGTGCCAAAACAGGCTCACTGGCTACAAATAGGAGCTGGGAAGTGGTGATGGGGGTTGCTGGGATGGGGCTGCACTGGATCTCACTCCTCTTCCCACAGGGATAGGGTGAGAGGGTGGAGAAGGGAAAGAAACTGGTGTTGTTTATGGGGGACTCAAGACCCCTGTGGGACACTGTCCCCAGTCAAAAGGATCCACTAGGACACTGGTCCTCCCACACCAACCTGCCAACCTGCCCCTCCTTGGGGTCAGCCCCAAGGTGAGTGATGTGGAAACTACCAGAGCAGGATGTGGGGTGTCCTTCCTGCTGCACTCGCAGCACCCTCACTTCCTGGGAGGACAAAGCCCCCTGCGGAGGCAAAGCCACTACCTGCTCATCTCACCAGCACCCATCAGTGGGGTGGGATTGCAGCCATGCTGGTAGAGCAGAAATGCCTTTATTCTGCCCCCATCTCTCCTCTGGAGGATTGTGAGAAAAGAGACACAGGGAAAGAAAAGCAGAGTAAGTCTTTTGGCTCACTTAATAGCACAGTCAGTGTTTTCCCTTCACAGTAATCCAGTAAGGAAATAGCTAATTATCTAAGACAGGGCAAATTTTTATTTCTGTCAAAAAAAAAACCTTTAAAAATCATGTAGCAGCGCATCTCTTCACCTAGTTTCTCTTTTCCTCTTTGCTCCCCAAAACCAGTCTGCAGTGGAGAGAGCATGGGGAGGCACAGCCTATGGCAATGCCATCTCTCCTGGGGCTGGCAGGAGAGGATTTTTGCAGAGAGAAGCCAATTAAGAGCCATCACTCAGGCAGGCATCAGCTGCTGGGAAATCAGGAGCTTCATTACCTCTCCTCTCACCACACATGCAGGCACCAGCTCACTCTTCCACAGACTCCAGTAGCCACACGTGCCAGAACACACTGCCTGGGGTCAAGTCGTCCCCACAGGGCAAGGGAACAGGTGGTGTCAAGAGCAGACAGAGCACTAGGTGGGGACACCTTGCTGGGGACAAACATATGCTGTCTCCATGGTCACTGGTGAGCCACAGGGCTTGCTGTGATACCACGGGAGGGCTTGGTTAGTGAGGGTAACACAGGAGGGTGTTGGCACCACCCTCTGCAGCTCATCTATCCCTTGTGGTGCCAAGGGACTGTACCCCAATACAGCCCTCTCTCCACTGTTTCACTCCTTGTCCTGGTGGTGTCCATGCATAGGGATATTTGGGGACCACATCTGCAGGTGTGCTGCTCCTCTGAGCTGACCCTAGTTTTGCTCTAGTTGATGTCTGGGCTGGATATCAGAAGCAAGGAAGGCCTTTGCAGATGGACCACACATGTCCTTTAGTAGGTGTATCTTAAAGATGCAATTTAAATATTCTCACTAATGGTACTTCAGAAGCTTTGGAGACTCAAGACTAACAAGTGTCAGGAGCACACAGCTTAGGAGTTCCTAGGCCAGACAGGGCCTGTGTCTCCCCACCCAAAATCAGCAGGATGTCCCCTCAGGCCAAGCTCCCCTGAGCAGAGAAGCTGGTGCTGCCCCTCCAGCCATGCCAGAGAGCAAGATGGGATGGGGGCAGTGGTGGAGGAGTCTCTCTTCTTCCCCCACCCTGCCCCACTCCTGCCTGTTTCTGCTCAGGAGCTTTTCTAATTGCAGGGCTGCACTCAACTTGCTCCCATGCTCTGAAGGCTTCCCGGCAGAAATGTCCCCACTCTGCAATTGCTCCCTCTTTACTTTTGGAGACACAATGTTTAACCAGTTTTTAATCCTTTCAGTATTTGCTGACTTCATTTTTAAACAAATCTTGTTGCTTAATCAAAACGTCAGGCAGAATCAGCCCCAGTGTCTCACAGAAGTCAGAATGCAGAGAGTGCTGCCTTCTCCTGGCACAGAGAGCTGAGGGACAGCCCGATGGGCAAGGGGTCCTTCCTGCCACCCAGGCAGGCTCCCAGCCCAGACGCACACAGTTACAGAAGTGCCACGAAGATACAACTTTATTCTCAAGCACCCAAGTTTGGCAGGAGGTGTTCATCCTGCCACAGCTCTCCTACCTTTCCCAGCACTACAGTTACTGAAGTGATGGAAAAGGGATGAGGAGATCAGTAAAGGAAGATGCCAGGGGAGGAGAAATGAAATGCAAATAAGTGCAATATCTGCTGAAATACCATGCTCAAAGTAGTATATCAAAGTCTAGGCATAGGCACCAAACTTTTGACAGTATTAGGCTAGAAAAAGGGAAGTTTTCCTTCCTGAAGTGCTTTCATGCCTGAGCACTTTCTCCAAAACTCCAGTATTTTCCAGATGTTAACTGTGCTAAAATAGCATTACACACCAGCTTACTTGTTTTCTAGAGGAGGAAAGGCTGGGAACACTGCATCTGGAACTTGGCCAAACTGCTGGGATGGAACCGCATCAAGAGTTGTCAGGTGGGGGCTGGTCCAAGAAAGCTAAGACAGGTATTAACGGGCTGTTGACATTTTAGAAGATCAGTTGGGCCAGAGGGCAAGACCCTTAAGGATCTATATGAAGATTGATCTTCCATATTTTCACTAGCAAGTTGGCATAGGAAAGAGGGGTACCTTCGTGTCATTTGCAAATCAGACAAATTAGGAGGGTTTTGAAATACAGAAGAAGAGTCGAGAAACTGGGCTACCTTGAAGGCAAGGAATGGTGGAGATGGGATGAAATGCAGGGAAATGTGATGAGGGGTTGCCAGCAGGAATTGCTGCAGCAGGCAGGGAGGTCCTCAGCTGGCAGCAACCAGGGAAAGGCCTGAGCCAGTGCTCCAACATGAAAAAGGCAGATCTGATGTTTGGGCACTTGGTACAGCAAAAATACATTCATGAAGCAGGGCAGTGATGGGCCACAGCTGGACTCCAGAAGACATTTTCAGCCACAGCACATGAGATGAATTTTAATGGAAAGGAGGCAGAGCAGGTGGTAGAAGAATAGGGAACAGAACCTGGCAGTGGCTGGTGTAACCTGCTGGGACAGAGGCAGATAGTTCCTCACAAATACCCCTGGGGCAAAGGAGGAGGAAGATTCTGTTTGAACAACTGAATTGGCTTGGCAGCACTAGCTGCTTCTAGTCTGGACCTATGGAGGGAACTATGCAGGGGACTGATAAAAATGATTCTTTTCCTCTTTTTCTTCTCATCTTTTTTTCCCTCCCCACACAGATATTCTTGATAATGAATTGCTGCTATACTTGTCACCTTGTGAGCAGTTTTGAATGGTGGCTCTGGCTTCTCTATCTTCCTGCTGCTGCTACTTCTCCACTCTGGTGATCCCAACAAAGCACAGGAGCTATCCTGTGAAATGCAACACCTTCACCACCTTGATGTGCTTTTAAGACCAACACTATTGCTCTTTGCACCAACAAACCAGCTGCTTGTGCAAAATCTGGAGGCAAAGCCATGCTTGAGCTAACATTTATCAGCTAAGTGCCCCAAAAACTTTGCTTGGGCATAATCAACTATTACCTCAGCACCTGGGCAGGCTCTGTTGCACTGCACTGCCCATCTTCCACACCCCTCCCACGGATGCAAGTAGATGCTTTAGTGGCAGGGCAGGGCAGAGCCCTAAATTACAGGTAAGTGAAAGGCTGGTCCCCACATGCTTTGCAGCCCCCCAGCCTCTGCTTTTGAGTCACCTTTTAATTTTCATCTTTTCTGGGATCACAATTTATAAGCACCTGTCTGTGAGGGAGTTTAGGTGACACCTAAGGTAAACCTCACTACCAGGGTGCAAAGGGAGAGATTCACCATCCAATGCCTGGCAATGTGACGTGGAGCAGCAGAGGCTGCCTCAAACTCATCTCCCACGATCAGCTCAGCATGAGAGCAGCATGACATTTACAAATCAAGTGCTACAATTTCTCCCCCACTTAAGCTTTGTTCAGCCACGAATGACATCAATAACTAACGAGCACCTGGCAGTGACCCAACATGACCTGCTGCCATCAAGGCATAGGGAGGGGATGAGTATTATTTTCCCCACGGTGCCCCACCCAGGCATCCAGCTAAGGGCAGGAAAGACATTACACCTAGATCTCTTCACCAGGGCTTCTAAAAATTGTCTTGCAAAGGGTTGTGGAGCCCAGTATCCAGAAGAGATTCATCCTGCAGCTGCCCAGGTGTGATGCATGCAGCACTCCCAGTTCAGGGAGAGCTGGGTGATGCAAAGCAGGAGAAGCCATTCTTTCACCCTGCAGAGCACTGGGCCACACCACAAAGGCTTCCCCGATGCCCATCTGCCCTCAGCAGCAGCTGACCACTCCCATTGTGCTGTGCCATGCTGACGGATGCCCCAGCCCTGCTTTCAGGCACAGTCTGCCCCAGCCTCAGGGCCACCCAAATAGGGCCCCTGTTGGCACCCACTGTCAGAAAACCCACCCTCCCTGCTCTTCCCTCGGCTCAGGAAAGGAAGGGAACACTCTGGGGGTCTTGCATCCATTTTCACAGCTGCTGCAGCAACCACCACTACTGCTGAAAGCAGCTATCTCCAGCCTCCAGCAGTTTGCAGACACAGGTAATCTTGCTGGAGTAATTACCAGCTCACTCCCCTAGAGGAGTTCATGGATGAGTCCTCCCTGGCAGCTAATTACTTCAATTACTTCCTGACACAGAGCCCAGGGCTCTCTGCAGCAGCACACAGCACTACTTGGCAGCTCCCTGCTCCTTTATGTGCCTCCCTTCCCAGAGCACCCAGTGCCCCCAAACCCCTCCTCTGTGGGACCACAGAGAGCATGCTGGAGTGGATGGGTGGTGGCAAGATCCCACCATCACCAGTGACAAGGATTAAGAGATTCCCCAGATGCTGGTTCAACATACCTGCCCCACTACAGGACAACCCCGAGCAGCTTTCTCTTGCAGAAGAAAGCTCAGCAGAACTTTGTAGCATAGGGCCCCTCTGCCTAGGAGGCTCACAGGGAGTGAAGCCAGACTACATTAGGAATAGGACTGGGCTGCAGCGGCCAGTGAGAGGTTCCAGATACCCTAAGGAAAAACAATTTATTTGTGAGCAAGTTTGGGAGGAGGGGGTGGGGGGGAGCAGGGGGATAGACTGGGGACAGACACACCACAGTGTTACGGCATCTCCTTTTAACATGTTCACCAAAGCTCCTAATGCCCTGTCAAAGGCCTGAGGGCATGACAAGACTCAGTCCTGCTGACCCAGCCTCAGGATCTAACCTTGTAAAGGCACAGTTTGGGAGGCTCTCCCCCCACATCTGTAGGTTGCTCTGACTCCTGACAACTTCCTGGGAAGCAAGAACAGGTAGTACAGTTGTCACCACAACCCTCAGTGGTACCAGCCAGCCCCAGCCCTCCTACAGCTTAGTCCTGCACAGCTATGCTGACAAACACCCCAGGAGAACTCACACACTAAGGGGATGAGGCTTTTTGGAGTCAGGCAGAGACCTCAGCCTTGCACTTCAAGATGCTCACAGGGCAGACGTGCAAACAGCTGGTTTCAGCCTCCCAGTACACCACCACCACCACTTCAGGGCAGGACCACCAACACCTCAGACATTGTCTCTGCTTCCCTGCTGTCACACAGGGCTGTGCTCACTGGATTATCTCCAGCCCTGCACCTGATCTGGAAGGCAAGTCCTGGGCTCTTACCAGGGAGAGAGCACAGCTCCAGCTAGGCCTCCAGAGAGGAGACATCAAGTAGCAGACAGTCCCCACCAGGAACCAGAAGAGGACCTTCTCAGGTGCAGGGATTGAGGTGTGCACAGGCTCTCCCTGCCCACTAGACAGTTTTAGAAAGCAGAGAGGGAGGGGAAAGCCTTCCCTGGAAATCATGCAGTGAGAGTGAGAAACCACACAGGACTAGGAATGGAAGAGTCTTTATTGCTTTGGTTTCTTACAACGGAGATACGCATCCATGCTGCTTGTAGCACAGCACAGGGGATGCAGGGACACTGGGCACACAAGTTTCAGTCTCTCTGCATTCTCCTAGACATCAGGGAAGAGAGACCCTAGAAAAGTAAGGCAGCTGCCAGCTGAGAGTAAAGGTTTGTGTGAAAGGTTATTGCTACAAGACCTGAAGGGCCAAGGACAGCTTCTCCAGAGCCTGCAAAAGACACTGACTCCTAGTTTAGCATTCCCAGCATACAGATTACAGTGAGGACACAAACAAGTCCCCTCATCTACCAGCCTCTGCTCCATCTAGGGAAGATCAGGGCAGACAGAGGCAGGTATTAAAAGCCAGAGCTTCACTGGCCCCAAGTAAAGCTTTTATTCTCCTTAGCTGGGAAGAACCCAGACCAAAGATGCTTCTTACATAAAGCTGAGCACTCCCAAAACCTCTCCTCACCTACAGCTGAGCCAGTACTACTCTGCTCACTGATGAGATGCTGGGCACCTCCATGCTCATCCTGCACATCCACATTACTCGTTCAAGCAACTGCCTGCAGCAGAGAGGCTTTCACATCTTCCATCTCATGAGGCCCAGCACCATCCCATGACACTGGCACAGTACTGCCTCCCTTGCTCATCCTCTGAGCACAAAGAGAGGAAAATTACCTGGCCCCTCTCCCTTGGGATACTCAATGCCTTCTCCTTCCACCCCTCCAGCCTCTGAGAGTAGGCACTGTGAGGATGCTCCCATACCTGATTGAACCACACAAAAAAAGAAAGCCAGAGACTAGGAACAAAACAAAACCAAACCAGAACAAAAATTAGTGAGGCCCCAACCTGGGCATCCCACCAGAGAGCCAAAGGGCACATCAGCAGAGGAGCTGTGGCCAAGCCAGCTGGCAGCTGGCACTCAGGCATCCACCAACGTCAGCCCATCATGCAGGGCACGCTTCCACATGTAATAGGTGGAACGGGCTGTGAGTGGGAAGCGAGCACTGAACTCTTTGTAGGTTGGGAAGGTCTTCGACTCAAAGCGCTGCTGCAGGAACAGCTTGGCTTGTGCCTTGAATTGGGCAGTGGCGATCACATCCATCACAAACATCCGGCTGTTGGCTCTCTCCGACATGGCATAGCCCGAAATGGTGGTGTTGCACGGCATGGCAGGCACTGGCTTATCTGTGTGCTTGGTGGCTGCCTCCAAATGGCAATGCGGTTTGAGGCCTGGCTCTGCTCTTGGAGGCGCCAGGGAAGCTACATGGTTCAATGCCAGGCTGGAGCTGCTCCAGGGCAGGCGATGCTGCCAAATGGCCTGGCCACTGCCCTTCCAAAACCAGTAGGCTGTGGAAGAGAGAGATGGATAGCGCAGGCGGTACTTGCAGAATGGCAGTTGCCATTGCTGGACCTGCTTCCTGGCCACATCTCGCAGCTGCTTTCTCCAGCACAGGGAAGGTTGGAGCTGCAGGAGACTCCTGGGTGCTGGCCGGTCTCCATTCCGTCTCTTCCTAACAGGCACACTGCTTGGCTTCAACTGCAGGAATGGCTTTCCTATAGCTAGAGTTTTCTGGTTATCCAAAGGCATCTGAGGGTGTTTAAAGTTGGGGTTCTCCTTGATTGCTTTTCTTCGCCAGTTATAGTAAGTGGACCTGGAGATGCCAGGGAAGCTGCGTTTGAAGCATCTGTAAGGCACCAGAGTGTTCATGGAAATGCATTTCTCCAGATAGGATTTGGCTCCTTGCATAAAGACGCCTGCTTGAATAGGATCTAGAGAAGGACTTGAGGATTTTAAGCTCGCCTGTGGATTTGCTGGCTCATTCACATCAGCCTTTTTTGGGACAACCCTGTGAAGCTCCTGCAACCTGTGGGCCTCAGACAGAGCAGAGGCATCACCATTGACCGTGCTCTGCATCTCATGCTTCCAGGCATAGTATGTGGATCGAGAGATTTCTGGAAACATTTGTCGGAAGTGCTGGAGGGGGATTATATTGCCCTCCTGAAAGCAGGACTGGAGGAAGTGTTTAGCTGCAAATCTGGCAGCCGCTTTCTGCCGGTGTTCACGAGACTGGCGCTTCCAGCGGTAGAAGGTGCTCTTGGTAATGCTGTAGCGGTCACGCAGGTTGGAGTAGGTCAACTGGGGGTCGCTGTTCAGCAGCTCAAGGGTTTTCATGGGCTGGACAGGAGGCTCTGGTGAAGGTATTGTGGGCTCCAGCTCCTCCAGGCCAACCACGGCCACGAAGTACTGCGCTTTGAAGACCTGCCGGGAGAGCTGCTGCCCAGACCACATGATGTGCAGCGTGGAGGTTTGTGGGCCACACTTCCTGGGCCGGATGAGCCGGTTGAAATAGGGTCGGATCTTCAAGTTGCTCATGGGATAGATGGAGTAGATGTTACACTGCAGTACTGAGGCAAGAGCATAGACATGCCACATGTTGGCAAAGGTGCCAGGAAAACAGGTAGCTTTGATATCAGCATCAAAGATGGCTTCCAGGATAGCCATGGGGAGGCTGGTCATCTCTGGGGTCTCCTCAGTGCAGAGGGAGTAGCGGGCAGCCTGCAGCATCACTTTGGAATCAATCATGCCATTCAAGTAGTATTGCTTGTGCAGCAGCATCTCCACCACAGTACGCACCTGCAGCTCCAGGCTGAGGCTGGGGTTGCCCCAGAGCAGCACACTGGCAGCCTCAAAGAGGCGGTTTCCCTCACCTTTGCAAACGAGAGGCAGCATGTTACTTGGGGCATCCTCAGGATAGAGGCTCCTGGCTACCCGGTCAACCTCCAGCTCCTCTTGGAACTGACTCCCACAATAGCCAGGCAGGGAGAAAGATGACAAGGTCCTCTCTGCCTCCAGCGCAGCACTGGTGAGGCCCTCCAGGCCAAAGCATTCGGTGGCTTCCTGTAGCTCCTGCAGCACAGACTGCACCAGCTGGTGCCTCTGGATCATCCTGAAGATGAAAAGAAAAAAGTCACTGGAGATGAAGACAGTGCACACTCCAGACTGGCAGCGGCCTGGCCTCCAGGTCCACTTCCTGCCTAAAGGACAGGATGGGGGGAAAAAGGTAGACAAAAGGCCACCACACACATTCCAAGGACAAAGGAGGAAGCCTTAGTCCTCACCAGGCAGCCCTGGGAGTGGGACATGGGCTCAGCTTGCTCACCAGTGACCTCCTGTGGGCAGCTCGTACGGCACACAGCCGCCACCTGTCTAAGTGAAACCAAGGAGTGACTGCACCCATGGGGTGGGAAGCCAGGTCATCTCCCACCAGTGCATGCCTGGCATTGCACCTGGCATCACCCCTACACCCACCTCTCCCACTAGTAGTTCCATAATTTCTATTTTACTACTCCCCTACCAGCACCCAGAGGGAAGAGTTTCCCTCAAAGGGAAAATGTTTGTCATCTCTGCAGGAAAGGACCTGTGACAGAAACACACCACGTGGGAACATGGACACACCTGGCTCAAGCTGTTCAAGCTCAACAGAAGAAGGGGCAAGGAGGTTGCCCTCTCCCCCAGAGCAGGGCACTGCAGCTGCACCCATTGCATGCCCCAAAAACTGTCACAGAACCTGGGATGGAAGTGACAGAGCCAGCCCAAGCCACGGCTACTGCTGCCTGAGCCGACACTAGATGTCACTTGCTGCTCAGCAGACACACCATCAGCCAAGGAGAAGGCATAAACGAAGGGCTTCTTCTAGATGAGCTACCAGGCAGGAGGCAACCCAAAAGTACAGGCAGAGTGCAACCACTGAGTGTTTCAGAGTCTGTACGAAGTGCTCCTCCCTGCCTGAGCCGGTCCCAGTCCTGTCCTACCTCCCTCTGCAGGCCAGTTCCCACTCACAAAATACAAAGGGTCAAACCTGCACTACCCTCTTTGTCCAGCTTTTGGATACCTGTGTGGTTCTGTCCCCACCACTCCAGGGGCTTTCATGATGGCTTCACAGCTCTTAGCTCCAGCTTCATCAGTGCCGCCCCCTTCAGCATCCTTTCACTGCCAGCCAGCCCATCCTCTCCCCAGCCAGACTACTCTCTCTCCCTTTTGGGCCAGTTTTCTCCCAGGGACCACAACACTTCATTCAAATAAGAAGCCAAATCTCCTCCATTTTCTCCTAAGCTTCATTCTCATATCCTGCCTAATAGGTATGGCATCACTTTGCAGCCTGCTCAATTCACATCCTAGCCAGAGCCCACCTTCTCTCAACATTTCACAGGTATCACTACGCACTCACAGCTTTGTGGGTACATGAGGAACAGCAGAGGCAGGAAAAGCAGCAGCTCTGCAGTAAAGCAGATGTCCTGCTTGAACTCTGCCAATTTTCAGCCCTGCTGCAGGTATGGTTATTATTGCTGTAGCATCTCTGGCCCCTGGCCACAACCAAACTGCAAACGACATGAGGTGCCACAGAATCACATGGACACATACAAGCTCTTCATCACAAGGAATCTCCATGCTGCTACTGCTGCCCCTTCCCTTTAATCAGATCACAGGTAGTCACCAATTGAATCCCCACCCCTGCTCCAAACTCCTCCACAATCTCCTGCGTGTCAGAGGCCAGAACGTTCTTACAGCTGCTCCCACAGGTGTAGGGCATCAGTTACTAGAGACAAACACAGGAGAATGCACACAGCTATGAAGCAGGGAAGATAAACTAGCCCTAAAATCCTGGTCTGCGAAAGTATGGAGTTGTCACTTCAGGTCAGGTCTGCATTGTTATTTTCCTAGAAGTTGGTAGAACTGTACAGTAGTTTATAGAAATTTTGACTAAGCCTATGTTGAGTGACATGTGCTTGAGGAGCTGAAGCAAAGGCACAACTCAGGACAACAACAGGACTGACAGAGTCCAAGTCCTCCCTCTCTGTGGTCTGTCAAACCCTTTAGGGGCCAGCCACCTACCCCTGCAGCAGCCAAGGCCTGTGGAGCACTGTCCCACCAGAGGAGCCACAAAAGGCAAGACAGACTTTTTTTACCCTGGAGAGGGTGAGGACATAGTTGACATAGGCTAGAGAGCATCAGCAACAACCCTGGTATTTCTGTCCTAGTGGGCATTTCCCACCCCCTTACAGACTGGAGGAGATAGAGAGAGGGAGAGCTGGAGGCACAGCTTAATGGCCATTAATCCTTTTCTTCAGCAATAAATCCACAGCCTCAATGTCACTGTCAGCTTCTGCTGCCGAGAGCAATCCTAAGGCAAAACCCACAGCTGAATCAGCAGCAGGGAGCTCCTGGGGCAGGTGGAGAGGGTCTTGGGTAAATCAGAAGCAGAAGTAAGACAAGCTAGGGGGCTTGGTTCATGGCTAGATCAAACCCAGCAGCTCTGAATACAGAGGACCTGATGCAAAGGGAACACTTCTCCCTGCACACTCCCAGGGAAGCATGCTGAACACACAAGTGTTCACTAAACCACCTCAGCACCAAGAAGTAACCAAGGCAGCTTTCACAGATGATAAAGGTTTTACCTAACCTGGCTGCTTTTGCATTGTAACAGATAAGGAAACAGTTGCAGGTCACGTTCCCTCACCTAAACTGATGAGCTGGTGGCATCCAGTAGTGCAAGTTCCCCCAGCCAGTCCCAAAAATGCTCCCACCAGCAGGAATCCAAGAGACTTCAGCCCCAACTGCCCAGGACCCCTGGGACGTCACAGGAACAGGGGTGTCCACGCACCCCAGCCCACCTAGGTTAAGTGGCTCGCTTCCCAGCCCCAGCTGTGGGTTCAGGCCACCCCAGTAGTAAAGGCTCTCATTTGAGGGAAGGATATTTGAACCACCGGGACCGTACAGCAGGAGCACAGAAGTGGTAGTCTCCAGGAGCTGACTAGGCTCGAAATATCACCGGAGGAGCTCCAGGGGTGAGCAGCAAAGGCAGCAGGAAGCGTGCTCCATCTGCCAACACCCACACGTCCACCGAAGCTCACGAACGGGGCATCGCTCACCGGGAGAGGGAAAAGCCTCAGACCCACCTTAACCTAGGCCGAGCGCCGGAGCCAAGCCCGGCTTCGTCCGCCCCTCGGGCAGGGGCACTGAGCGCTCGGGCGCGGACGGCGCCTGACAGACACCCCCAGCCCCACGCACCCGCGGCTGCTCACGCCTCTCCCGAAGGCGGCGGAGGTGGCTCTGTGCGGCTGC
>VYXC01001190.1:154718-214382 GCA_013397175.1 Platysteira castanea
GGTCCCCCCGTCTCCCTCCGTTGCAGAGCTGGCTCCCGGCTGGACGGGCTGTTCCTGCGGCGGTTCCTGCGGCTCCTGGCCGTGCTCTTTCCTGGGTGGCCCTCCCCGAGCGCCCTCATGTTCCTGACGCTGCTCGGTGTTGCTTTGCTGGGTGAGCCTGGGTGGTGGCGATGAGGAGCTGCACCCCACGTCTGCTCCCTGTGGACCCCCACTGCGCTTTGTTACCGCTGTCCTTCAATTCCTCCCCCTGCTTGCCTTTCTCCTCCAGAGCAGCTGGTTATTTACCAGGTCGGTGTCATCCCCAGCCAGTACTATGAGGTCCTAGGGAACAAGGACTTCTCCGGATTCAAAACACTGACTGCCGTTGCCGTGACTCTGATCATTGTGAACTCCACGGTAAGACCAGAGGTTCAGTCTTGGGAGAGGAAGAGAAAGCTGCCCATGGCTCCTGGCATGATCCTGGTCACAAAGGATTCAAGTCTTCTCATGCCCCATGAGGTGTGAGGAGGATCATTAGTACAAACTGCTAGTTTTTATTTCATTTTGAAAAATGTTTGTTCTCACTTATCTCTTCCCACCCATCTCTTTGCTCTCGTTCCAGCTAAAAAGTTTCGACCAGTTTATCTGCAACATGATGTACGTGAACTGGAGGAAATCCCTCACTGAATATCTCCACAGCTGCTACTTCCAAGGCCAGGTCTACTACAGCCTGCATGTGCTGCGTGAGGACATTGATAACCCGTAGGCTGCCGACGGCTTCTTTCAGTATCTTGCTTGGCTTCTCCTGGGCTGCTGCGCACCTTTTCCTGAGTTCTCTGTGTCTCTGGGTAGGGGCTTGAGCCCTAGAAGCTTTTACCATCTAGGCACAGATCTAGGCATCCTCTTCTACCCTGGTAGGAGGTGATACCTGTTGCTGGGAACTCCTGTGACTGCTGGTCGTGATGGTTTTAGGGGCAGGATGTTTCAGTTGTGAGGGAAATGCCCATCAGAACAGGGATTTAGTGCTGCTGTAAAACATGCTGTCTGCAAACTCAACCCTTGACACTGTGTGATGTTGCAAAGGGTCTGGCTGGAGTCAGCAGTGCCTCTTCTTGCCTTCATGCAGCCAGTGCGTTAGGACAGTCTCTGTCCTGTTTGAACTTCAAACACCAGAATCTGCAGCTGAGCAGAGTTCAGTTGTTTTGTTTAGTGGTTTAATAACCCATGAGAGCCACATCCAGGAAGGGTTTTGTTTTGCACTGTATGAAGGCTGCATTTCCCTTCCTGTTTCTAGGAAGGAAGCGTCAGAGGTGACTTGAAATGTAAGGAGGAGGAGCATTCAGTCTCTCCTTGTGGATCCCAGCGCCCCCAACCCCGAGAGGTCCCTCTCCAGTTTGCTTTGTGCACTGTCCTGCTTACTGCAGAGCTGTTGATCAACCTGGGCTGTGCAGCGAAGGTCGAATGCCCTTCCTCACAGCTGTGTGTGGACCTTGGCCTTCCAGCCTGTCCTTGCACACAGGGCACTGCTGTCATAGTTGTGCACTGTGAAGAGCTAAAGATCCTACGTTAGACATCACGTGAGAGGACACAGAATAACAAAATATTCTTAGCTGGAGTGGACCCACATGGATCATTGAGTCCAGCTCTTTAAGTGAATGGCCCACACAGGGATTGAACCCGTGGCGTTATTAGCACCATGCTTTAACCAACTGAGCTAATCTCAGTGTAGAAGCCTTTTCTCCCCCTCCAGAATTTAAAGTTATTATTAAATACTAGCTGAAAAACTAGAAATCAAGAGGTAACGTTTTCCAAGTTATGTGTTGTTATACACTTGTTTTGAGACTCCAAGCTCTCCTCTGCTGGAGAGGGCACCTCTGATCTAGTCACTGCACTGGTGCCATTCCCCATGTTGATGGCACCAGAAAAGACCATGCCCAAGGTCCTGGGTAAAAATTGCAATCTTACAGGGACTCCCAACTCTTGCTAATAGTGGTAACTTCAAGGAACTGAAGCAGCCTCTGCACTTCTGCTGCCTGTTGCTCCTGGCTGCTTGTCCTTGCTTCTTCATTGCAGAGCAGGGTGGTTTGTGTGGCTGCTGCAAGAAGACATGCTGGGTATCTAAGGGGGAGCAGCAAGCAAGGAGAGGGCTCAGCTTAGGCCAAACAGCTCTACATGTTTGGCAATAGGTGATCATCATTAAACTGATGCACTTTCAGGTTGCTGTTGGGTTTACTCCCACTATCATTAAATGTTCATTTCTGACAGTGTTTTGCAGTGGTATGGAGTTGCAAGGAGAGGTTAAAAAGCCATGTCTGTCACCAGGGCATGCAGCACTTCCCAGGCAGTGCAGCACATTGAAGCCAGAAGCTCCTGCACGCCTGTCTTTTTCTTTGGGGGTGGGAGGGGAAGCAGAGGACAGAGGCCCCTCACCGCATGATTATTCCGCTCAGGTTTATTTTTAACTAGGGAATGTGTTCACATTGTGCAGTGAAATGTAGGAGACAACTGGGTCAGTCTGCTCTGCAGCAAAAGAAACAGCTCTCCTGACCTTTGCAGACCAAATGTGTGGAATTACTGTGGAGTATTTCTCATTATACCTTGCCTCTGCTCCAACATTCAGTCTTACTGTTTAGTGTGTTTTTGGTGCCACTGCAAAAATTCTCCTTATCTTGCAATTCCTGGACAAGAGTTTTTCCCTGCACCAGGTCCTTAGAGAACAAACTAGAGCAGCAGAGACCTCCCATTACGCAGTTCAAACCAAAATAAGTGTCAAATGCATGGAGTCATCCACTTTGAAGGAACGAAGAATGGGTTCTGAGAGGCATACAAACACTTGCAGCACCTAGCAGGCATTTGAGTTGATGCCTTCATGCGTTTCATGTGTTTTCATTACATGTTGCTTAATAGCTTGTAAAAAGCAATATCCTCCTCTGAGACTGTAGCACAATTTAAGCTACAATTTTTTGGGAATAATTACAGTCTGAGGAAAAGGAAAAGTGATGACTGGAAGGTCAGTCAGGGTGAGAGCTGCCCCAAAATTAAATCCATTGCTATTCCAGAACTGCAGAAGTGTTGAGAGATGAATGTCCTTGTGGTTGTATCTGCACTGAGACTAACCGCGAGTCCATCCTTGCTCTTCGTTCTGGACTCCAGCAGACAGCTGTAGCCTTTCCACTGGAGCTTAGCACAGCAGGCTGAAGCCCTCATACATGTGCTCTGGGCAAGTGAAGTGCTGAGGGAGTAAATATACTGAAATTCTTCCTAGTTACCCCAAGTGCATCTCCTGCTCAGCAGTGGGATAGATGGGACTTGAGGGTCTGCCACCTATGTGCCTGCTGCTAGTGAGGTGAGAAAGCTCGGTGTGCTGCTTCCTGCTCTTGGGGGCTGGGGTGGGTGGAAGCACTTCCTTCTTTGCAGCAAAGGGACCAGAGGCACTCCATTCAGAGCCAAGGGACCAGCTACTGTGGAAGGGTAGCTTTGCAAAAAGGGAAGTGTTTGCAAATATCCAACAGCTGGTGAAGGTCTGGCCTGTGCCCTAGCCTGTCCTGGTGGGTCTGATGGCATCTCAGCTCAGTATGGAAGGTTAGGGGGAGAGTCAGTAGTTTTTCATAGTATGGGGGTTGTTCCAGGAGAGAAATAAAGGGCAGTGATGCAAAAACATTCAGCACACGTGTTGAACAATGTTGTTGAAAGTGGAACAAGGCATAAATAAAAGGAACAGGGTGAAAGCAATGGCAAGAGCTGTTCCTGCTGGGTGCCAAGAAGGCCCTTGGGTGGGTCCTGCTGGGCCATGAAAATGGTCTCCTGTGGGGGAGCTGCAGGTCCTTCCCTGGCAAGGTTGTTCACCTGCACCCTCTCCTACGTTCATGCAATGGAACAGCCTGGTTTGTGCCCTGTTAGGGATTTAGTACTGGCTCTTGCTTCTGGGCTGTAACAGTGTTAATGGCTCTTTGTGTTGAGCAGGGACCAGCGCATCAGCCAGGACGTGGAGAGGTTCTGCAGGCAGCTCAGCTCCATGGCCAGCAAGCTCGTCATCTCACCCTTCACACTGGCCTACTACACATACCAGTGCTTTCACAGGTAAGGACTTATCCTCTCCCTGCTTGCACACCTCTTTTCTGTGTTCTTTTTTTGGAGCCTGCCACCCATGTTACAACTCCCCAGATGGATATTTGTACACCTGGGTGAGTGGTCTCTACACTCCAAAGAGAATTCCGCCTTGGGGATGCTGGAATGTGCAATGTTGGCCCCCAAACTTCTGTGAAAGCCGAGAGAGGTGACAGCTGAAGGCTCTGACTGGTTGAGCCTAATGGTGCGGGAGTGTTCTTTTGCTTGGATTATTAGCTGACTTCTCTTTCTCCTCTGTAGCACGGGCTGGCTAGGCCCGGTGAGCATCTTTGGGTATTTCGTCATTGGGACGATGGTTAACAAAGTGTTGATGAGCCCAATTGTGTCTAAACTTGTGCAGCAGGAAAAACTGGAGGGGGATTTCAGGTGAGTCCCAGCAGAGCTGTGTTTTCACTGCCCTTTGGCAGCTCCTGTAAAGCTTCTTCTTTGTCCCCATTCAGTGCTGTGGATGTAGCTACTTCTCTTGTCTGTGACTTTCCCCACACTCCGAGAAGGCTAGCTGTGCAGTGGTGCCTCAAAGTCAGTGTACTGAGCCCCTGCTAACCATTCACAGCCTTGTGTCATGGCAGGCAATGCCGTGGTTCAGTCTCACAGCTCAGTCTTCAGGCTGTTCGCCTGCTCATTGTGGGTGCTTCTTCTAGGGATGCATTGAAGAAAACTGCGCATGGAGCTTCCTTGGCTGCAGATGCTCGTTCAGTGAACCGCATCTACTGACAGAAATGGGGTTTCTGCTTCACCCCTGCCTTCACTGTATTCCTAAAACAGCCCAGCTTTTCCATATGCTTTGTAATTCACCTCCTCCCCCTTGCTTGCAGGGTTGGCTGTGTGTGTAGCAGGAGTTTTCTAGCTTTTCCTGGGGCTCAGGGCATCCAGGGACAGCAGCGTGAGCTGTTGTGGCACAGGGAGCCCAGCCCAGGGCAGTTGGATGCAGTGATTCTGTATGGTGTAGATGCTGGACTAGCAGCAAACAGTAAGCCCTAGGGCTAAGATGTGTGCAGAGAGCAGGATACCAAACAGATACACCAGTGAGCTGGCCCTGAATGATGGCACCTTGTGTTAAGCCTTGGTTTCTGGTGCCTTTCGGAGCCGGTTGAGTATTTCTGTCAAGAGATGCCTCAAATCACTGCTCTAACATGCAAGATAAGTTTGCTCTAGGAATGGTTTTGGCTACATAATTCACTGAGCATTTGTGCACAATTACAGTGTTTTTTTGGTTGTACAGATTCAAGCACATGCAGATTCGTGTCAATGCAGAGCCAGCTGCTTTCTACAGGTTAGTAGTGTTAATTTCTTTGTATCCTCAAAAGGATTGTCCCAGTTCAGAACAACCTTGTTGTGTTTACGTATCCTAAAGGAGCCCAAGTTTTGTGTCTGCAGCCAGAGCTTTCTATCCCTTCCATTCCACTGCAGCATCATACAGCCCTGACACTGTTCTTTGCGTTCTGTGCATCATCTGTAGAAGTAATCCACAGCAACTGGAGGCAACTATTTTTCCTTTGCCTCCTTTCTAACATCCCCAGAGACAGATACAGATTTGGTGCTGGCTTAGAGACCATTACTGATGTTTTGCCAGGTCCTTGCCTGGAAGATTGATCAAAGTCTTATTGCATCTGGTTCCTCTGAGGACTTGTTGCATCTTGCTTCTGGTCCCATCCTGCTGCTGCTAGCCTGCATGTCTTCTGTGTGCTAGCTGCTACCTGGCCACCTTACCTCTGCTTTCTCCTCTTGGTCAGTCTGTGCCCTGACCCTCCAAACGCTGTACTGGTGCTCTGAATTTGCTCAGTGCCATTCACTGAGTGAATGTGCTGAGCACACGATCAGGAGCCTGGCAGCACTTCCCCTGTTTAATGATGCCCTGAAGCCTGTTGAGCTGCTGCTTGTCCACAGAAATATTGAGAACCCAGAAAGAGCCATGAATTTGCTGTAGCTTGTGTTGGGGTGGCAGGAAGTTGTTGCTTCTCTCTTGTCACAAGTCTGCCTTTGCCCTGCATGTTGCAAAATTGCACTTCTTCCAGGAATTGTAGCACCTGTCCTCTCTCTGGCCTTCCCTGCCTGTGATCTGTATTTGGCTCCTTCATGCTGTAATGAGTGGGCATTTCAAGTGTTGTGGTTCTGTCCCTGCAGTGGTTTGATTCAAAATCACTGATTTCATAACAACTTATATTGACAGGCATGAAACTGATTTAAGTAACTGAAATCAGTCTCGGTTTGCACTGGCAAGTCTGAGTTATTTCTTTGTGGACTGATCGATTCTTACTGGTTGATGATAAATTTTTGTAATGGAAAAGATACTCTAATTACATGCCCTTATTTAAGATGCAGTACTTTGCCTCACAATTTTGGATTTTTTTATTCTATTACTAAGTAGAAAATGGAAAGTGGATTATTATACCAGAAAACAGAATGTCTTGGTTCAGTACCATGGTTTAGTAGAAAAGCTTCACTTCATGGGAAACTAGAACTTAACTGAGTTGCGCACAACCAGGAGTTTTCATGGTGTGCATCATAATTAAAAATAAAGGAATTTTTTAAAAGGTTGTATTCCTAGAATCCTGCAAAAGGAGGAGCATGTGGTGAGTGGATGGTTTTGACCGCTTGACTTCTCTAGCTTGTGATCTTGTCCTCTTAAGACTGCCTAACCACTGTTTTGGTAAAGGAAGAAACAGAAGCAGACCACTGCCACCTTTATACTTCTTTTGTTACTAAGCCTTTGGCAAATTTGCTTTAAAAGTGGAGTGAATGGGAGGAAAAGAGGAAACCAATACAGCCATCTCTCCTCATCTGCAACAGAATAATAGCTCTGGTCCCGGTTCCTTTCTCACCTTTAACTCCTTGTTTCCAAGGCTTTGTCCTTTCCTAATACATGGACAGGAAAGATTGCAGCTCAGTAGTTACCTGAGCTGTTTTGTAAGGCAGTAATGCCAAACTGAATTCTAACCAGGTGCATATTTGAGAAAGAAAATGTATTTTTCTATGAACTGAGAATCTTTAGCAATAAGGCTTCAAAAATCTTAATTTGGATGTTTTTGTGCTGCTTCTGGCTGTATCTTCTTGGGCCCTAGTGACTCCTCTGTTGCATAGACCATGGGAGTGTGGTTTGTGTAGTGGGCACAAGCCTGTGTTGGATGTCAGGGGCAGTAGCTGCCATGGCAGCTGGGAGTTTGAAGTGAGATGTGGAGCTCTCTCTGCCTTTTGCCACCTGAGGGCAGCCCAGGCCCTGCAACGCAGCAGAAGGAGCTGCCACGCTTGCTTGAAGGTGATGGTTTAGAAACGAGATGTCTCCTTGCTCCTGGCTCAGCCTGGCCACTGGAGCATCACCACTAACTTGTGTGGTGGGTGGCCTGATGCAGATGGCCCTGGGAAAGGGGGAACTGTAGAGCTAGGGTACCCATACTGGGGATTGCACTGCTCCAGACTTGCCTTTTCCCATTCCTGTGGACTGGGGAATGGGAGAGGTGGACTGAGGCTGCTGGCCATGCAGGCCATGTGGGCTGATTATCATCCCCTGGACTCTCCTCTGCCTTCTCCGTTCTGGCTCCAGCTGTGTAGCAGTGCCATCCCTCTTTTCCAGCCAGGTTGTGTTTGGAAACTGTGTTTGACCTGGGGTGTGCATTGCTTTGGGCTGGAGCCTGGCCTGGCTTCACTTCCTCCTGCTGCAACAGCAGCAGCCTTGGGCTCTGGGAGAGATTTGCAGGACTGCTTGCTTCAGCCAGAGTTCCTTGATGATACTCTTCAGGAAGGCAGTCCTGGCTGTTCAGTTCCTGGTCAATAAAGAGCTTGTTAGTTGGAGGCAAAGGTGCCAGGCCTGTTCCAAGCTTCAGTTTTAAAGCCTGTGGTCCTGGGATGTCTGTGGCATGTTGCAATCTTATTTTTACAGGGCTGGGCGAGTGGAGCACATGCGCACAGACCGGAGGCTGCAGAGGCTGCTGAAGACCCAGAGGGAGCTGATAGGCAAAGAGCTGTGGCTATACAGTGAGTGGGCAGCTTGGGGGGTGAAGTGGGGTGTGTGGTAGCTCCACTGTGGTGGCCCACAGGCTGGGGAAGTCTACTGGTAGAGCAGTTGGGTGGGTGCTGTGTTTTCTTCTGCCTCTTGTTGGTACATGAAAGCCCTGAACGTGAACAGAGGGTGCCTCCTGCAGTGCTACATGGGAATCCTGTTGTGTAAAAGCCTCATAAAGAGGCGAAGTTTTGAAGGACCAAGAATCTGGCTTTTCGTGGGGCAGGTGTTCAAAGGCTGAGAAAAGAGGGAAGGGCTTGAGCTTTGGGGACTGTATATGTGGTTGGGAGCTGTGGAAACTTCTTTCCTATAGAGCCTGTCCCCTAAGTACAGTTGTCCCCTGAAAACATCCCTTCTCCCTTTCTCACTGAGTCCAGGGTTTGGCTTTAAATGATCCCTATAAAGACAGCTCTTCCCAATTTCAGCAGCATAATGAGCTTCTTAGCAGTGTATGGGAGGGAGAACCCTGAACAGAAGTGTCTGTGGGAATTTGGATCTTAAGTCTTTCTGCCTGTTTTGTGCTCCCAAGACACACTTCATGGCAAACCATCTCACCCCAGAGCTTCCTTTTTGCCTTCCCCTCCTGTTTACTGGGAGTCAGTCAGGCCCCTGAAGCGTAGCAACAAGCAGGCAAAGTGGCTTTTGCCCCATAGTAGTCCCTGAGCTGTGTGTCTGGATGATGTTTCTCTGCTCAGGGGCCTGCCCCAAAGTGCTCTTTGCTTGGCAAATGGATTTTCACCCTGGTGCTTGTACTATCCTGCAAAATGGGGTTTTCTGCTCTGGTTCGTCATAAAGAACCAAGGCAAGAACATGGCTCTTTCTCTGACTGGCCTCAGGGTCAGCACTTGGGCCTGGCTGGGACAGAAGTTTCTACTTTTACTCACCATCTTCTTTCAATATGCTTGTGCCTAGTTGGGATCAACACCTTTGATTATCTGGGCAGCATCCTGAGCTACGTGGTCATTGCCATTCCCATCTTCTCTGGGGTCTACGGCGACCTGAGTCCAACAGAGCTCAGTGCCCTTGTCAGCAAGGTGAGCTAAGAGTGATCTCTGTGACCCCATTGTGGAGGGTGAGCAGGCACTGAGTATGGATGTTTCATGTGGGGCTGGTGGCCCTGGGGCTAGATAACCTGCAGCACTTGATCTTCAGGTTAGACTGTCCCTACCCACCGTGTCATGGAAATGGGAGCTTGTAGCCAGCTGGTAAATGATTAAATTGGGGGTGAGAACTGTCAAGGATATATCTACATAAGTGTTTCCTAGCTCAGACCTCTGTGCCTAAAAAAACCTGGGAGGTCAGAAAGTCTCTGGTTTTCAGCAGTGCGAGTGGGGATGGAGTCTGCCGAGTGCTGTGGGTCTGGGTTATGCCCTGTGCTACTGCCCGTGGTGAGCCTGGCCACCAGTGAGGCTGAGCTGGCTTGCATTCACCTCCCTGATCTGACTCGTTACCAGATACTCAAAACTGGCTTGTGATAGAGAATGCAGAGCTAAAAATAGCTAAGTGGGCACTGCAGGCTGAGACGCCCTGCTCTGAGCCATATACGGTGCTGAGGCAGGGTTGGTGGCGTGGACCTGTGTGACTTGGGCAAGCATGCCTAGGCCAGCAGGCACTCTCCAAACACCATCCCTGGGTGACAGGACATGTGTCCACCTGACAAAAACTGCTGTCCTGAGCAGGGAAGCCCTGCTTCTTTCAAATGTGGTCATCTTTACTCCCACCACCCTGGGTGAGTTCACCATCCCTTGTTCATCTTTCTGAGACAGCTGATGTGGCCTGTGTGGACTCCTTGGCTGCCTGCTTGGAGTCATGGAACAAGGGTCAGGACCCCAGCTCAGCACTGACCCTTACTCTGGCATGTGATTTCTCCCCAGAATGCCTTTGTTTCCATCTACCTCATTGGCTGCTTCAGCCAGCTCATAGATCTCTCCAGCACTGTGACTGATGTAGCTGGCTACACACACAGGTGAGCTTATCTGTGGGCGCATCTCTGGAGGAAAGGGAAGTGCAGGACAAGACTCTGCCCGGGTCTGTGCTAAAAAAAAAAAAAGAAACAAGTTGCTCTTGTGCAAGCATGGGCAAGTGTGGATATTGTGAGGAGGCTGCTGGAATTGTCCTGGCATTCATGCAACCTCTTGTGTGTCTAGGATTGGTGAACTGCAGGAGACCTTGCTGAGCCTTGGCAGAAAAAAAAATGGTAACTACTCAGAAGCCAAAACCAGTTGGGATTTGGACGGGTGAGTTGCCTCTCAGCAACTGGCTGGCTTGCAGCTTATGTGCCAGAGTGTGGGGTTGCCATGGGATGGAGGCGGCCCTTGGTGTCACAGTCTGTTGCATGCATTTGGTTGGAGCAGGCAGTGCTCACTGTGAATTGTCATTCCCAGGGTGTATGGGGCAGGGCTGCTGTCACGGAAGCACAGGAGGTCTAAGGTGCCTGATCTTTGCCAATCTCAGCGTGGTTGCTTACCCCCAGATCTCTTGTTCTTTGTCTTGGTGGTGGCCCAGCAGCCATTCTGGGGAGGACCCAGTGCCAAGGGACACAGCTTTCCTTCTGGAGCAAGTGACACTCTCAGTACCCTCCTCTGGCAAGCTGCTCATCAAGGACTTGAGCCTCAGGATCTCACAAGGAAACAGTGTGATGATTGTGGGAAACACTGGTACAGGGAAGACATCTCTCCTGAGGGTCCTCGGAGGACTCTGGGAGAGCACGCGAGGTAAGGACTGCTACTTGCCTCAGCCTTGTCTTTCTCACCCAAGGCTGCCCTGAGTTTGGAAGGTGGCATTGTGGCAGTTTGTGAGGCCAGTGCCACCATGTGATGGTGAATGTGTCACTGATCCACTGAATTGAGCCACCCATCTCTGTCACAGTCTTTGGCTCTCATTGCTTTGCTCTGTGTTGCAAACACTTTCGTGGGGACTTGGTGGCTGCTTCATGGGGCAGGACTACACGGGGCAGTAGGGAGTTGCTGCCTGGTACTGCAGGTGTGATGAGTGTCTCTGTGCAGGGAGCATCAGGATGCTGACCTGCTTTGGCCCCCGGGGAGTGGTGTTCCTACCACAGCGGCCCTTCTTCACCGATGGAAGCCTGCGTGAGCAGGTGAGCCCAGGGGCTGTCTCTGCTCTGACCTCAGCTCTGCTCCCAGCTGTGGTGATGCCCTGCAAACCTGTGGGGTGCAGATGGGCCTGCAAGAGGGAGGATGCCTGTGGCTGCCCCTTCCCTTGTGCCTGGGTTCATGCTATTGCATCTCTGATGGACAGTGTCCATCTCCCTCTGACATGGTTTCTTTTGCTCTCTTTAAACAGGTGATCTATCCCCTGAAGGAGATCTATCCACTTTCAGGTTTGTGGAAATCCATTAGAGCAATTAACCAATGCTGTGGTATTGGCTCACTGTCCTGTACCCAGTGCAGCTTGTCCCCTGCCATGTCCCATCAGGAACACTCATCCATTTTGCTTTTGTTGCTCTGGTGTTCCCTGGAAGATTAGTGTGTGTTAAGGTCAGCTCCGTTAAGGTCCCCTCCCTTTTGTGAGGGAGCATACTCACTTGATAAGAACTTGGTCTCTAGTACAATGAGGACAAGCTGGCCATTCTCTTCCTGCTGTGGTAGACGTGATATATGTTGCTGTTGGGATACATCTGATTTGTTCGGTACAGCCTGACTTTCAGCAAGCCATGTTTGCTTTCATCTCATTTTCCATCCACCTCCACCTTTTACTGTTCCACTAGTTCAAAATGATGTCCCAGGGCTTTGCACACTGTTGTGATCAGAATATATGGATCCTTTCTCTCCCCTGCCCTCTTCCAAAGCCAGACCACATGTGGTCTGCTGTAGCCTGGAGATGTCCAGCAGTGTTACCTGCTGCTTTCCAACACTTGGGTGTCACAATCTTGCTGAGAGTAACTACAACCATCAGCTACTGTTGAGGCTCTCCAGCAGCTTCAGAGAGATCCATGGCAGATGCACAGCCTTTCTGCTCAACTTCCATAGATGCTGACTGTACCTGCTCAAGTGTATGTTCTGCTCCATGGCTGACTCACCCTGAGGTTTTTTTCTTCTCATATAGGGTCCTTTTGCCAGCTGTTACCTGAACCCTGTTCCCATGACTCCACCACTTGCAGTGTGCAGTCTCAGCTCTAAGAGAGTAACTGTTGGGCAGGGCCTTGGCAGCTGAAGCCTGGATCCTTGTGTTCTGGCTGTGGCCATGGACTGAGGCAAATCTCAGGTGTATGTGTGGAGCCCAGCTACCTCCTGGCATGGGCTACCTCCTACGTGCAGGCATGGTTAACATTTTTAAGGAAGGTCAGGTTTTGGGGCTATTTGTGCCAAAGCTCAGGATCTGGTATAACTAAGCGGTCAAGTCAATTACATTGAACCTCAGGAGATCCTCCAGTTCTCCCCTCCTGCCCCACCAACTCCTCCATGCAGCAGTGGCCTCAGCACACTCTGCTTATGCTGTATGGCTTTCTCCCTAGGGTCTGCAGATGATGAGAGGATTGTGCGATTCCTGGAGCTGGCTGGGCTGGTGAGTCACTGGTAGCACTGCTGCCTTCTTTCCTGGTACCACCAATGAGGGAAGAAGGGATGATTTTTTGTGGCAGCACAGCATGACTGTGTGCTGAACTTACGTGGGGACATTGTCTTTATCTGGGACACAACTGTCTATCATGGACAGAAAGAGGAGGACAGATATAAATGGGGAAAGGGAGACTGGCAAGAAAGGGGTAGTTATGCTCAGGGCCATAGGCTGACAGGGTTGGGAACTGTGTTCACAAGTCTGCTGTGCTCTCTGTAGACTGATTTGCTGGCAAGGGCTGGAGGACTGGATGAGCAGGTGGACTGGAACTGGTAAGTGGGCTCACTCTGTGTGAGTTTGGGTGATTTCTGAGTGGGGAACACTTCTAAGCAGATGCACGTTGCTGCTGGATTTATCTGTGTCAGCCTGTGTCCTCTGAGATGTGGACACTATGCAGGAGCAAAGCCTTCATGGCCCAAGCATCTATGCCAACAATCACCAGCTGTGATGTTCTGCAGGCAGCTGACTGTGTACAAGGGTGCAGAGCCAGTCCCAGCATGGAGGGGGGCACAAGGGACACACAGAGACAGTTGTTTGCTGGCCTCTGATATCAGAAGCTGTAAGATTTTCAGCAAATGAGCTCTGTTTCTTGAGGGAGGTGCTGAATCTCAACCCTGCTGCAGGTATGACATCCTGTCCCCAGGGGAGATGCAGAGGCTCTCATTTGCAAGGCTCTTCTACCTCCAGCCAAAATATGCAGGTGAGTGACTGACTACAAAAGAAAAGAGGGGGAAAAAAAAAAGGCAAGGCCTTTGATATATAGAGAAGCTGGTACAGAGACAGCTTGTGAAATCCCTTTTGTGCTAGGAACGTGCTTTGTCTTGGCCATTATTTTATCAGCATAGCACACAGAGGATTCATTTGTGAAATGTGAAAACATTTCATTATTTGTGTGGAGGGTGGTATATCAAGAGGCTGTATATAAGACATTTTCTTCTTAGGAACTAGTGGTTAATGTTTATGGTCCATGTCCAATAGCACCAGAACAAGAACTTTGTCAGCCTGCTCACCAGTTGCTATGTAAAGAAGTGCATGTGTTGGGGAGTGTGGCAGCAGCTGTCATATCTGAAGCTCACGAACATCTCTAGGGTTGTGGGGCAATATGGAAAGTTTAGCCCTCACATGGCAAAAGAAGACAAGGAGCAGTGGGAGAAACAGTCCTGGGAGATCATAGAAGCATCTGTGATTAGCTAGTGGGGCCAATTCCTTAGTCTCTGCTGAGGGCTTGGGCTGTTGGAGAACTTGCCATGAGGGGCAGGTTGGATGTGGGTAAACAAAGCCCGTGTCGGTAGCAGGTAGCTATGTGTAAGTACCTCTCTTTCCCCTGAAGCCTGTGCCACGGCTCAGTGCTGTCTGGGCAGAAGGAACCTGTGGATTGCAAACTAAAAGCTGTAGAGATGACTGGAATTTATTTGCTCCAGATCTGTAGTATTTACCCTTAATGGTCAGGAAGGTGCCACAGGCCATCCTACATGCTCCATGTAGGGTCTGTGCTGGAAGAGTGCACTGGCTGCTGTTCAGCCTGGCACTCTGGCACGTGGTCTGTCTGGAGAAGGCCATGTCTTGGCTTTTGCCGTGATGGGGATGAGGCAGTGGCTGGCAGCTGCTGAGGGAGAGGAATGAGGTGAATGGTGTGGTTTTGATGGATTCAAGCACTTGAGGGGACGGACAGCTTTCCTAGTTGACTGACACCAGCTGTGCCAGAGGAATACCAGAGTCCTTAGGTTTCTCCTCACTTGCCTTCTGCAGATGCTCTTCACATATTAACTCCACTTAATATGTGAAATGTTCTTCAGAGTTGCTGCTCTTGGCTACAGATGTATGGTTGGGAGAGGATTTGTGGGGCTTATGACTTTTCTTTCAGTGCTAGATGAAGCCACCAGTGCCTTGACAGAAGAGGTGGAGCATGAACTGTACCGTCTGTGCCTTCAGCTGGGCATGACACTGATCAGTGTGGGACACAGACCCAGCCTGGAAAAGGTGAGACAGGAGGGCAGTGCTCCATGCTTCCCTCGTGGTGGCAAGAGAAAGGAGGTAGAGAGGATCTCTGGCAAGCAGAGGGGAGTGACTAGGGCTGGAGGACCTCACTGTGGGTGGACCGTGCTCTTGTAGAGATATCCCTCAATGTTGTGTTATTGAATTGCAGTTCCACAGCTGGATTTTGAAACTTCATGGGGAGGGAAGATGGGAGCTCACTCGATGTGAGAAGATGAAGCGGCTCCCCTCTGGGGAAGAACACTGAAAAACATGCCCTTGTCTGGCCAGCCACAGAACCTGCACATGTGGGAGAGCTCTCAATAGCAGACATGGAGCTGCCAAGCCAGCAGCTGTGTCAGTGCGAGACCAGTTCTGGATTTTGCTGATGGACACAGAGCATGTCTGAACTCATGATACGGAGTTCTGCCAAGAGTAGATGTAACTACGCCATCCTTCTCCCAGCCTCCTCCTGCCTCCCTGGCTGTCATGGGAGAATGGAGCTGAGCTGCTAGGCCCCGCTGAGAGAAGATGCTGCCTCATGGGTCTTGTAGAAACAGTGGCCAGAAAAACCTCCACTTCGTTCAGGGTGCAGTGGTGTGAGGCTAGAATGCAGCCTCCTTTTCTGCCCTCTGTGCCTTGCTAGGAGGAACATTTATGTAGCTTGTGGCTCTGTCAAGAATTGTGTTCCCCAGCAGGCCACAAGGGGAGAATGCTGGCACAGAGAAGGGGCATGTCTCTGCTCTCCTTATAACACATGGCTATGGGTGAAAAAAACATTTTTGTATTAAAATCTGGGGCCTGTTTTCAAACTTTTTATGGAGAAGAGTCAATATTGTTAACCGGACTGCTGCGTGTTCTCTTTCTGGGGTTTGCTTTGGAGGAGATGCTTGTATATTGGCAATGGTCCTGGACAAGACTGTTGCTGAAGAGCAGAGGTGGGAGTAGTATCCCTATCCACGGCTGGACATCCTGCCTGCTGCTACCTCTGCAGCTACTGCAAGGCACAAGGAACCTCAAGGAGGACTTTTTGCCCTCTGCTTTCATGGGAGGAAACAGCTTGTCTCCCCTTACTCTTCTGCCTATGACGAGTCATGTTCTCTCCCGTGTCTACATAGGTTTGTGGAGACACAAGGTCTGAGGGTCTCTGTGTTGTGGAGAGGTCGCTCCAAGACTGCAGTGGAGGTGTGATCCGAGCACTTACTGGCCACCACTTGCTTAGTGGCTTTTTTGGATGTTTCCCTGGTTTTGCAGTGAAGGAGGAGGAGGTGGCTGCTGGCAGAGCCAAGCTAGTGGCCTTTCTTCTGCTCCACAAGTTGCTTGTGTCCCTCTATGATCTGCTCCACAGCCTCATGGTCATCCAGGGTGGTTAGGTCCCCAAGCTCACTGGCCTTGTCCTCCACAATTTTCCGTAGCACCCGACGCATAATCTTACCCGAGCGTGTCTTGGGCAGCCGGTGTGTGACCTGTGATGGAGAGGAGCAGAGTCAAGGCTGAGGGAAAGGGCTTGGCCAGTCTGCCAGTGGGGGTGTTGGACCAGTTTGCTTGTGTTACCTGAACATAATCTGGAGCTGCGTACTTAGCGATCTTCTTTGAGATGAGCTCCTGTAGCTCAGCAGCAAGAGTCTCCTGTGTGTAGCCACTGTCCTTCTTCAGCACAACAAACACGTAGGCTCCTGGCAGAAGGACCACCAGCTTACTGAACACTGTGCATAGCATGCCCCTGAGACCCTGCCTGGACCTAGTGCCAGTAGAGTCTCTCTGCTGGTAGCCTCAGGGGATGCTCTGTAGCCAAAACTGAGTGCTTTGGGCCACACAAAAGCACTGCTGCTGCCACCTTATGCAAAGCCCAGCTGGTCTGTAGTGCAGGTGCAGGTTGTGATGGCTGTGCTGAGTTCCCTGCTAACATGCTGTATGGTGTGGACACAGCATTGCTACCAGTGCCACTTCCCACTGCAGTGCCATAGCCCTGGGAGAGGTGTTTTGGGGCAGGAAAGAAAGCATCTTACCTTCTCCCTTAATCTCATGTGGGTAGCCAATGACGGCAGACTCTGCCACTGCCACATGATGATTCTGGAAGAGAACAGGGCAGGGGTTTGACTCAGTGCTTTTGGCAGGCTGGCTGCCCACCCTGAAGCTGCCCTGCCCTGACTTGGCTGCTGCAGCCCACAGTTTTGCAGAGACATAAGGAAGGGCCTCAGGAGGCCTCTGCCCTTTTTGCTTCCTGCCTCAGTAGGTCTGCAAACACTAGTCTTTTCCCCCTGCCCCTGACTGCTTTAGGCTTGCACCTTGTAGACCTTGTCCTGTGCCTACAGGTTGCTCCACCAGGTCCCACAGATGCTCCTCTTCAACAAGTCTGATGGCTGCTTTGGGATTCACACACTGACACAATCAACATTATCAATCTTTGTCCCTCCCTTGCTGCAGAGAGCCAGAATGGGAGGGAAAAGGCTGGGAAGCTGTTTCCATAGGCAAGACTGTGTGACTCTTCCCTGCTGCCACAGTAGCAACATATTTCTGTCTGGGTGTTTCAAGGAGGCCTTCTGAGCACACCAGTGCACCTTTGCTGCATCCTTGGATGGTTTTACCTCCCACCCACACCTCTTACCACAACATCCTCCACCTCTGCAGTGCCCAGCCGGTGTCCACTGATGTTAATGATGTCGTCCAGGCGTCCTGTTAGCTGGTAGTAGCCCTCACTGGTACGATACACACCATCCCCAGTGAAGAAAAACCCTGCAGTGACCAGAACCATGCCATAATCACTTGCTGAAGGGAGCATGTGAGCTGCTCAGCAGCCACACTCTCACGTTTCCCCTCCTCTCTGTTGGCTCTAGGGCCCATGTACTCTGCTTCTTCCTCAGCTGCTCGGGGTAAAGGTGCCTACCACCTTCCTTGTTAGTCTTCTGCCTCTGCTGGTACCTGCTCCATCATCAGGCTCCTGCCCTCATTGTGCAGTGTACTGGCTAATGCCCTGCCTATCTCATCACCATGTGCGGGGAGCACTTTGCTCCAGTGCGGGTGCCTGTGATCTTGCTGCCTCTCCTCTTTGCTTCACATCGAGACACACACTCTGGGGCTTGGTCCGTGCCTCTGGGTGAGTCACAGAGGCTGACAGGGTTTGCAAGAGATGCAGCAAGAGGTCTGTCTGTGCTCAAGGGGACTGGGGGCAGAAGGACAAATCCACTGCCTTAAAACAATGTGTGATCCAGTTGGGAAGGTTGGTGAGGGGCAGTCCTGTGATATCAGGCCTGGAGAGACGAAAGGCCTCAGTACTGTGGAGGGTCTCTGGAAGAACAAAGCAGCAGTACCAGCTCTCCTGAATCCTGCCTCCATACAGAAAGCCAACCAGCAGACCCAACCATACAACCAAACGTGTGCAAGTGTCCTTGTGCCACACGTTTTCCTTACCTGGATAGGGAGTCAGGTAAGTTTCCAGAAATCTGTTGTGGTCATTGTAAATGGTTCGTGCCATACCTGGCCAGGCTTGTGAGATGCAAAGAGCTCCAGAGACATCATTTTTCAGAAGGATATTTCCCTGTAAAATAGTTACATTTTAGTAACCATGGCTGAAGGTACTTGGGATGTTTAGCTACTGCCTGTTTTGTTAACAACTCTGTGATGGAAATGTCAGAGACGGCAGTGGGGAGGGTCCTGTGCTCCTCAGTCTCTCCCAGCATGTCTGCAACAAACTGTCTCCTGTGGTGGGATGCAAGGCCCCTCCAGGGAGACTGACTGTCCCTGCCCAGCTACCTCACCTGGGAAAGATGTGCCAGGGAGCCCAAACACAGCCTCTCTTGTCAGGGCAGTGCAAGCTAGACAACAACTCAACTTCTGCACTAGTTGGAAGAACAGCTTCCCTCTTTGTCCTTTTCCAGTAAGGAAGGTTTCTGTCTAGCAGCGATGAGCAGGAGAGCTTACAGATCTGTGCTTACAGATCTCCACTCCCATCAGCAAGTATGCACTGCAAGCATCTGGGGGAAAGGGGGCTGAGCAGTGCCTGGACTGCTGGTTATAAATGTACCTTGTCATCCAAGAGGGAAGGGCTGATCCCAAAAAAGGGTCTCATAGCCATGCCTGGAAGGATTTCAGCTCCAGGATTAGAAGGACGGGGTGAGATACAGATGCCTCCTGTTTCTGAAGGAAAAGAAACTGTAATGCTCATCAAAGTCGGGGACAAGAGGAATGCCAAGTTGCACTGCTTGGCCAACAGCCTTTGCCCTGTCCCTTACTACACACTGCACAGGCTGAGGCTGGCTTTGCCAGAGAGCTGGGAAAGGAGCTCTACAGATGGATGATAGTGCTCATTTAATTCATCAGGATCTGCCAAGATGTACTGTCAAATCCCTGTGTTTGTCTGGGCTAGCTTTAAAGGCTGGGGGGTTATTTGGGTGCTCATGGGCCCTTACAGCCTTGCTCACACACGACTGTCAGCAACAACCATTATCACTTAGCCAGCAAAGCAGCAGGTCACTCCTAAAGCCTGGGAGAGCAGAAGCTGGAACAAAGAACCATATACATCTCACCAGTTTGCCACCAAGTGTCCACTACTGGGCATCGTGTCTCGCCGACCACACGGAAGTACCATTCCCATGCCTCCTTGTTGATGGGTTCCCCCACTGCAAGGGGAAAGACAAGGGGGCAGAGCTGAAAGATCAGGTTTAGGACAGAGCTTCCCAGGGTCTGCTTGTGGAGCCATCCCCAAATAGTGCAGTCTCCTGACTTCAGGGTCTCATGTGCTGCTGCTCTTGGCATTTGTCAGAAGAGGCATAATGTGATGCCCAGGGATATGCTGCTGCAGTTACCTGAGCCAAGCACTTTAAGAGAAGAGCGGTCATACTTCTTCACCCATTCATCGCCGTATCTCAGAAGCAGGCGGATGGCAGTGGGTGCCCCGTAGAACTGGTTAATTCTTAACCTCTCTACCGTTTCCCAGTAGCGGCCTGGAATGGAAGCAGGGCCAGTAAGCATCCACACAGGTCCTCCTAGCCCAACACCAAGGCAGAGAAAGAGGAGGTGAGAGCAAAGGCTCTCTAGCGGTGCCAGGACCCTCAGCCAAGTTAATCCCAAGGTGGGAAGGAGGGAAGCAGTTCAGGAGCAGCAGCAGCCCCTTTTTCTTCACATCACCTAGCTCTGCTACCATTCCTTCTGCAGGGAGGGAGAGGGAGTAACAGCTCCACCCCTGGAGCAGCAGCAGTGGCTTGCTAAGCAGAGGAAAGACTCTTCCCCTTGCAGCTGTCTACTGGGCACAGACCATGGTTTGCTGCTGAGGCAACAGAGCCTTTGCTGCTCATGTCCTGGCTTCGAGCTGCCAGCTCCCTGCCTGCTATGGATCTCAGGGTGCTGTGGAGTGTCCCAGCTCCCTTGAGTCACCTCACTCACCAGGGTTAGGATAGACAGGAGTGCTCTCAAAAAGGACTGTGGTACCACCATTGCAGAGTGGGCCGTAGACCACATAGGTGTGTCCCGTGATCCAGCCGATGTCTGCCACACAGCCAAAGATGTCCCTGTCCTGGTAGTCGAACACATACTGAACAAGAGAAGAGAGGCAGTGAGGGGTATCACCTGGGCCTGTGCTCCTGGCAAGGGGCACAACAGGGAGTAGCGTACTCTCTGTCAGCCCTAACGTTACTGTGTTCTGTCTTCCTACCACCCCTGCAGGGACACCTTCTTCCTACAAAGAAGTTTTTTGGGTTTTTTTTAAATTAGGAAAAAAATTATTTAAATAAAATTGAAGTTAAAAAAACCCCCCAAAGCTATGAAGGTGCAAGAGACAGACACTTAAAAAAATCCCCACAGCCAAATTTGCTGTTTTCCAATGAATAGAGATACAGCCTTTCCTTCCTTTTGCTAGTATCTAGACAAGGCTGATCCAAGTATCCTGTAGCATCAAAACAGAACTTTCTGGGTAAGGAAGGTGCCTCTGTACTTAGGTGACCATGTGGAAAGGGAGTTGTAGGCACGGGCAAAGTGGTAGAGGACTCCATGAGCCTCCTGTAGACACTGCTGGACTCCAGATGGACAGTAAACACTCAAAAACCCCTGAGCTCAGCAAGGAGCCCAGCACAGGAGCAGTGAGGCAGCAAGCAGAGGGACCATGTGATGTCTTGGCCCAGAGCAACCCCAGCCTGCCCACAAGAGTTGGAACCTGTCCATCCCAGCTGGGTGAGTGCAGTCCTATGCCTGCAGGCAGAAAGCAAAACAAGCTCTTCTTCCCACTGCCCCATTTATTCCTTTTAAGACCCTTGGCTGCAAGGCTGGAACATGAAGGAACGATGACTGCCCTGTGCAGGGCAGAGCTGAGTGCTTCATACTGGCAGCAACACAACCGGCTTCCTCAAGCACTCTTCTTCATTTCATTTACTCAGTGCAAGAAAGTTTCCTAGGGGCCAGTCTCCTACTAGCCTATCACTTCTTGCTGTGTCCTGTGATTTCTGTGGTTCCAGACCCTCTCATTTCTTCCTGCAGCTCCCTGCTGACTTCCATCTGGGGACTCCAGGGCCTCAGGTGTTCTGAGGTACCATAATGGAAGCTTCTTCTGGTTCATCTGTCTCTTTTCAGTGGAGTAGTGAGTTATGGTAGCAGTAGTCTGTCCCATCTAACTGAGGGATCTGAACATGTCAGCCCTGTGTCCAGGTTTTCAGTGCTCCTGGGAGCTAACATGGCCACATGCTGCTCACCCCCTGCATTGCTATTCTGGAATGACAGCCCTGGCTCTTGCAAACCTGCTCTGATGGTCTTGAGAGGGTCACCCACCATGCTGGGCACAGGTTAGCTCACAGGAAAGCCAAGGAGGTATGGCAGGAGCCACACTCCAGGAGGTATAGCCTTCAGCACTCACGGCTGACAGAGAAGACACAGCCAGCCCTGAGCTTGCTTTGTCAGAGGGTGTGTGGTCTGAGGCACTACTGGAACTGCAGTCATGCTCAGGAAGAGCCAGATCCAAAGCTAAGGGACTGTTCAGGTAAGAACCCCCTCTTACATGGAACCTCATATTATGTCATTGGAATGCTCCTTGCAACCACTCCTGCAGCCAAATGCATCTCTGTGCTGGGCTCAGTGTCCTTTTATCCAGTTCTGAGTTTGCTTTGGGCATGTGTTGTGGTTAAAGGCTTTCCTCTTCCCAAAGATGACCCACACTCTTCAGATATAGACCCTTTGTCATGAGGGCACTCACCAGCTTTTACAGGTGTTGTCAAATGTGCTCCTCCCAGAAGCACTGCCTTTGATCTCCCACCTGAGTTGGGGTAGTTACACTTAAGAAAAGCAAGCCACAATTTCTAGGAACAAATTGGCTTCTTCCTCCTAACCCGGAAATATAAAATTCCTCTTGCAAGGCTGAGCATCCTATCCAATGGTTCTGTTTAGTATAGGACAATGAAAGAAAGAAGAAAGCCGAGAAAATAGCTCAGAGCAGTATGTGTTTGGGAGACTCTGCTATGGAGCACTACCTATAGGCAGATGTGGTCTGCTGGGGCTTGGAGGGCTTCCCAGAGGCTTTGCACTGGATAAAGATGAGCTCGTAGTACAACAAGGAGCATGTCTGTTCCCTGCACTGCCTATGAACTGCTGGCTCATGAGCACTTTGTGGCTGGGATCCATTACCTTGTGCGTGAGAGCAGCAAACAGCAAGTAACCAGCTTGGGAATGAACCAAGCCCTTGGGTTTGCCAGTACTGCCTGATGTGTACAGAAGAAACAACATGTCTTCACTGTCCATGACAGCAGGCTCACAGCATGCATCCTCCTTCATCATCTCCTGCAGGAAAGAGTACAGCAGCGCTCTCAGGGTCTCACAACCTCCCCTGCGTTGTCCCCATGCCTGCTTGTGCACCTTTCTCCCAAGTCTCCCTCCCCTCTGAGTACCTGTGCCACTCTGCTCCCCACAAACGTCCTCCCTGCCTCTGCCACTCCACTCACCTTCCTCAGCAGTCTGAACTCCCTTTTGCCTTCCTGAGCTGACAAACACTCTCCTCAGCCAGAGCAGACCTGCTGAGTAAGAAGCAGCTATCTTTATGCTGCCACTGCTCTGACCAGCACAGAAGTATTCCAGGAAGCCTTTCTATGAACAATTGCTTGGAGATGCAATGAACAGCGGTGGGGAGACTGCTGTGCAGCTTCAGGGAGCCAGGGGAAATGCATGGCAGGAGCTCACCTATTCAGAAGTCATGCTCCATGCTGGCAGCTTAGCCACCCGGTGTGCTATGGAAAACAGACACATGCCAGGTCTGCCAGCAGACCCAAGTGTGACAGTGCAGTGGCAGTCCAAGGCTGATTCACAAAGTAGCAGCCCATGTCTGGTGTGTTTCTAGGCCCCTGTCCACCTTGCTATGTGCTCTGGCTTGCATTTCCTGCCCTTGACAGTACAGGGCTGGTAGTGTGGGAAAACACACCAGCTGCCCATCCTGATGGCTACTGGGACTATCCTGAACTTGTGTGCAGCTCTGACTGCCACTGCTGCTGTGGAACAATGTCCCCAGATTGTGTCAAAGCCATCAAAACTGCCATGGCCGGGCAAGATCTTCTCTCCACCCGGTGTTCCTTCACCCAGAGCAAGCACTTTACCCAAGAGAAGTGGCTGGGCAGCCTCTCACCTCCTCCAGTGGCACGTCTAGGGCTGTCATGGGAACCTTGGTGGTGGTCCTCATGGAAACCAGAACCCGTTTCACTCTGGGGCACTGCTTCACAGCCTGGTCCACTGTCTTCTTTAGCTCAATAATCTTACCACCTCTTAGCCCCTGGTTCACTGTAATCACCGTCTCTGACTGGGCTGCAGAAGACAGAAGAGCCACATAAGCAACTCTGCCCCTCTCCACCAGCCGCAGAGAAGTTTGGCTCTACCATGACCTTTCACTTCTCTCTGTCTCCCAGCCCTTGGTACTCATGTCCTTCATTTAGCAAAAACAGCATCTTTGCATCTTGGTTTCCCATTCATTTCTGCCTGTGTTGCATCCCCTTACAGGAGATGCTGTATCCCAGTCCTTCAGTCCCATGGAGGAAAGAGAAAACCAGTTCATCCCATGGGCTGGAAGGTATTTAGTGAGCTCATGCCATTTCTTGGGTCGCTAGTACCTGCTCCATGGCTATACATTGTCAGGATACCCTCAGAGAGCCCAGGGAGTCTTACTCAGAAAACCTTTGCCATCCACACAACCCTGAGCTGCCAAACCAACAAGCTCAGCACTGTCCCCCAAGGGAAATACTGTTACCCACTGGCTCTTACCATCCCGGATCCTGTCAGCGAGAGACTCTGCACTGAAGCCAGCAAACACCACAGCGTGCACAGCCCCGATGCGGGCACAGGCCAGCATGCTAGCCACTGCCAGTGGGCACGGGGGCATGTATATTGTCACCCTGTCACCCTGCTTCACCCCTTGCCGTTTCAAGGTATTTCCCAGGCGGCACGTCAGCTCCAGTAGTTCCCTGCCCAAAGAAGCAATGACACAGTTAAGAGACTTTCTTGCAGACCTTACCTCTGTGCATAAAGATGGGGGGCCTCAGAGTCACAAGGACACAGCTTATGTCTCTACACACCCAAAACCTCCTCACTCTGGAAGATCATGGGAGAGCTGTAAAAATCAGTGGGAAGGAAAGGAGAAGACAGCCTCTAACAGAGGCCGTTATTTATGGAAAAGACATAAATTAGAATGAATTCTGCACAACAACAGCCACTGGCAATTCCTCTGGCTCAGCAAACCCACAACACCTCAGCTGACTTTCCCAATAGCAGCCTGGACATTTCTTACCAACCTGTACAACCGGTGTGACACACTACCCTGCACTGCTGGAGGCTACATGTGAGAAGTTAGACATCTTTCCCCAAAACAGGGTCTCGTGCTTTGCTAAAGCTGAGGTCAAGTCCTTCAGAGTTTGTGCCAGCAAGAACAACAACTGTAGGAAAGCAGTGAGCAGAAAGATGCCTCTCCCAAGAGGTGTTCCTCACAGAAACCACTTGGCTGTCAGTGACTAATTTTGTGGAAGGGCTCTCCATGCATGGGGATTGGCAGGGGTGGCTGGTCATATTTGTCGTGTGAGGCCTGAAGCCAGAGAGGACAGAGGGACTTGGTTTGTGTGCAGAGGGATTTAAGTGAATTCTGTGGCAGTGACTCAGAGAGCAGGCAAATTAAGCTGGGAGGGGGGGGACCCAGAATAACCTAGCAGGGCTGGACAGGCAGCCCCCCTGGAGAGCCAAATCCAGCAGCACTGCTGACATGAGGATGAGCATGGGGTTTCTCAACACATTTGCAGCTGTGAATTTGGCCTTTCTTTCAGACCACTTACCCAGAAGTTTAGCTAACAGGAACCTAGGTGGGAAGGCACATGTCTGACTTTCCTCTGTGTCTTACCTGCAAGCATTGCAGTGCTGCCCCAAGGGGCTTATATCTGCCTCTCCAGCAGGGTAGGGACTCCTCAGGGCCCAGAAGATTTAATCAGGAGGTAGGCTGAAGTTTCAGATCAGCACAAGCAAGGCAACAGCTACCATACTCTGGATCTGTTTGAAGGGATGCTGCATTCCCTCACGACAGACATCAGCAGAACAGCCCTGTGCAGTGTTCATGCATGCTGCAATATGCCTCTTATATGTTGAGAGGTAATTACTGACCTGTATGTCACCCGTACCTCCTCTCTGGGTTCATCCTTCTCCCAGATTAAGGCCACTTTGTCCGGGGCTACATGGACATGACGGTCCAGACAATTCACTGGAAAGGAAAACCCAGCATCACTGACAGAGCAACCCTCAGTACCTCTTACCTCTCATAAAGCCAGCACTGGCAATCCCATTTTCAGGTCAAAGGCACGGCTGTGTGTGAGTCTTCTCAGCAGTAGCCTTGAGCAGCCTTTGTGGTTACCAGCCAGGAGATCACAAGCACCATCCCAAGCCTGTTAAGCTCCTCACCACTCCAATACCTGCCGATCCCCACTATCAGCTTCCTCCTTTAACTGCAACCTCATGCAGTCCAGAGCAGAAAACACCTGAAGTCCCTTGGAGGTCACATCCCCAGTGCCCTCAGAGTGCTGGTAAACATTAACTAAGCCGTCACTCCACCCAGCACTGCCTTGCAGCTGCCTCCAGGGTGAACTAGGGCAGGTTTTTAGTGGCAGTGCTCCTAAATAACAAATGTAGGGCAAAGTGAAGCTCTGCACTGGATGGCTGCAGAGTACATTTGTCCAAGATGGAAAAGAGCCAGGATAAATACAGAGTGCACAGCCCCTGGCTTTCCAGGGACATTGTAAGCTGAGGCTTTGGCTGTAGTTCTTCCACAAAAAGTTTCCCACATTGCTGGCAGCTGCAGTTTCCTCAGAAGCTTTGTTCCACTCTCTGTTTTCCTTACGCTGTCTAAGGTCATGGGATGATGCAGCAGCCCCAGTTTGCATCTGAACTTTTTTCTCCTGACCACTTGGAGTTTTCCACAAGAGAAAGAAATACATATAAAAGGAGAAACAGTAAAATGTCAAATCCCAAAGGCAAATAACCCCTGCTCTCTTTCCCAAATAGATTACATAAGATCTGATTTTCTCAGAGATCTGTCTTGTATTTTGAACACTGGGACCAACAGCACCGTGAGCAGGACACAGTGTCACCAGCCCCTGTGTCTTCCCGTGATAGCCCCGCTAAGGCAATAGCCCCAGTCCACAGAAGAGCCTCCCATGAGAGTGGTGACAGTATGGCTCATTTCTCCTGTATTTTGCTTTCTACAGGTACATCTTGCCTTCACTGAGCAGGAATGACCCAGTGCAACCCTGCTTGCTGAATGCACAGGGTTCGGTGTTACTGCCTGAGGTCCTGCAGGACAGAGCTACTGCCCTGCTGTGGGATCCACAGGAGCTAAGGGAGAGCAGCCCAGCTCCCAGCACACACCAATCCAGCTGCAACCTCTCCAGTGAAACTCAGCTGCTTCCTTAGGGCCAGCCACAACTTTACACTACAACCACTGCAGGACCAACTGGACCTTTTGGGGATCCCCCTCCCTCCAGACCTTTAACTCTGTGCTCTTCTGATACATTCCCAGGGCTGAAGCCACACACATAGGAGCACCTGCAGGCACTTGGTAGGATCCCATGTCCATCTCCCTCCTTACCTGTCACGTTCAGCTGCCCACCCAGGAACCAGGAGACTCTGCCCTGGCACAAGTCGCAGTCCTGGACAGAGTGGAAGGGGGTGATCCAGGTGAGCCGGCTCCTTCCTAGTGCTCCCCAGAAGACGTCACTCTGCTCCACTGACACCTTGTACAAATCTTGGTGGTCCTTGGGTCTGGGGAAGGCGACGGCTTCAGGCATGTAGGCAGTGAGAGGCCCATGGCTCCAGGCTCTGGCAGCCACCAACCCAGGGGGGCATCTGGGAGCCTGAGAAAGAGCTTTGGAGCAGCTTTTGGTCTTGGCCAGCAGCCTGGCCATCATTGCAGGGTACCTGTCTCTCACTAAGGAGATGGGTGCCTGCAGCCCTCACAGCTGCTCTGGACACCTGGCCCGGGCAAGACTCAGGCCCCTGTGGAAGGTGGGGCTACGTTGCCCTGGGCTGACTGAACACAAAGCAGCTCTCTCATACAGGGAGCCTGGGCACCCCTTCTGCCCTGCCTTATTCCTCTCCTCCTCTCCTCCAGAGCACTATGGGAAAAAAGAAATTCGATCACTCTAAGGGAGGGGAAAGGGGTGGGCTGTAGAAACATTTGACTGAAAATAACCTTCACGCTAATCTGAGTCCTGACAGCAGTTCTTGAACAGGAGCCAGGTTAAGCGTGTGCCTGGGCTCTCCTCAGGGGCCAAGGTGCTTGGGCCGGGCTCTAACAGCCCGCTCCTGCTCTCCCAGGGCTGCACTGCACCCCCAAACCCCTCTGTTTCATCCCCACTCACCTCCCTCACACCTCCCTCTATTCATCACCATCCCCTCACTTGCCACAGCAGCCCTGCTGCATCCCCCAGTCCTCTGCTGGCCACAGAGGCAACTTGGGGCAGGTCCCTGTAAATCTTGGGGCCACCCCCATGCTAGTCATGAGTGGTAGGACTATCCCCTTCCCAGAATTAAGGCCCATTTCCGGCAGAGCAGTGGGCTGCGGTGGGCCAGGGAAGGTTTTTCTCACATGGCTGTCAGCTGCAGGAGGGGAATATTGCATCGCATCCCACCTTACTGCTGTGTGGCTGTCAGAGCTGTCCCCTCTGGCAGACTGGGCTGGGCTCTCTGCATCCTCCCAAGCTCTACAGACTGGCTGTACTGCCAGCTGGGCTGGGAGCACTCAATGAGGCCATGGTGGAGCAGCTGGGGGTGGTTTGGCAGGAAGCACTGCAGCCCATCTCCTCACGCTGAGACCTCCCACCACCCACTGTAGCAGAGCTAAGCTGCCTCCCTGCCTTCAAACAGGGTTTTTTTCTGCCTTCCTTTCCTTCAGGCCCTATATAGGTAGTTTTTTTAAGGTAGAATTTGGAGAATTCCTAACGTCATTGACCAAATTCCCTTCCTAGGGGGCACAAGAGAAGAGCAGAAAAAGCTCTCCCTGCAAGTAAGGTTGTTCTCAGCCAGGCACACCTAAGGAATCAACAGTAGAGATGGCAGGGTTAGTAGATCTCCTCTTTGCTCTTCAGAACGCAATACCACTCACGATCTATGGAGCTGGTATGTTTGGTGAACAGGCTGGACACCAGTGTGGGAGCCAGGCACTATTTCCCATCAGGTACACTCATCCCACACCACACACCTCTTCTGGGTCAAAGCTGCCCCAAGCTTGGTGGGAACCTACAAGGGTTCCATCCCCCTGAGGAAACGCAGTCCTTGGGCTTACAGGTCCTCCAAAAAGTCAGGCCCAAGCAGCCTCATTGTTCCACTAATCTCTTATTTCCCATGCACACACGCTCTGCCTCAGCATTTTTCCTGTCTCTGGAAGACATTAGGTTTTTCCACCAGACCATTCCCAGCTGCTCTTAGCAGGGCAGGTTAACTCCTTATCTGGTAACTCAGCATAGGCTTCCATTGCTCTTGAGTTGGAACTCACCTTGCTGGAAATCCCATGGGTGCCCTTCCCTCTCAAACCAGCTCCCCTGCACTTGCAGCGTCTGGCTGCTGCCTCAGCTCCCCAGCCCAGCAAGGCCCTGTAGCCCGTTCCTGGCAGAGGCTGAGCCTGCCTGGAGATCTGTCCGACTCTCTAACAGCAGGGCACATTTGATATGGGATGACCCAAAGCACCAGGGCTGCTCTGGGTGCTGAAGTGACTTGTTCTCTCACCAGTTGTATACTGTAACTTCTGCTCCAAGTACAAGCATACCTCTTTCAGTTTTGTATTTTGCTGCAGAGAGAGACCTAAGCCCTATCTTCTCCATGCCTCAGCGGGGAGGAAAGTGCAGACCTCTGGGCCACTTTGGATCTCTCACCCGTCTCTGGCTACAGTATGACATCCAACTCCCTCTCAGCTTTGGCTGAACTCACCCTCCTTGAACAGTGGTGACTGGACTCATACACAGTATTCCTGTTTAGTTTTATTCTTCTTCATATCTTTACAGAAAATGGCACATAAATCACAGATGCTGGATGACTAGAAGTTGTTACAGCTCCATATCTCAAACACCTCAATACTGAATTATTTTCTCACTGTATATACATTATTTACACTCCATGGGCTATCATCTAACGCATCAAACGACCGGGGGACAAAGACAAACAGGGGTTGGATGACTGGGCTTAACCTTCGACAGAAGAAAAACAGTAGCTCTGGGGAAAGAATGCTCACATCTGAAGGCAGGACAGAAAGGGTCACCTGGAAGTCACTGTCCTACGGCTTTTGGAGGGGGAATAGTGCTTTACTGGGATGGGAAGGTGATGGTACCATGGAGTGGGCTTGGCTGTGTGGGTCTGCATGTGCTCCTATGGGACATATTTACACGTTACAGGGTGTATCAGGGTGGATGTGCATGGCTCTCATTCCCTTTAACACTCAGAGGGTGACCTGGACAAATTTAATTCAATAAATACATTAGGTGGATGTTCTTGTCTCACCTGGAATAATGTATTCAATAAATAAATTCACTGTTCATCCCCTCTGCAGGGGTGTAGGGTTTTGGTGTTTAGGGCAGAGTCAGACCAAACTGTCCAGCCCTGCCCGAGCCAGTGACATGGGCTGGGGTCACCTCAGGGTGAACCCAGGGAACCAGGGTGTCATGTCTGTGGACTAAACCTGCCTCTCCCTGCCAAAAAGAGGCAAAACATAATTGCTCTTAAGCTGCAGTCCCTTCCCAGCAGACCTCAGTGCTGGGCAGGGAGAGATGGGTGGAAGGTGCAAACCACCCTAGATGGATAGTCATCACTTCATGCAAGCACTGCCATGGGCTTGTCCTGCTGCAGCCTGGGCCAGAGGCAGAGGTGGTAGCCAGGGGAAGGCGTCTGCCTGGGGCATGGTGGGACAGGGCGCAAGGGGAAGGGGCCTGGGCAGCCCTGGGCAGAGATGTGCACCAAGGAGAGGCATGGCAGCAGGGAACAGGCTTGCTTCAGGATGGCAAATGGGGTTTGGGGCTGCAGCAGAAGGAGAAAGCCCCAGAGCCAGTCATGAGGCCGAAGAGATCAGAGCCTTAGTGTCATTGGTGGCAGTGATGGTGTGACACTTCCCAGTCCCCCAAAACGAAGGGGTGGGGGGTGAGGAAGGCCTGGTGAGGTGGAGGAGCAAGGGGCAGGGGTATGCTCAAGGGGAGCAGGCAGTGGGCACCCCTGCCAGGCAGCCCCAAACACAGAGACCAGGGCCCCTCTCCCTGGCAGGGGTGGCCGGGGACGCCTGGCAATCCAAGGGGGAACGTGGCCCCCAGAGGACACAGTGTCTGTCAGGGCTGGCTTTTGCCACCTCCTCTCTTCCCCCTAGATCAACTTCTCCTCCTTCTGCGACGAGTTCAACTTCTCTGTCTGTCTCTCATCCTCTGCCACTGCTGCCTCCTCCCCCGTCTCCGGCTTCCTGCCTGGGGCTGGGGTGTCCCCGGCAATGGTCCCCAGGACTTTGGTGCTGTGCTCCTGAGCTTTGGCCCTGAGGGCAGCAATGCTGTTTTCTCTCAGTTCCTCCTGGGAAATGGTGGTTTTGGGATCCGGACCCCTTTCTTCCTTGTCACCTTTGTCAAGCTTGGGCAGGGCCTGGCGCTCCACCTCTGTCTTCCTCCCCGCCTCAGCCGCTGCCTCCAGAGACTTTTTGTGCATCCCTAAAAAGAATTGTTGGTATTCGGGTTTAGAAAAGCGCCTGGGCATGGGAAAGCCATCTTGAACTGAAAACAGCAAAGATAAAGAGAGGCCAGAATTAAGGAAAAGCAGAAACCCTCGCTTCACACAGCAGTCACGGTGAGCCACTTGCTCCGGCCCCCACGCGAGGGCAGCCCAGGCAAGGCAGCTGCCTGCTGGGGCAGCCCAGCATCTGTGGCCTGTGGCTCATCCCAACGGTCTATAATTACTCTCCCCTTCATTTCTTTCCGTGAACCTGAAGCTAACTTGTCCCTTCATGCAGATGAGGGTGTCAGACAGGAGCACAGTTGCCTGAGCTTCACCGAGGCTGGGGAGGGAGATCCCCCATTGCCTATTTCTGAATCAAACCAAACCACCCGTGTGCCTCTCTCAGTTTCACACAGACAGAAAGACAGGATAGCCCATTGTCAAGATACCAGACACTAGTTTTGAGGCAGAACCAGCCTGGAAGGTCAGAAAGAGGGAAGGAAAGAGCAGGAGTGTGACAGAGTAGTTGATATCTCCATGTCTGCACGGAAAACCAAGTGAAACCAGACAGAAATGCAGCTTCCCCAGGTGTCATGACCAGGAGGAGGCAGCAGTGTTCCACCTGGAACTGGGGGCAAAGACAGAGCTTTTGGGAGTCCTAACACCCCATCCAGCATCTCATGGCTGGAGGAGTGAAACTGGGATGACCTCCTGCCCTGGGCAAGGGTTGGAGCCCCTGCTTCAGAGCTGGGCATGAAGGATGCTTGAGCCATGAGAAGTGAAGGTTAGCACCAGCCTGAGCGTGGGGGCAAATTTGTGTCCCAGCCAGATTCTGCAGGTCAAGATCCAAGGTCCAACAGGAATTTGGATGAATGGACAAACCCTATTGACAAGGGTCATTGGCAGATGGAGGCACCAAGGGTGGCAGGATGGGGGCACCTTGCCCTGCTGCCCTTCACCTATTTTCAACATGATTCTGGTTTCTTCCTTGCATCCCCCTGTCTCTACCCATTCGCCATCCCCCATGAAGGCGGCTGCTCTCTTACCCAGGAGCCAAGGGGCACAGGACTCCATGATGCCATCCTTGGCAGACTTGAGGATGGATTCGGGCAGCGGGATGGAGTGACGCACCATGGCACCGTAGAGCCCGTACTCAGCCATCACACTGCTCCTGCCCCAGCACTTCTCCCTCTTCCGCCATTTGGCCCGGCGGTTCTGGAACCAAACCTGGAGCAGGTGACAAGGAGGGACATGGTTTTTGTGCATGGAGAATGCATGCCAGTCCCCTTCCTACGTGGGAGCGTGCATGTACTTCTGCAGCAGGATGAAAGCAGATGGGTGGATGCTTATCCCAAAGCCAATACAACCTCTTCCCCCATGCAACAGACATTGGGTATCTCTCCCTCCCTCCCTTGAAGGACTGGCGAGGGTCAAGTGTGAAAGCAGGTCCCACCCCTCTCCACAGGATGTAATTAATTTGCCATTGCAATGTCTTTTTTCTAGTGGCTTTTGGCTCTTGTGTCTGGGATTTTCTTTTATTATTTACTGTGTGTCTGAGCAGCGATACAGGGCTGCAGGCAGCGGTGCCTGCAGGGAGGGCTGGGATGGGGGTGGATGCTCGAGAGAAGGGGGAAGCTGCTCTGTGCGCTTTTCCCTGAATTCCCAGTTTGAAAAGCCCCTCATCTTCTCAGAAAATTGGCAGAATAATCTCTGAGCTGTGACCTGGAGGGCAGTGAGCAGAGAGGCGGGCAGCAGTGGCAGGGAGGGGGTGATACTTGCAGAAATCTATTAGTGCTCTCTCTCCGATTTCCATTCCTCTTGTCTCCCTCGCCCTCCTCCCTCCCCGGCTCCCCTCCCTTCCCCCCGAGCAGAGGCATCAGCTTTAGATGAAAAATTGCTTGAGGTCTATTCAGAAGGAGGCAAAGGAAGAGTCAGCCCCAGGGGCAGCCCAGGCCTGATTGAAAAATAAGTTAATTTCAGTTTGAATCGATGGGCCTCAGGCACTGAAATATCACGGGAAATTAAAGCAGCTGGTCCCCAGGGAACCACGCCATTGACCTGCGCTAATTAATGCCATGGAGTTACCAGGCCCTTCTCCGAGAGGCAGTCCCTCCCTCCCCGTGGACACCCCAAACACCTCCTCATTTAACTAATTAGACTGACAGAAAATTGGGTGTTAATTTGTTTAGGATTTTTTTTCTTTTCTATTTTTTCCCCTCTCTTTCCCGGAAAGTACACGGCAGAATGGAAATGAATGTCGGGGTCTCGCTGGCAGATGGATGCTCGGGGTCACTCCGCAATCTTCTCCGACTTGATTGCTTGATTAGGTCGTTAGCACATTAAAAAAAAAAATTGCTTGCCGTCTGGCGCTGGCCTGATGAGTGGGATGAGGCGGGAATCGCCTGGGTAATTTATCTTTTTATACTGCAAAGAATTTGATTTCAATCTGCAGATATATGGAGGTGCCTTTGACACCTGTTTAACATTACAGAGCTGACAGCTTAACCCTCTCTTGTCCCCACCACTCGTAGCTGTGGGGGAGCTCAAGCTGCAGTGGGGAGCACTGGGGGTCTGTGCCAGTCCCCCAGCTCTGCCATGGGGACCGTAAGACTGATGCCACGGAGTCATGTCCTGGTCTCAGCTGGCAAGGCAATATCATCTCTTGTACCCGTGCAGAGGAGAGCTGCCCAGCACTGAAGCCTTATGGTGGGGAGAGAGCTGCAGGGTAGGCAGGTGGGTGGCTCGCTAGAACTGGTGACAGCCAGAGTTGGCCATTCCCAGGAGCCAGCCTGCTCCCCCAGAGAGCTCTGTGGAATGGGTGGGGTGATGGTCCCACCGGCTGTGATCCCAGCTTCTCCCAGCAGAAGACACTCTGTGCATGTCAGAGAGGATTTTACCAGGCAAAGGAAGGAGGCTGCTTCACCACGTCACCTCCTCTGCAGGATAAACAGTCTGATTTACACTTTCATACTGCTGATCTGTAACCCCTGCCCCATGGATGGCTGCAAAGGCCCTCAGGAATGCAGAGCTTCCTCTCTTTCACCCTCTCCTCCATGCCTGTGCGAAACAGGGGTTTGCTTGGCTGTGCAGTCAGCGGGATGCTCGCAGAGGGTCTCACTCCAGGTCATGCAATCCTCCCATTCTCAGAGCACAGGGTGCAGAGCTGCAGGTGCCTCTTTACTGATGCTTTTACCACTTTCCCTTTCTCCTCCCTCCTGCCTTGAGGCCCTTAATATCTTCCCTCACGCCTCATACTCCTCTTCCCTTTTCCCTGGCCAGGTGTCAGCCTGCCCCAGCACTGCCCACTGTCTCTAAACCCTGGAGCATCCCCTTCTCCATGGCAGTATTACGCAAATACTGGAGGCAGCAGAAGCTTTGCCAGCTGGCAGCCCAATTTTGACTAGAGCTGGTAGAAAATTTTCAATCAAAAAATGCTGATTCAATCGCACAGGAAAAACTGTGTCCAGCCAGTGGAAGTGTAATCAAAATTATCTATAGCTTTCTTCTGAATGCTGTATTTTAATCTCAGCTGCCTAAGACATGCAAAATCTATGCTTTAAAGCTAAATGAGAAAAACAAAATTGCATCAACATCTCAGTAAGATCATTCTGAGATTTCCAAAACCAATTTTTGTCATTTGATGGGCATGTCCTCTTGGTCTTGATTAGGAAAAATGAAAGTTTGAAATCCCAGAACATTTAGCAGAACAGAAATCAGGAAGACTGACCGTCTTGCTTTAATACCAGGAACCATATCTTCACCTGAGGCATGAAATTAAGTGAAATCAGTGGTGCTCAGTACTGAGTACTGCTGGGATCAGATCCCAGTCAAGCACCTCTGTCACAAGCTCATTCTGAGGAACACTGAGTGATGAGTTCCAGCATGGCACTGGCAGCCCCAATGCCACTTCAGATCAGCAGAATTGTCCCCTGTGTCCTGTTCTCATGATTTTGTCCTCACTCAGATGGCTCCATCAGTGGGGCTTCCATCAAGGAGAGGATCTCACCAATTTCTTCAAATATATTGATTATCAAAATTTTCACATCCCTTGATTCTGAGCTGAATTATGCGGTGGTTTTAGTAATTCAGAGGTATTTTCAGCTGTGTTGGTACATCAGCCACAACATCCAAAGATGCAGGTGTTTATTACTGGTACCTCACTTTTCTGGGAGAGGGTTTCACCCTTACACTTTACTCACCTTACACATTTCTTGTGGTTTTGGTATTCTTTGGCTGCTTATTGACCTTGCTTGGAGATATCTATTCTACAGCTTCCTCTGACTCTGTAAAATTTGGGCTGCTTCAAACAATATCTAGGTTTGTCCACATTTCCTATTGCCCCTTCGAACCCCGTGGATTGGCTCAGCTTTGTGATATGCTTTACTGATGTGGCTCTGTACCATGCACCTTCCTTCTCACTTGTTTTCATCTGGTTCTCTGTTGCACAGCCCAGGGTATGGTGAAAAGACTGTGTTTCTGCTTCCACATCTCATGGGCAGTGTTGAAACCATCTGAGTAATTTTAGATTGAAGCATGTCACATGTTTTTGCAAAGCTATCATGACCTGATGTGCAGAGGAGTCTTTTGGACCAATGTGCTACACCTTAAGAAGTTTCACACCTCTTTATTTTCACACAAACACCCTTTGTGAAACCTGGGAAGCTTGTTCCAGGAAGCCTGTCCTCCAAAAATGGACAACGGAGTAAAGTGGACAGGTTTGTCTTGCAGTATTGCAAAACCTTATAAATGGGAATGTTTCTAACTTTAATCATCATCTAATTCTCACCTCCAGTGCCTACCACCCAAAGCAATAAAAGTTCAGGCACTCTGTACTTGTCTACAGTTGCAAGTGTTTTGGAGTGGGGGTTTTGGAGCCAAGGATAACCTCGCCAGTTTCCTCCTCTGAATCATAAATGACAACTGATGCTTCTTCGGATTACTGATGATGCAGAAGAGCAAATTGTAGGAGGAGAAATCTCATTTTTCAAGGGGACGTGAGACTTGACACGTCCTTGTTATCCACATTCATTATATTAGTTAGTTTGTTTACCTAATCAGTGCCTGAAACATTGTCTGCTAAAGAGAGAAATCTCCCTGAGGTTGGCCATAGTCCAGAAATCTGAATTAGCAAAGGGATATTTTAAAATCTATGATGTTCCTGTGTATTGTTTCTGTTTTGTTTCAACCTAAAATTTTCCACTGGTAATACTCATTTTCTTGGCTGCTACTTCCCAAGCTAGGGTACAAAGACAGGAGAATTGATATTGGAATTTTTTGGTCTTACTAATATGTAAAAAAAAATATTTTCCCTGCCTAAGCATTCCTCATCCATTAAAGGAAAATTTCAGGCTAGATAATGGTGAAATTTTGCTTCAAAATATCTCTCATCCTGCCTTTGATACAGCATTTCAACAGGGGCCTTGCAAGGAGCGAGGTTTGTGGAGGGCGAGCCGGTCACAGCCCGGAGCAGCGCGAGCTGAGTGTCCACTAGATGGCCACAGGCAGATGCACGTCCGCGCCTGCGGACACACAGACACGGACACACGGACACTCCAGCACATGCCTCGGCCAGGCTGCGGGGAGCAGCTGCACACAGCTGTTCGCAAAACAGCACATAAAGCAAGGGACAAAATCCCAAGACCCCCAGAGCCACGCTGAGATCATCTCCCCTGCACATGGAGGGGCAGGTGGGTATTTTTTACCCACTTGAAGCCCTCTGGGGGGTCAAGCTGCAGACCAGACAACACCTCCAGCTGCCCTCCACGTCCGGGGCCCTGCTGCCATCTCAGCACTCAGTTTCTCCTGACTCCTACACCTCGCCCTTTCTACCTCCTCCCTCTCCAACCCAAGACTCAGCAATGAGAGTGGTCAAAATGAATGCCCCTTCTGAAAAATCAGTGATGTCCTTGTCCTAATATCAGACAGGACCTATGGCCCTGGCTGGGATCAATCTGAAGATGTGAGCAGGCCCTTGCTGCGTTCAATCTGAAGATGTGAGCACTGCAAAGAATGGCTTCATATCTTCCTTGGAGCATGTCCCCACCCATACCCATGAGCGCTGGGGCTGTATAATGGGCTGCCTTGAGACCATGAGGTCTGATTGTGCCCTGGGGCTTCCTTGAATCCTTCAGTTTTAGCAATCACTACAGAAAAGCTTCCTGACTGCTGGTGGAGACTGCACCACTTGCATAAGCCTGGAAACAGTTTATTACTGTCTTTTCAAATGTAACGTCAAAGTTATTGGTACTGTTTACGGTGACATCACTTTCTATGGCTGGTGTAAAGTGGTTATGAAGTTAAATGAGAGCAGTAAAGGCTGCACATGGGCTGCATGGCTGATCGCAGGACTCATCATCCCTCTTCTTGCTAAACACTGGGAAAGAGCTTGCTGAGCTCACTTTAGAAAGAGCGATTCCCATACACAACAGAGCAAGGGCCCTTCCTGATAAGTGCTAGAGTTTTGTCGGACCCACTTGGCTAACAGATCCAACCAGAGACGCAAGATGACCTGTGAGACAGCACTCATCCCTCTTGAGTGAAGACATGATGGTTCATCCAAGCTTGGGTCTCCTCTAAGCTAAAAGAGTAATAGGGCACTCATTGAATACAGGCTCGATCGGCATCTAGCAAAAATGTACATGATATTACTATGCCACCAGTCCTGCAGGCTAGGCCTATCTCTGAATCCTGCTCTTAAAAGCACTACATGGGCCATGTATAACTATTTGTTGCAATTTGTCTGACTTATGCAACCAAAGCTGTAAAATCCCACTTGACCAGGAAACATACCTTAAACTGTGTTCCCTTGGTGAATCTGGGGTTTTCACCCAGCCTCATGTGGCAACAGGTTTTTTCACTTCTTGCAACCTTTCAAAAGCAAACAGCTTCATTTGCTGCAGGGATCCCATCTTCCCCAGTAAAAAACAAGTGTGCACACGATGTGCAGGGTCAGTATAGTGAGATCAGTGGTTCAGCACACACAGCATCACATCTGCACAGCAAATGCATCTCTGAGATGTTGGCTTCACCATGGCCACACTGTGATTCCAACTGACCAGTAGCTTAGCTGGCACTACAGTAACGGCTGCCATGTGTGGGACTTGGCAGATCAACACCCAAATTCCTCTTTTCCTAACATGCTGAGTGAAAACCAAGAAAAACATCAGGGTTGTAAATGCATGATAGTCACAAGAAAGCTGACAAGAGTGCAGTCATCATCCTAGTCCACACAAACCCAGGGAGACATCTGTCATTGTCACAAAGGGTGATAGCGCACGTCTATCCTTTGGGTGATCACAGTACCTGACTCCATTAACCAAGCTGCTATCCTGCCTGCATTATTCCATTTTGCCTTCTTTTCTCCCATTAATACTGCTCTGCAGGTGCTCTAGCACAGAGGAAACCTTAGTATAGATCTTCATAAACATCCGTGTGTAATGCACTCTGTGATCATGCAGGGACACACCGCATTATCACTTTCATGCTAGAGAAGGTGAGTCAGGACAGTCAGAGGAGAAGTGTCACACCCCCTTCACAATGCCTTTCAGTGGGCACTGAAATCAGACCATGGGATGCCAGCATTCCTCTGAGGCTGTGGAGCCCTGCCTGTCCTCTGGGACTGCTCCCTGCATGCCAGCATCAGCTCCATGGTGCCCTGCCCTTTATCAGTACACACTGAGCAAAGGGCAAAGGTGCTCTCTGACCTTCTCCAGAAAAAACATAGGCACCAGAGACTGTGTACCAGCAAGAGATGGTGTCTACAGTAGTAGCTGGTGCCCACTGTTCCCTGAGATAAGGCACAAGCCCACCCCTGCATGCATGGGGACAGTCTGCAAAGTCCCCAAGGGGTACAGCTCATGCTCACTAATGCACTGCACTCTTTGGCCTTTGAAGCATTAGCTGAAAGATATCTATACAGACATGAAATTTTATAAAATGCTGTAAGATGTAATCAGTTTCCATGCACCAGCTTGGGTGAACATTCAGCACTCTACTCCTACCACATGTCTTATGCTCCTGGCTCTACTTGTTCCTCAGCTCTGTGTACCTTTAACCTTCTTTGGGTAACTCACAACTCAAGGGGTTTTCACATGACATCTTCCAGCTGCAGAAAACTGCTGCTCCAGGCACTGGCTGTTGCTGTGCCACTGACGCCTGCAGCCGACACCACCAGTGGGGGCACGGCACAGCACAGCTGACGGTGTGACCTGCAGAGCTGGTGACATGCAGCCTGTCCAGGGATGCTGCTTGCACCAGGACAGCACATCTGAGCTTCCCAGCCCATTCCCAGGTATTCCCATGCTTAGTCCACCCGAACGAAGACCTCTCGGGCCAGGACCCTCCCTTAGCCATCACTTAGACACTGAGCCTTGATCTTAGTCACGGTCATCAAATAAGCTGAAGAAGTTGATCCAGTCAGCTAACAAATGGCAGTTGTTGCAGTGACAGTCATGGGGGGCTCTGAGTGGGAAGGCTGGCAGTGAAGGGACTCAGAGACTTCAGAAAGATGTGATGGACATAAAGCAAGTTATCTTGGAATGGCCATCACTGCCATGTCTGGCTATGAGCAGTAACTGACACAGGTATTTATCATGCATATTCACATGGATGGGATGGCTAGATCCTTCCAAGAATTCTTTTCTCAACAACACTCACAGTTCAGCCCTCCCTCTGGGTGAGCCAAGCAGCATCTTCAGAAAGAAAGGGGCAGCATGGTATTTCACCATGTGGATCCCGAAGCTGCAGGTGAACCAGAGCTTCCCAGAGGCAGGGGCGGGCAGCCTGTCTGTGCTGGCCTGACTGAACAGCACAGCTACGAGCTAACCCCGCCTGGCAAGGTGCTGCTGCTTACCCACGTTGTAGCAGGTCAGCCACAACAGCCAGGCAGGAGTCAGTCACTAGGTTACTTCTAGATCAAGGAAGGGACTAACCCCTATGTTTATGAATATGCAACCTGCATGGCATGAGCATTTATATAACTCACAGGAAGGTGACCACGTACAAGCAATGCTTGGCTTGCGTTCCCTTCCTGCAGTTTTGAAGAGAAAGCTGCAGCTAAGAGCTCCAGTAACAACGTTGCAGCCATAGTTTCAGCTCTGCCTTTGCTCAGACAGTTGGGAGCCTACCAGGTACATACTGAAAGAGAAGGTAGGGAGCAAAGTGTGCTTCTCACACCAGGCAGGCCCTAAACTAAACACCTCTGGCTGCTCTCCCCAGGACAGTGACACCTGTCAGGGTAGGCATAAGAGCACCTAATGCTTTTTCACAGCCTCTGATAAAGTGACCTCTGGAAGGCATCTGTGTTGCAAGATCCTGTAGAAACAGTTTGCTGTCCAGCTCAGTTCCTCTTTTCTGCTCCACAGAAGGACCTCCCAGCCTCATGCATGTGGAGATTGAGGTTCTTGATGTGTCTGCTGAGGACTGGACTGCTCAACAGTGCCTGGGCAAAACCTGGCTCACAGAACACACACAGAGAAGGGCAATGAAAAGCAGAGCAGGTTTGTGCTTCCAGAGAAGAATCAGAAGAACTTGTTGAGATCTATTAGGGTAAAAGAAAAACACTACAGAGAGAAATAGATCCATTAAGAAATAAAGGGGAGAGTAAATTAACTGAGTGTCTAAAGTGCCTGTGTTATTGAACTGTTAGAAAAATCTCTATTCAAAGTCAGGAAAGGAGGAAAACTTTGTAATAAAGGGTCATTAAAGGAAAACATGAACGCAACCATCAGCTGGCCCCTCTGCCAGGCATCATAAGGCTGGAGAGGAATTAACTACTGAAATTGCTGGGATCACCACTTATTTTTTTTAAATCAGTTGTGAAAAATTGCAGTGGTATCAGAAGAGAGAAAAGAAAGGTCATCATTAAGTGAAGGAATGAATACGAGTGTTCCCAGCACAGGGATTTGGGGTAGTATTTCTGGAAGAGCTAAAGTGATCGAGGAACTGCAATGCCTAAGCTAACTCAGAGAAGTAGTGACCTTAAACTACTGTTGTTAAGAATATGGGGGCATGAGTGCAGGGAAGAGTTCTCACAGCCTGGCATCAAGCCTGCAGAGCCATTCCTGATTCTCTTGGACATGATGGGAAAGCCTTTGCCAAGGCACTCCACAGAAATGGGCTTCAGCATATTTTGGTCCCATCTGTCTTTCCTCTCACAGGGAACTCATGTGCCCAATGCTTGAAGGTGTCAGATCCTTCTGATAGTGCCTCCAAACCATGGAGAGAACACGGAGAGTCACTGTCAAGAGCCCTTTTTCCCTCCCAGTACTGTGGAGGAGCACACCAAATTCACAGTCCCTTATCCTGGGTAAACATCTTGCAAGAACAGAGCAGAAGGCAACAACAGGCAAGTTTGAGTCTATTTGTTTTTCTGTCCCATTTAGAAAATTGGTCAGTGGCTAAAGCAACTCAGGGACTGAACACAGAGGGGTAAAGCAGTACCTGGGTAAAGAAAATATTCATAACTCTATACCTCCACCTCTGCACTAAAAAGATCTTTTAAAACTGCACCTAACAGCCCCAGCTGTAGCAGGGTAAAACCCACAAGATAAGCAGGCAATCTGCACGGTCTAGCAACAAGCAGGAGAGTCCCCACTTCCAGTAAGCTGAAGTGTCATTCCCGGCCCTCCATTTTCCTTCTTTTCTCCTGCTACATTTTCTTTCTCTGTCCAAAAGCACGTAGTGTAAGACTTTTCAGACAGGAATCCCTTTGGAAAGGCTTGCCTGGGCCCCTGCTCTTGCCCATCACCCAGCCCCTCTGTTTGCAGCTCTGGTAATTAACTTGTAAACTAAGTTCTAGCACATGGGCTGAAAACAGGCCATAGATAAAGGGTAATGAAAACAATCAATTAGAGAAAGGGCCAAATTAAACAACTCTTAATTGAAAAATGGAAATGAATATGAATTTAGATCAACTAAACAAGCATGTTATTGAAGAGGCAGAAAGTGGATGAACTCCTAACATACCAATTAAAGACATGGAGGCAGAGATGCACCATATGCCATGAGAAAAACTCATAATAATATTCTCACTAAGCCACTAAGTTTGATTAGTTTTATTACTCTCATTTGTATACTTCCTACATTTCTAGAAGCATAGGGGAAGTTAATGGCACTTATCTGGTATCACACAGTCATGACTTGCCCCAGTGCTCAGGAATTACTGGCAAAGGTAGCCAGAACTAGCTGCCCAACTGTATTTCATTATTAACTGCTTGCAGGGCTCTTAAAATAAATATATTTTGAAATGGTTGGCTCACACAATAGCAACACTTCCGGCTTGTCCTTCACCTTGGTAATCTACCTCAAACAACCCTAACCACTCTGGTAATTTCCTTCCAGCTGCATGGTCCCTGTGAATGTGCTGTACAGAGACACCAGTTGCAACCCACTGGCAGTGTGCCTCATGCTGGCCTTTCTCTGTTCTACGAGTGAGAGTCACCCAAAATTTTAACAAGAGTAGACAGGTCCTCACTCCTTAGAGTAAGAGTGATAAGCTTAGAAAATCCAACACCACCACTACTTTCTGCAGCACTAAGAAATGTTTTGGTGGCCACTCCAGGCACAGATTCAGGAAAGGTCACCAGCTGCATGGAGCAATCACAGCACTCCATACTCATGCCATGCAATTCAGACTGCAACTCAGCACTCTGCAGCAAGCAGGAAAAGCTGGCAGGAGAGGGAGAAGCCAGGGCTGCTAAAGCTGCGTAAAACTAATTTTTCCTTCATGTTTTCTATCATGTTTCTTGAGGGGACTCTGTGGCTTCACTCCTGAGCTCACACTCAGCGCAGTACAGGTTCCTCAGGCCTTTTCGAATTATGTTCACCTCTAAACAGAGAGCCTTTTTGCAAAACTGAAGCAAGGTAAGCCTCTTATCCTTGCAAAATACTCTTGGTACTTGCTTCCTTCTAAATGACTACTCCTCCTGATTCCTCCATCCCTGTTCAACTCCTAAAGGGCTTCAGAATGATACCAAAATGTGTTAATCTGATTGCTAAACCAATATCTTTTCAGTCAGAGATTTAGTTTACCTTGTTTTGTTTTTAGCCAAAATTGGCCTCTTAGCTGCCTGTCAAAGCTTGCTGGATGCACAATCCCCACTCTGTACACATGGCACCAGCCTCTTCTCAGGATTCCTTGTGCTTATGAGAGCAATTTTATTTGTCCCAAAATTTGTCATCCAATAATTACTGCACAATCTTTTAACAACAAGAACTGACAATTTTGGCAGTTTTAGTATGTTTTTAAAGTATTAGCTCCCTTAAACAATAACTGTAATGTCCCTACAATAGCAGTCAGGATCTTATTTTTTTTAAATACTGATTAGTCAATTTGTTGGATCAGTAGGAGACATACTTTAAGGACAAACATACACAATCATTTCAATAATCCCAAATCAAACTGTTACTGAACTTTAATATTGTAACTACTGTGTTTAAAGTTTGGAACTGTTAGATATTAACAAATTCAATAGGGATAACTTATCTAAAATCTACACATTACACTTCAGAGTATTTGTTATGAGAAGCAGTGATTTAAGTCAGATGTCACAGTACTTGTCAGCCTCGGGACATTTTAAATATTGCATAATGTTTATTAAGGATATATTTCCCCATAGGAATCTACTTACCTCTCTTGGATTTTACAGAACAGTCTGGGTTTATTCCAATACTGGCACTTCAACTCCTACAAATATTCTTTCAAATACATTGATTAATGTGGTCTTTTTCAAGTATCTTGCAAAATGGCCACAGTGACATCTGGTCTGATTTGTGCATACTATCTCACTATGAAAAAAATTATTTTCCCATGCTGCCTAATGGGAGGATGCTCATTTTCCTTCTAGGAGCAGCCAGCTCAGTGTGGGAGTAAGACATAGACAGTGTGTATCTGCCTTGGAAAAAAAAATACACTTTCATCTTCTCTTTAAATGGTGGATTTAAATAATTTTTTCCTGAATTCAATGTTCTCTTAAACCAGTAACTTTCTTGGCATCTGATGGCTATTTGTAGTGTTCTGCTGAAGCTTTTACCTGCAAACAGTTCCTATATATTCTTTCAATTGCCCTCTTTGAATTTCACTTTCACATCAAATTTCATAGGTGATTTACTTTCTCTTTGACTAACACCTCCTGAGAAATAATTCCATGAATGAAAATAAGGGGTAGATATCACTCTTAGGTGAAGATCCAGTGGGAAACCACATGAAATGCTGTAGAAGTCCACAACATGTGATGCTCACAACAATATTAGAAAACACTTCCATTAATGACCTACAAGAGGGAGAGAGGAATGTTGAAAGATGAGAGGAACTGCAAGCTACAATGAAAATGCAAAACTACAGAGCTCTCTCAGGCAGTTGGAAACTCATGCAAGGAAAAGAAGTGCAATGATCTGAAATTATAAATATTATGAAGACGGAAATAAAGATTCATTGTAAGCTGTCTCTTCCAAGGGGCATTAAATGATGCTAAAAGATTCAAAGCAAGATTTAGTGCACTCAGGCAGTTCTGCTGCAGAAAATCTTGCCATGGGATATTAAGATATTTAAAATCCCAGGAGACTGACGAAGTACTCAGTATCACTAGATAGCTGCCCTGTGTAGCATCCACCTCTTGCCAGTGTCCGAGCTGGTCAGGCTGTTATTATACTTGTTAGCCAAAGTTAACAAAATTACAAATGAAACCTACAACACTGAAGGGAAAATCCTGAGCTTAAAAAAAAAAAAAAAATCTGTCTGAAAGAAGTTTGAAGTGACTAAATTAGATAAATAGAAATAAATAAAAAAGGAAGCAAGCAGACCAGTGCTAATCCAAGGCTATTTCTGCAAGTGCCCACGAGTCCAGCTGAACTGGTGTGAACACACCCAGCGTGCAGCTGTAGGCATGCGGTCCCTTACCTCCAGGAAGGCTGACAGGCAGGATGGGCTTCATGTAAGAACAACCACATGATTAAGTGATGAGTGTGTGATTTATGAAGGATGATTTAAGGAAAGATCTTTGCAACTTGCTTAAGCAATGATGAAAACCAAAAGTGACAGCCAGGAGAAGAAGTATCTTAGATTTATTTAAAGAGTGTGAACTTTATAACCAGGGGGAAAGAATTAGGGTCATAACAAAAGGTCTGAAGTTGAAAAGGAATATAAGGTAAAATATCAAGAAGTATGATCAGAGTTAGGAATCACCTTGCCACGTCTTGTCACACACAAAAAATATGGACAAGGAAATTTCATAGAATGTGTGGCAAGGGACAATTGATTGCTGACCTATTGGAAAGAACAGCGGTGCTCAGGACTCCTATGTGAGTCTGATGCTCACCCTGGCAGGGCGCTCAACAGATGCCACAGAAATTCTGTTGTTTCTCATTATTTCCCCTTTCATGATCAGCAAAACTGTTATTCAAAAGCACTTTCTTCTGGAATACACATGCCATTATTTACACCTGATGTTCAGAACAGCCATACCTTGGGGTGCTTCTGCTGTCCGAGTCTAACCTGATCTCAAGGGCAGAGGGGTCACAGTAAGGAGCCCTCCCGTGTTTAAAAGCTGCAATACAGGAAGAGTAGGCAGTTGTTCATTAGCCAGCTGCAGAACGACAGGGCAGACAAGTCAGTGACAGCTAAGATACTTTACCCACTTTTACATTTCCGAATCAGTTAAAACACTTAGTACTAGAAGGGTGCTCAGGGTGCTGCAGCAGCACGTGCAGTTTGCTCTACACTGCCTGCCATAGCATCTCACTCCACCTCACACATAGTGAGTGCTCTCAGCTCTGGCCAGAGAAGTGGGGCCTCTGGAGTTCAACATACACAGTGCCACGAGATGAACCTCTTCCTTGAAAAGGTTTTTTATGGGAAATCAAAGGATCTTCTTTCCAACCCAGCATCAAATAGTGGCTGTAGGCAACAATAAACTCCCAACAGTCTCCTCTCTTGACTTGATGTCCTACAGGGTGACAAGGGGAGAAGTGACCCTCCATCCATCTCACTCTTTCTAGAGGCAGAGTATCAGGGTTTGTTTCTCAGAGCAAAATCCTAATGTATCAGGTAGGATTTCAGATGATGGGCCATTATTTCTGAAGACTGGTGGAAATCCTGTTAGCACACAGGTTATCTACAAGCTGTTAGATGAGCAGGAGTCCTGCCAGGTCAATGGGATAAGAAGTATGAGTTGCTTTTATAAAAATATCATTTTTGATTGAGCACAAGAATAAAGGTGGTGAGGCGGGTCTCAGGAAGAGGGGAAAAAAGGCTACAGTTTTGTTTTGGAGGATCTTCCTGTCCCTGCACGGGGTCATACCTCAGCAGCTTCCAGCATCAGTGTTATCCTGCTAAGTGCCCTCTGAGCTACAAATGCACAAGGGAGCAGCCTCCTGGGCCATCTCTTCAGCAAAGAAAGAACACAGGCTCAAGACGCAGCTCGACGGGTGCTGGGCATGCATGAGGGATGAACAGAACAAGGAACCAGGGAAATGAGGGCCCTCCCAACACTGCATGGCACACAGGACAATGTCTCTTGTAGAAACTGCTGTGCACCAGTCACAGCAGCCAGCCACTGCCACTGTGTGGAGAACCAGGACAGTTTAACTTCCAGCCAGACCAGAACCACCACTTGCACCACCTGCTCAAGGCTTGGCCTTTACAGTCCTGTGCCTTGTGTAGAAACCTGATGGTTTCTGATGGGAGCAAGTCATGAGGCAATAGAAGCTGCTGGAACCCACCCTTGTGAACATCATGTTAACTCTGTCCAGTGTGCCTCCTACATTGTAAACAGCAGCTGTTAAGTCTTCTTCAGCCTTCTGGCTGTAATGCATGCCAAAGGCTGGTCCTGGCACAGTCCTGCAGCTCAGGCTGCTCCTTCCTGCTGGAGGATTCACCACAGAGCAGTGATATTCCACACCACCTTGTTCTACCTCCTCACAATGGCACAAGAAGACTGACATGGAGTTAAAACCTTAACGTTGAAGGCTGCTAACTTAATAAAATTTAAGAGATTAACAAAAAAATAACGAAAAATTATCCCCAGGAACCTTCAGGGAGACCACTTGAGGAGGCAAATACAACCCAAGTGCAGGCATGGTGCAAACATCTCACTGGGACTCACCCATCATTTCCACACTGCATCCTACCCACAGCTGTACTAGCTGCCCATGCCATCCCTGTGCATCCTTCTGTGGCCAAAGGAGCAGAGATGAGCTCTTTCCCTTCAGCAATGCCCACCCAGACGTGGTCCCTGAGAGGCTCTCTTCTTGCCTTTACCAAGACCTTGAAATGCTATTATCTTTTTTTTTGCATGCCCGCGGTCCTTCTCTGATTCAGGATTCCCTCTGTTACACACACCCCAAATCACTGGTACAACACTTCATGCACAACACATGTTGACATACAAACACCAAACACAAATCTGCCAAGAACAGCTGATCTGTCTGCCTACCCATCAAAAGCAGGAGAGTGGACAGCCTGAGGAAGTTTATGCAGAAAAATGTCAGCCTTCCCATGCCACTACCTTTTCTTCACACGGCTGAGAGCAGCACAGTAAGGGGGTCCAAGACATATGATTACCTGTATCCTGTCTTCTGGTAACTCTGTTTTCATGGCCAACATCTCTCTAGCATATACGTCAGGATAGTGGGCCTCATTGAAGGCCTTTTCCAGCTCCTCCAGTTGATAGGATGTGAAGATTGTCCTGAGGGGAGTAAAACTCTTTGATCAAAAAACAAGAAGCAGCAAAGATGATGAAGAGTTAGAGAAATGGACACTGAAACCAGTGAAACCTGGGTAACCAGCTAACACATAGCTTTTCCCCACCTCCTGCATTTCTGTGCAAAAAAGGTCAAGTGCCAGGGTGAAAGGAGAACCAGAAAATGCCAGAATACAGCATTTTTAACAGTTACAAATCACCTTCCCTTTCAGGGACTTGCCTCTGGAGACAGTCCCTCCCCAGCAGCAAGCACCCGCAGTGATGGCAGCTGATCTTACATCTCAGGCTCTGCTGCCTCTTGTGAGGATCATCACACTGAGATGAAGCAGTGTCTCCTCAGCACCCCGTCTGCTCCTTAGCCTCTTCAATCTCCATGAGCAAATAATCATTCACCTTGAATCTCTTGAATCTTGGATGAATTCTCCAAATGTTTTCTCCACCCTAACCCACCACTTTTCACCAGTCCTTCCCCACAAGACTCAGGACCAGATCCCTTCCTCTGCCTTTACCCTGGTTGCTTCCACTCCGACATCCCATTAGCTGCTCCCTGCCAGTTTTCGTTACCCCATTATTCTTTAGAAATCCTCCTGGACCGCCCTGGCAGGCAGCAGCCCAGCCTGCCTCCGTGCAGCCAGTTCTCAGTTCGGGACAACCAAATTGAAAAATCAGCAGCTGGAAAGCCGAGACAGATGAAAGCCCTTCTCCAGCAGATGGATGAGAAGTCTCGGACCACTTCCACTCCCTGAGGGTTAAAACTCCCACCCTTCAACTCCTCCAGTACAGAAAACACAATTTTTGATAAAAGCTAACAATACTGCAATGGCAAAAAAACCCCAAACAACAAACAAAAACCCCCAACCAAACAAAAAACAAACCAAACCAAAACAAAATAGCAACAAAAAAGCCAAAGCAAACAAAAATCTTCAACCAAAAAACCAAACCAAAATAAAAGAACCCTCAACCCAACAACAAATTGCAGCCTTTGTGCAAAGTAAATGTATAAATATCATCCATTTAAGAAACATGTATTTCTCAGAAGGAAAGAGGAAATAGAATTTTTTTTCTAAAATATAGACAAATTTCAGAAAAGCCTTTCAGTTCCAGAGACCATAAACAGAAAATCTCAGAAATATCCTCCGCTATACAGAATGAAAAAGATTCCATCAGATCGATAGTATTACTAACAAAAGCAGCATGCAAATGCAAAGGACTTGCCTGCAACTAGACCCTTCTTTAAATTCACTCAAATCCATTCTCTTTTCAAACAGATTTTCTTCAACTCTGACAAATCTGTGAACTCCAGGGACAGCAGAGGCACACTGAATCACGTATTTTCTCTCTCTGGGATCACAGGAAAAATTATTCCAATTTTGATCCAGTTTAGATTTCAAGCATTTCCCTCCATCTTCCTCCGACAAGAGCACAGAAGCCTGTCCAGGCTCACCGGCGAGAGGGTTTTGCTGACATTCAGCTGAAGTTTTCCCTTTTTAGCTCATCTCCGGGTAGTCCCCTTCCCTTTTTCAATTCACAATCCACTGCCCCTTTTGGTGTTTCTATCCTGCAGCTGTTTGCAGGCTATTGGCCAGCCGTCTTCCAGCCCTTCCTTGGTATAACTAGAGGTCTTAACTGTTTAGTACAGAATATACAACCTGCCAAATGTTGCAGGTCTGTTTCTATCTAGAAGCAAAGCCAAAACAGATGTGAATTTCGTTTCCTATCTCCCATCCAGATCGGGACCTGTATGCCAGTCTCAGCTGTGTTATCACCCAGCACTGTCTGGGGTGTAAAGAAAATGAACACGTACTTACTCCAGAGCACCCAAACTGGGAACATTTGCCTGGGGAGGGGGCTCGGGTTTAAAAATGAGCCCTCCAGACCGAGTCTCCTGTTGCACTCATAGCAGGATGTCCCCTGGGAGAGTTGGTCTCCTTCCACCCCTCATCCTGCTAAGCTTTCACTACAGCGTCTTTTAATCCACCTTTCCTGCATCGTGGCAGGATTGATTTAATTATTCCTAAATCATCCTCAGTAGATGATGTTTGGCCTTCCTTTGTCCTGGCGCTCTGGCCACAGCAATGCCAGAACCCAGCACGGGGTTTTTCGTTTCTGTTTATAAAGCGCAAACGAACCAACTCCATTTTAAGTGTGGGAAAAGTCAGGCAAAGTCTAGTACCCCGACTGCGCTGAGAGGAAACCAAACCCCAGAGTGGATCTTCGTTTCCTTAAACAGTTTCCCAGCCTTCTTCAGCTTCTTTGCAGGCTGTCTCTGATTCCCAACTATTTAATCTATTGGCAAAATATTTATTTGTACGTAATAAAATATTTAAATTGTTGATAGGAATTCTGTCTTTCTGACAGACAATATTAAGATTGCTGTATGTGGAGCTGGAAACGGCTTTTATTATTTCTGACAGGTTGACGGTTTTTCCCTTCCAAACACTGGTGATCCGCATTCCACCTAGATGTTTATGGGCTGCCCATAATTGCGACTCGGGATACCTGGATCCACAGCCAGAAAAAACTAAATAAAATCACACCTGTGGTCGAATCCCCCGCTCTCTACAGGCACCTCCCCATATCCGATTTATTTTGGACGGGGAGAAAGAAAAAAGGGAAAGACCCTGTGGAGAAGCTGCAGGGGCGCCGCGGCGCTCGGGTGCTGGGAAGAGTATTTGCTCCAGGCCGGAGCGGGTGGGCTCCGCCGGGGCGGCGGGGTTCGCTGGTGGCCGGTTCCCTGGGGACTGGGGCGACGGGAGCGGGCGGGGTGGCCGCCGCTGTCTTACCTGTGCCGCCTCTTCTTTCGTTTCTTGCTCTGGTTTAGGGAGGATTTGGACATTTTTCGGTCGCTGGAGGAGACATCCTCGGAATCTGCGGAAAGACAGGCAGCGGCTGTGGGCTGGGGCTCCCTCCCCGGCAGAGACACCCTGGTAGGGCCAGGCCCGCCGGCTTCGCTCCCTCCGCCGGCTCTGGCCGAAGATTTCGTTGCGATCGCGCCGCGGACGGGGCCCGACGCCGGCCGCTCCCTCCAGCGCGGCCCCAGCGCCGCTCCCGATCTGGTACGGCTGCGGGCAACTCGGGGCGATCCGCCCCAGCCAGGGAAGGCTCCGGGCCGGGACCGGGCTCTAGCTCTCGCCTCTCTCCACCAGAGTCGTTTGCTGAGGCTGCTGTTGTCTCGCTGCTAAAACGCAGAGCCTGGCGATCTCAACCAAACCGTAGGAAAACAGCAAAGCTGCAACCCCCTCTCCGCGGCCGGGCAACCGCGACCGCCTGCCCCAGCCCAGGGATCCCGGACTGCGCCGCAGAAACACCGGAGCGGGGAGGCAGAAATTGAGGTTTATGCAGCTACCAGCAAAAACAAGCCCCGGGGGGAGCTGGTGCCTATCCGCGGCCCCCGGCTCCCCAGGGATGCCACGGCCCGGGGCTGTTAAAGGCAGGGCGCCGCCGCCTTTGCCCCGAAGGAGCAACCGGGGGACGGATCAGGGACCCACATTTCGATGTGCGTTCCGGCCACGCTCCGGTCCCACTCCTGCCCGCGGCCCCGCGCCACCCGCCCGGCCCCGGCCCTGTGCTGCTCGGCGGGCCGTGCTGCTGGCGGGGGCGGCGGGCACGGCCCGGGACGGGCTCCGTTGCCGGAGGGAGGCCGGGGATTGCCCCCGGAGCGAGGGTCCGTGGCTGCTGCCTGCCGCTCTGGGGGGACCCGATGCGGCCTCGGAACGGGGCCTGCAGGCAGAGTTGTGTGAGGCTGCTGCCGTCTAGGAAAAGGATGTCGAAAGACCCCTAATTCTCCGGCAACGACACGGGGTCGCGGGGGGCCGTTCCGACGGGGCTCCGCGCATCCCTAGGCCGGGTGCCCCGTGCCACGCCGTCAGACCGCGGCCACAGCCCCGGACGGGGGAAAATACGGTCCCGCCCGCCCTTCTCCTCATCCTCGGGATCGAAACGAAATCTCCCTTCCGCAGCCGAGCAAGTGGCCTCCCGCCGGGACACCGGGTGCGGGCGGCTGCTGGGTGCGGGCGGCGGCGCTGGTGGGGCGCGGCGGGTCCTCGGGGACCGGGGACGTGCCTACCTGAGCTGGCCGTCTGGCTGCTGTCCAGCTGCCCGGGGGCCCGGGCCAGAGGCTGCAGGTGGACGCTCTGGGGGTCGGAGAGCACCTCTAGGAAAGTGGGCTGGGTGTAAAAGCCGGGGATGCCGCCGGCCCCCAGCAACCCCATGCCCACGCCGCCCACTCCGGCGGGACTGAGCACGGAGCGGGCCGCCAGCAGGTGCCCGGCGGGCAGAGAGTCCAGGGCGGCCCGAGGGTGCGACGGCGGCTCCTTGTTCAAGCCCAGGATCTCCTGGATGCCGAAGCCGGTGCAGCGGGGAGGGGTGGGCCCAGAGCTGGACTTGACCCCAGCCGCAGGGGGCGGCGGAGGCGGTGGCGGGGCGGCAGGGGCGGCGGCCGCGCCGTCGGGCTTGGGCTTGCCGGGCAGGCTGGGGGCCAGCGCCGCGCCCGCTTTGCCCGTCATGCTGCGGCCAGCGGTCCCTGGTGCCCGCTCCGGGAATGCCTGGGAGCCCCCGGCTCAGGCCCCTTTTATCCGCCCAGCCGGGAGCCCGAGCGGGGTCAGAGCCGCGCAGCCAATCACAGGGGCCAGCCGCGATTAGGGATGCCAAAAAGCCGGCACCGGCGGCAGCGGGGCCGCTCCTCGGCGGGCTGGGGCCGGTGCCCGCCAGGGGACTGGGGCTGCCGCCCGCCCCTGCGCAAAGAAGGGCCGCCCCGGCCCGGCCCCGCAGGCCCCGGCCCCGCTTCGCCTCCAGCCGTGCTGGGGAGGTGGGGTTAGGAAGGGAGGGAGGGATGGAGGCATCCCTGCTTTCATAAACACGCACGGCGTGGGGCACCGGCCCTGGAGGAGAGATGCGCAAAGCTTCCGTGTAGGGAAACCAAGGACTCTCCGGCTTTCTTGCTCATCTGATATTCTGAGATAAATAAGAGGTCATAAGAGAAATCTCGGAGGAAACCTAAGAATTAAAACTGAACAGCATTCCTTGAAAATATAGAGCTTTGCATGCTGGAAGCTTTGCATGTTGGAGAAACATTTGGCTTCATGCCATCAGAGGAGGTGAAACAGTTGCTTGGACTCTCTAGACACCCATGCCCATGAGCGTGGATTCTGAACCCCATAGTTCCTCATTAACTTGCCTTTCATCAGCTGTGGGTAAGATACCACATACCTCATCCCTGCCAGAGTTACCCCAACCAAAGACATTAAACTAAGAGAAAGACTAAGACTTGCCCTGTTCCACTCAATCTGAGGCAAGAGCTCCACCACAGCATGTACTGCAATAGCAGTCAGTAGTCCACAGCATGGCTCCTAAAGTCTGCTCATGGGGCCAGTTTATCAGTGGAATACCAAACTGGGGCTGTAGCTCCAGATCAGCCTCCTTGATGGGTGATTTGTACCCAAAGTAGTTCATACAAAGTTAATGGTCTGACCACTGCCAGGCTGTAAAGGTATAGACATAGGGTCTTTGCTGATCTCTACCGGAGTTTCTTATATATCAGTACTTACTTATATTTCAATATCTCTCTAACGAATTGCTGGCAATATTTTCACCCTGTCTTGGCCAGAAGAAATTCTGGCTTTATTTGAGCTTTCCTCAGCTACATGACTCAAATGGTTTCGTGGGGAGAAAAACATTAGAAACCTCAAATTCTCTCCCATTTTTCTGAACCACCCCATCCTTTTTCTTCTTCCATAGTTCCTCTGCCTTATTCTTGATGCTGAAGTTTTCCACTTCTCCCATTTCTGTTTGCAAATCTGTCCTTCATCCAGGGCACATATATAGGGCTGACTTGGTTCCTTCTTCGGTCTTGACTTTACTCCAGCCTTCTCCTGCGACCACGGACAACTTGAATCCCAGAAGAAGCAATGTTCCTTGTTACCCCCTTAGTCTCTAAAGAAGTGTCACTTCTCCTCTATTTCTATTACAGAAGCATGATGTTTGTTGTCTCTGTCAGCACTAGGTTCAAAGCTGTCTTTGTCTAGACAGACCTCAGTGGATAAAAATGCCTTATAAAAAAGATGGAGAGCAACTTTTTACATGGGTAGACAGTGAGAGGACAAGGGGGAATGGTTTTAAATTGAATGAGGAGAGATGGAGAGATTTAGATTAGATGCTAGGAAGAAATTCTTTACTCAGGGGGTAGTGAGGCACTGAGCAGGTTGCAGAGAAGTTGTGGAGGCCCCATCCTTGGAAGTGTTCAAGACCAGGTTGGATGGGGTGTGAAACAACCTGATCTAGTGGGTGGCATTCCTGCTCATGGAAGGGGGGGTGGAACTAGATGATCTTTAAGGTCCCTTTCAACCCAAAACCTTCTATGATTCTCTGGTGAGTCAAACAGATAGGTCAGACCTGATCTCTCTGTGCTCTTCCATCTCCTCTAAAATGGCTGTTGGGTTCTTCCGGTACTGCATCAGTTATCCTGGTCTCCTCTGCAGTGGAAGTGCATGCAGCTCCTGCCTGTCTCCTTTCAAAACCTATATATGGAAAAATACTTCAAATAAAAGTCTTGGTATGTTTTTATTTTAGCTATGTTCCTAAACGTTGGGGAGCTGTGGTGATCTACTGAAGCCACAGTCACTGGACATTTTTACATTATCCTTCCACCATATGTTTTACTGTAAATGGATATAGGACATGATAATGCTAATATGACAAGAAGAGACAGTTTCTGTATTAATAAAAACTGCTGAGACATGAAGACTGACCAGAGGCACCTGCCCACAGATGTTATATATTCTGTCTATCACATAAAGTCTTCAAGTCAAGGTTGAAAGTTTTCAAGAGACGATCTATAACTCATCCAGAAGATATTGGCCTGATGCAGAAATTATTTGGTTTTGTAGCCTATTTTATCTCGAAGCTCAGGCTAGAAGGTTGCAATGTTTCCTTCAGGCTCTAAAATCTTGAATTTCATGGAGCTCATGGTGTCTGATTGGGATGTTCTATCTATATAAAAGCCTTCCCATATAAGAAGCTTCTGATGTCAACAGTGTCCTATTGAACATATCTTTTTCTTTACATGTCAGTATATTGATCTCTAAATAATCAAAGATACATAGTACACAATGACAGGAGATTATGGCACCTGTCATGCCCATGGCCAAATGCTCCCAGTTGGCAGCTGCTGGCTGAGTTACTGCAGCCCTGAGCAGACCTCTCCATTTCCACGTGCTCTGAATCATCCTGGTAGTTTTGAGCTGCACCTCTTAACCCCTGGGTAAAATCTTCATCCTACTGAAGACAGCAGGACCTTGATCACTGACATTTAACAGAGCTAGGATTTCACATTGCTTAGCACTTGTGACATTTTCCTTTCTTTCCATTATACCTCTCTTTCTCTCCCTACACAGATGCATCCATATTTCTCCTGTTTTCTCTCTAGCTGAGCACCTCCATTCATGCCACATGACCTTGCCACATGGAACTTCCAGCTGCTAGGACTCAACCACACCACAACATAGACAGTTCCTCTGTCCTGCAGTTTCCTGTGGCAAGGTCAGGCAACTCAGAACACCTTCCTGCTGGCACCTTTCAGCTTGAGGCATTGGGCAGCTCTACCCTGCTTAGGACATGGGGTTTAAACAACACCTTTTCTGCATGGGGCTGCTGAGCAGTTAAAGGCTGGATAGCAAAACTTGCTGTTAGCTGAATATATCAGTAACTTCCAGTTCCCTGTAAATCAGAGGAGAAAAATTTAACCCTTTGGGCCAATCTGGAGTGGGTACTGCATATCAGTGTCCCATCGCATCTGGTTCACTTCCTCTCTCTGAGCAGTGCTGGATGGGGCAACACCAGAGATTTATTGCCACTCTTTTCCAACCCCTAAAATAGAGGAGAATATTATTCAATGGATAAATGTTTCTATCTCCTTTTAAAAGAAGCTTACTAGCAGTGATTTTTATTGCAAGCTAGACCCGTAATGTAGACATGATTTTAACTCTTCTGTAACAACTGAGCTTATTTTTGTCCAACCAGTTTCAAGAGTTCTGGTGATGATTCATTAGAAAGCAACAGAGCAGCAAGACATAGGCTTTACCATGTGGGCTAATGTCTGTTCAGCAGATGTAATTTTAAAGTTTGCTAAAGTGTGGCATAGGAAAGTAATGATATTTGACCTCGACATCCTAAATGAAGCTGCCATAAACATATATAAATATTTCCTTGATTTGCTATGACTGTTGGCCACCTCATCAACCATTTAATTAGAATATTCATTTTTGGCTGAGGATGTCCTGCTCACTTCCAAATAATGGCACAGGAGTACTTCAGGTAAATTATACATTGTGTCAAAGGGTTTTGTCCGATGCATTTTCCTTTAACTTTCTTTTCTTGGTTTGTGAGAAAGAGGATATTCAGGAAACAATTTGATGTCCTTTTCATCATCAAATAACAAAATACTCTGCCTCATTTAAAGAAAAGCGTGTGTTTGTGTTAGGGGGGAAATCCCAGGGAGATCTAGTTTTATTACAAGGCATGTAGTATTTAAGGAAAATAAATATATAGGAAAATATTATTAGATTCAGCTTCTCCCCATAGATGTGTACCTGTCCTGGGGACAATATACAAGATAAAGTATCTAAAGCAGCTTTCTAGACAGTCCACAGCCCGGGTTGCACTCTGCTCTGCCCGTTTTGCATACTGAGCTTCAGGACAGATCTGGGCTGATTGGTGAGGGACGGAAGAAAAATAATGAGATATCTAAAAAGCATATATTTCTTTGGTCTACAGCAAAGGTGACTGAAGTGAGATGCCAACAAGTCTTCAAATACATTTTTAAAAATGTAGCACTGGTGGTCTTCCAAAATTGTCCACTATATCTACTGAGCACAGCGGATACACCAGAAGCATTATGGCAGATGGCTTTGTCTGTAGCAAGGCAGTAGCAGAAATTCTTTAACAGTTAGGAAAGTGTTAGGACATGATGCTGATCCTCTTTAGGGCAGGCATTAGGATAGGATGCCTATCTTGGAGGAATTTCACTGGGTAGGTTTAAGGACAGGTTACGCACATCTCACATGATTGGTTTGTGTATGGTGGACCCCACTTACAGCTGGGGGAAGGACTAGAGTGTCTGCCAAGGTCCTTGTGAGTTGAAATTGCTGTGTCTGTACAAATAAGAAGCCAAGATGCCAAGAACATCACTGATTCCATTGCCATTCAGAAGACAGAAGTCTTCCTCTAAAGGTGAAGTCTAACAATCAAATTTGGGAAGACAAGTGTTTTTTTTGCCAGAGGAAGCAATCTTATTTTCCAAATCCTAATCACTGACTAAAGAAAAAATTATTTTACCTATAAAATTGCATCAACAATCTTAAAATTGCAAAGTGAACCTAAAATGATGCTAGGGAATCTAAGCAGCCTGAAGCTCTGATGATGTAAAGAACTGCTCTTACTCATGTCACATACTGCTAGTGAGAACATTTCCAATTTCACTGTTTCTCTCTTCAGAAACGTGTTTGAGTTGCATGCATGGAAGGAGAGGTCTGTGCAGGTAAAGGTGTGCTCTATCCATTTACCAGATGTCTTTCATGAAACTGGTTGTGAGGGAACTCAGCATCTTCCCGGTTTTGGCAAACGTGCTTCCCTTTAACCTATTGCAAATGGCACTTTGCCTGTGAGTGTGACGTGGGCTGTATCTTGGAAGAAGCATTCCAGTGGGATTTTCCTCCAGTGCACCCGCAGATTAGTTTGGGTTTCCAAAAGTGGGACACACAGACAATCTCAAAATGATCTAACAAGGGAGTGGGACCAGCTACAATCTTCTTCACCACACCAGTGCCTATGGGGATGTGTGAGGAAGCGGAATGATGCAGCAGCGCCCACCCCAGCACCCATCAGCAGCTGTGGTGCCGCCCTTGCCCACACCCATGCCCTTGCCATGGGGGCCTGACCCTCCTGCAGGTCCAGAGCACAGGTTGTGCCTGGAGGCTGTTTGCCATGCACGGGGTGTGAAGCTGTGGGAAGGGAAGGGGCAATGTGGCTGAGACACTGGGTCTGCCCGGGCAGAGGGCTTGGGACAGCAGCAGTGCTGACAGGTTTCCTCTCTGCCTTGCGCTACTCCTTTTAAGCTCCTCAGGTAGCAGGAAAGGAGAGTAAACTCACAGCTCCCAGACCTCTGCATGGCGTTCTGTGTGCAACCACCACTCAGGTGCAGCTCCTCCTGGCATGCAGCAAGCTCAGTTTCCAGGTCCCAGAGGTGATTTTGCCCTAGCTGGGTGAGGTCCCTGGGGACTCTTATCCTCAACAGAGTGTTCCCATGGACAGACATCACCCAAGTCCCAGGCTGGGCGCCCTGTCATGCCCAGCGTGAACTTGGTGCCACTGGGAGCTGCCACAATGTGTTACAAACCCCGGAGCACAGGGAATCCATAGAGACATCCTGGGCACATGGCATCAGCTGGGGAAGGAATGCTGGGGCCAGAAGCAATTCTTTGGAGGCTGTGGACTGGTGTAACTTGTGCTGCACATGGGTTTGGGGCCATTGCAGGACATGGGTAAAAACTGCCTCCGAGAGGTGGGGTCAGGAACAGAACTTCTCCCCCTCACATACTCAGCCCCACAACCTGCCTTGCCCTGTGTCCTGAAAGGCTGCATAAACCCATGCATACCAAGAAGGGCCAAGACCATCCAGTGGCCTCCTTACTCAGAAACCTTTTAGGAGTGATTTTAATTCGTGTAAATGAGTATTTTTAATTTGTTATACTGGCCTTTATCTCTATTACCATCTCATTTGCTTTTAAACCTAGTTTTGCCATCCTGACTGAATTCCATTTGATGCATTAGGAGTAATTCTCTTCCCAAAGGGTTAGACATTTTCTCTCCACATAAAAGTCGCTTATTTTGGATAAAGAGACGATTAGATTTATCTTTAATATTTTAATGGCAGCCAGGATTATTGGGTGGGCAGCCCCGGTTTCGGTTGTTGTTGGGGGATTAGACTCTAATAAACTCTTCAGATTGGGATTTTTTTTCTGTTTTTCACAAAGTACTTGTATTTATTTTAAAAATTCACCTTTTTTTTTTGAGTCGTAAATTCCATTTGCTGTTTCCTATTAGTATTAAATCAAGTTGATTAAATTCATAGTGACTATTTGCACATATATCTTTTTAATTTTAACATCCACAACATAAAATCTTTAATGGTGCAATTTGAAATACCTGCAACATACATTGCTGTTGCTGTTTAAGCAGATGGAAATGAGGATCCAGAGGGAAGGGAGAGAAGAAGGGATGGAGAGATGGACAGACAGATGTTGAAAAGGGGGTGAGCTGACTATCTCTATTACATGTAATATTAAAGACTTGGGGTTTATAAGGATATAGAATTTGGAGAAAGCTCCCTCTCCTAAAAATCATCAGCATCTTCCTGGTGAGTAAAAACAGAGCACAGCTTGCCCAGAGTCGCAAACTCAATCCACCTCACAACCCTTCCAGTGCCAGGAGCCGGGGCAGCCCCTGGAAGGTGGCATTTGCTCAGAGCAGATGTTTGCGGGGCTGCCCGGGTGCAAACTCAAGAAGTGAGTGTCCTTCACCCTTCGGGGGCTCCGCACCCTGCCTTGGCTGTCATGGATCCTAGTTTAGGCTAATCGTAAACTTGATAATACAATAAAATGTCAGCAAAGTAGAAATCAATAAGTGTTAATGCTCCAGGACTTTCACTGCTGGGCTCCCCTCTCGGGCTCCCCCCTCCCGCACCATCCTGTCCCTTTGATTTCAGTCCCTTCTCTAATCCCCACCTCATCAGCTCCGGGAAGGGCTGATCTGCAGCAGAAAATCCCTCATTCGGGGCAAAATCAGCTTAATTTGCAGCAATTTGTAGCAGGTCTTTGCTGGGATTTGAGTCTCAAAATTATTCCGCGGGTGGGGGCCGTAGCCCCTTGCAATATGGGCAGAGATTTCCCCGCTCCTCTGTTTGCAGAGATTTGTCTGGGGAGTAATTACAGGCGGGGGCGCAGCCCGGCCCCCGCCCGCCGCGGCGCTGCGCCCCCTCCGCCCGCGGGGCCTGGCACCGGGCGAGCGGCCGAACACGCAGCCGCCCGGATTAGCAGCATTAGCAGCCAGCGCCGAGCAACAATTAATCATTTGCTGGTAAATACAAGCGGGAAC